>CM035143.1:50896430-51496430 GCA_020205605.1 Panax ginseng | reverse complement strand
TACTTTCCCAATTTCTACCATGACGGAAGTCAACACTTTGTATTACCATAAACATTTGCTGGCAGGATTCCATATTAATTATCATACATTTGACCGTTGGTACCAACAAATTAGATATATTAAATCATGAGACAATATTATGGTGCATGATTTCGGAATGTATAACTTATGGAATTTTAATCTATCAACTAGTTACCTTAATTAAGACCCTTGATTTATGACGCATAATTTATGCAGCATGATTTATGAGATGTGTTTACCGTGAATCAAGTCAATAAATAGTTTTATGGTATTTAATACTATCGATCATTTATTCCAGATTACCATATATATATATTGTTCATCAAGATTTAATTTATATTATGGTAAGTAATATCGGTCATGCATATTATGAACTAGTGAATTAGCAGGTAGCATCAAGTATGAGAATGCAAGTAATAAATGCTAAGATCTTACATATATTCCTAGGACTCAAATTTTCTTTTCTTTCTTCAAGGATGTCTTGGCTTTGTAATTTCCTCCTTGTTGTTTTTGAAATTTCATGTCTTTCCCTGAAATATAATATCGCATGATTAGAGGAGTAATACAGTCATCATCAAAACATGGAGTGTGACATAAGTCAACAATCTCCTTCATCTAGCAAACACAAAAAAAAAACAAAAAAACAAATAGAGGGTGAGAGAAAGAGGAGGTTCGACAGCCATGGAGGAGAGGAAGAGGAGTTTTTGGTGGGACATCAAAGCTCCATAATCAAGTTATGATGATGATGATGATGAAGAAGAAGAAGAAGAAGAAGAAGAAGAAGAAGAGGAGAGCATGGTAATCAAAAGTATAAATACCTTTTGTTTATGTAATTTGTGATTATTGTAAATCAAACCTTGAATCTATGTTTCTAAACTTAAAAACCTTGAATATACTTATTAATGAGTGTTTCATGTTTAGATATACATGTGATACCCCCAAATCCCGGTACTTCATTACCTCAAGATTTGGTGTTCACGTAATCAAAACATTCACATCTAACTACCCAATCATAATAAAAATTGAATAATAAACCTTCCCTTAAGGGATTACATTAATAAAAATCTCTCAGGTTATCTAACCTTTAAATACAATCATTCAAATGCGGAAATTAAATAAATACTTCATTACATCAATCAAATTAAAGTCTGATAAATAACTGTCAACATATTACAAGTCTTCAATACTTGTTCATCTTTTTCCCTTTCTCATCAAAAGTGCTAGGTACATCTACCTTTTCATCCTTAGTTGTAATAGTTATATAAGCAAGAGTGAGCAAACAAAGCTCACTTGAAATAACAATGAATAAAATCTTTACACAACTGTCAAATAATAGGCTCAATAGAACTGAAAAAAAAAATATGTTCTATTACATTCTGAAAAACATATAACTGAGGGTCTAATGACCAGGAACCATGTCCATAGTTATAAGTAATCTTTAAACTTAAACTTTAACAGTCATAAGACTATAAGGACTCCACGTACTTAGGGGATCAAATTTCTTCGTAGAATGTATTGTGCACAAACATTTCAACGCTAAGCGTAAACCCCTAATAATAGGGTTGTTCATCTCAGTATTTAGATCACAAGTCCGCACCAAAGTAAGTTTGGTTTGGATACATTTCAAGGTAATTTGGAATTCAACGAACATCAACTAAGGATTAGTTAAATATAAGGGTAATAACTCTAGGTTACGGAATAAACCATAATCGAATCAACATTGTATACTAAGTTCATGCTTTAGGAATAATCTAATAGCATAAAGATTGAATAATATGTCATACCTTACTTTGAGCAACATTAAGCTAAGGTTCAATCTTGGAATTGAATATTAAGCATGCATAATAAGTAATAATTTGAACGATAAACTTGTTCATCAGAATAAATATACTTGCATGCTAAAAATAACAAGTTTAGGTTTAGAAAAACATGCGCAACATAATAATAGAACTAGCTCAACGAAAGTGTTGAGTTAGGAAAACTTATATAATTGTAATTGAATTAGAAGCAATAACTTGCTCAACGAAATTAAACTTGCACAACAAAGTTTTAGGGTTAGAAGAACTTGTGTAATGTAACTCGAATTAGAAACAATAATTTGCTCAATGAAACAATAGATTTAGAGAACTTGCCTTGCGTATAAGCTATACCGAATTAACTTGAATCACAATACCCTATATACATGTCATCATGACATAATTAGTCACTACTACATTATATGTATAACTAATTACATTCGTCATGTAATATTTGATTTTTAATCACATAATCAAATTACATTAGTTATAAAACTAGTTAATCGTTAATAACATGTGTCATTCTTAGTATAGAAATACTGAAATCATAATTTAATAGTCCTACCATTAACACATAACAACATTTTTAGACTTTTGTGTAAATAAATCACACTGTCTGACCATTCTCGCTTAACTCATGACTGCGATGCCACGATTTACATCGTGTGGGTTGGCCATTATCAAGGCATCATTACTTATTTAGTCTTTGCATTTGAGCGACAGACACAAAAGATTGATTGGCTCAATGCCTTGGGGACCAACCTCGACAACAGCATGAACAAAAAGCCAATTTGGCCTACAAGCTACTTTCTAACAACCTAATTAACATGTAATACATACAGAGACTTCATATAAACATAATGTAAAGACTCTTAACATGATTCTACCCATAAAACAACATAAACATCAAATTTAACACACTCAATTTCACTGTTTTTGATAAAACTCCATTTTTGACATTTTCAGTGAAACTCATCACTGTAACTTTGTTTTTCAACCAAAACAATTAATTAAAAATACTTTGTTTATGTTTATTCATCCTTTTTCAATTCAATAGTTAAAGTTATAATTTAAACAACTACTAAAACCTTAATCTTACTTTTAAACTAAGCCATATTCATACATATTCATATAAACTCACTGTAATATGGGTTTCTTTCCAAAATATAAACATGCATGAATTAATTGACTATTCATATATATAACTTATGAAAAATAGTTCTATAGCAAACAATTTATCATACAAAACAATAAACCACACATAATTTATCCTTCACAAAGATTTTACAGAGAATTCTTAGAAGAGAAAACAACTAAGGCTATAAAGACATTTAAAAGGGTTTAGATGATACTTTGTGTTCTTAGAAGATGATAGATTTCTTCCTTTGATCAACAAGACTTATTTTCTCCAATTCTTCTCACAAAACTCTCTAGGATTCTCTTAACTTCTCTCTCAATTTTTCTCTTTTTCTCTTCTTTTTCTCTTCTTCTGAGTCTTTCTCCTAACTCTATTCTAACTTACGTATTAACAAAAAGATAACGTATGATAATAATATATATTAATTATATAATATAAATATAGATATAACTGATATCAGTTATCTAAGTTTTGAAAATCAAAGGCCTTAAGGCTTGTTTGGCTAACATAATAAAATTAATCAATTAATCCTTATAACTTGTTTGGTAAAACACATTAAAAATAAAGACTTAATATGCATTAAGTCTTGTTTGGCAAAACAAAATTAAACTCCTTTAATTTATTTTAATAACTTTTTTATAGTAAGGTTATTTGTCACACTTTTGTTTAATTAAATTTTAATAATCAATTTAATTAATTCTAATACTAATTTATTAAATTACTTAAACACATAAATTAATACCACATAATTATAATTTCCTTTATAATTATAACTTAATTTATTCAACTAACACTTCATTTTAACTACAAATTCAATTTAAAATATAATAATTCATTTAATTATTATAAACTCTAACTTAACTATTAAATTAAATTAGAATATTATCTCATAACAATTAATTTTCTTAACTCCTTAATTATTTACTTAAAAATAATTAACTAAATCAAATTGAATAATTATTTATTCAACAATAAACATATCCATTAAATACTTATATAATTCAATAAATATTTAATATTACAATTTAAAATTCTGGAATGTTACATCATTCCCTCCTTACAAGGATTCTGTCCTCAGAATCACAACTCAAACAATTCATTCGGTACATTCTTCCATACTTACAAAGATTCAATCCCCAAAATCGAAGACACAGATTAAACAAATAACTCAGGGTAATCTATCATCATTTTATCCTCGAGTTCCCACGTAGCTTCTTCAGCATTGTGGTTCCTCCATATCACCTTCACAGAAGGTATTATCCTATTCATGAGCACCTGTTCTTTCCTGTCAACTATCTGGATATGAATCTCTTCATAGGACAAGTCTTTGTCAAACTACAACGGTTCGTACTCGATCACGTGCTTGTAATCGGGTTTATATGGTCGTAACACCGAAATGTGAAAAACATTGTGAACGTTTTCTAATTCTGGAAGTAGAGCTACCTCGTAAGCCACTTTTCCAACTCTTCGCAGCACTTCGAAGGGTCCGATAAATCTCGGGCTTAGCTTTCCCTTTTTACCGAAATGAATTTTCCCCTTCCAAGGAGAAACTTTTAGGAATACGTAATTCCATACGTCGAATGCACGATTTTGTTGTGTTGATCAACATACTTTTTCTATCTGTCTTGGGCTGCTACCAATCTTTTCCTGATGAGTTTGACAACCTTAGCAGTTTGTTGTACCAGTTCTAGTCCTAACAGTTGGCGTTCACTGACTTCATCCCAGCACAGTGGAGTTCTGCACTTTCTACCATATAATGCCTCGTAAGGCAGCATGTCGATGCTCGTGTGGTAACTGTTGTTGTAAGTGAATTCCACCAATGGTAAATGTTCTTCCCAGCTTCCTTTGAAATCCATGATGCATGCTCTCAGCATATCTTCCAATGTCTGGATTGTTCGTTCGCTTTGGCCATCTGTTTGTGGATGATAAGCCGTACTCATTCGCAACTGTGTTCACATACATTCTTGTAGTCTCTTCCAGAAGTTTGACGTAAATCGCGGATCTCTATCTGACGCAATTGACACTGGCACTCCATGTCTCGAAACGACCTCTTTAACGTATAATCTTGCCAACTGATCAAGATTGAACCTAATCTTAATTGGCAAAAAGTGTGCTAATTTTGTCAGTTTGTCCACTATCACCTAAATCGCATCGCATCCTCTCTGAGTAGTTGGAAAACCTACCACAAAATCCATTGTGAGGTGTTCCTCCATTCTGGTATTTCTAACGGTTGAAGTAATCTGCTCGGTCTTTGATGCTCGAATTTGACTCTTTGACATGCCAAGCATCTCGCGACACATTCTGCGACTTCTCTTTTCATGTTCGGCCACCAAAAATGTCTTCGTAAATCCTGATACATCTTCATACTTGCTGGATGAATCGAATATCTTGTGTTGTGTGCTTCGGTCAAGATTTCTTCTCTAATATCTGGTACTGTTGGAACCCAGATTCTTCCCTCGAACCTTAGTAGTCCTTCGATATCGATCTTGTATTTCACCTCTTTTCCTTCGTTCACACCTTCCTTTATTTTTTTGCATTCTTCATCCTGTAGTTGAGCATTCTTCACCTTATCCACTAAAGTTGGACCAGCTTCTATCTGGAATAGTCGTTCATCGGATTCCTTTAGAAATTCTATTTCCAACTCTAGCTTTGCCATTGCTGATATAAGCTCCTCCTAAGTGGTTATCAGCATCAACTTTTCCTGACATTTCCTGCTCAAACCATCTGCAACCACATTCGCTTTGCCCGGATGATAAAAGATCTCACAATTGTAATCTTTTATCAATTTTATTCATCTTCTTTGACGCATGTTCAGGTCTTTCTGAGTGAAAATGTACTTCAGACTCTTATGATCTGTGTAGATTTCACATTTCTCTCCATAGAGATAGTGTCTCCATATCTTCAGAGCAAATACAACTACAGCCAATTCTAAATCGTGAGTCGGATAACCTTTCTCATAATCCTTCAGTTGTCTTGATACATAGGCAATAACTTTGCCGTTCTGCATAAGAACACAACCCAACCCTTTATGTGAGGCATCACTATACACCACAAAGTTTCCTGCATTATCTGGTAATGCCAACACAGGTGCCATACTTAATTTCTTCTTCAAATCTTGAAAAATTTCTTCACACTTCTCCGTCCAAACAAATTTTACAGCTTTTCTTGTCAAATTTGTTTGCGGAATGGCTATGTTAGAAAAATCTTGAATAAATCTTCTATAATAACCGGCCAATCCCAAGAAACTCCTCACCTCCGACGGTGTTCTTGTAACAACCCAATATTTTTTATATAATTAAATCAGAAATTTTGCATATAAGTTTTTTATTTATTTTAAAGATGAGGATTTGTACAAGATAAAGCATAAGTATTTATGTGATGAATAAAAATATATTTATTAGATAAATAGTTACAAATAATTTCATTTTAGAATTATTGATTATTATAAAGTATATTCTTTTAATAATTAATTTTATTGTATAAATGTTTTTATTAATTATTTTTCATGAAAAATATAATTATATATTATTTAAATAATATATGAAATGATTATTAAAATTATTATAATAATTATTTTATTTTATTATATGAATTTATGATAGATTAATTAAGTTAATTATTTTAACTTGATTAATAATGTTATATATAAAGAATAAATCGGATATGGAATCCAAACCCTGATTTTGGATTTTGATTAAGGCATGAGAATAATAATATAATATTAATTATATTTTGATTTTTCAGTGCTATAAATATGTACTGTATGTACGTATTGATAATGATTGATCAATTATGTTGTATAATGTCAAAACCCTAGCATTAATTTGTTTAACCCTATTTTTAAATTCAAATGAGAAATTCAAGACTGTTATATAACTGTGTTATATGATTTATGTTGTGTATTATATAATGATTTGATTAATTAGGTAAACCCTAATTAACATTTTGAAATATTAATTTCTAGAAACCCTAAGTTTTAAATTATGAACCCTAACTTCAAAAATTTAAACCCTAACCGTTAGTTTGGCACGCTTAACGATAATTAATAAATTTTTAAACCTAATTCGTAAGTTTAATTAATTAGGAAAACCCTAATTATTATTAGAAACCCTAATCATGAAATTAGAAACCCTAATTTCTATATTTAGTAACCCTAATTAGTAATTATAAAACCTAATTACTAATTGTAAACCCTAATTGCTAAATTCGCAAGGTTAACTATAATTATTAAATAATTAATACCCTAATGTTCATGTATAATGTAATTAGAAACCTAATCTAATTAAGGAAACCCTAATTACAAATTTTAGAAACTAAAATTTTACATTTTTCAAACCCTAATTGCTAAATCCTACAAATGCTATGTACTAAACCTTAGGGTTAAACCCTAAGGGTCAAACCCTAAGGGTTTGCCAAGATTATAAATTTGTCATTAAATTTGTGAGTAAAAAGACCAAAATACCCTTTTTAACATTTCTTTATTATGTAAATTGCAAAGCTTGACAAGTGTTAGAGTCGGTAACCAAACCTAACCACTTCATGTGCTCTATAATGCCAGCAATCAGCCTCTATGCTCAGCCATACATGCATCCAAGACTAGTATATATAGAATTGGAGAGAGAAAAAAATTATTTGGTAGCCTAATTTTGCACAACTCTCATCCTTGACTCTCTCAAGCTCACACCTCCGAAATTTCTTAGCATATCAATCCCCAAAACCAGCCCCACTAACATCTATATCACACTACAAAAAAATGGGGCTTCAGCAACAACCGATTTTTGTTGCTAAAGGTGCCAAATTTCGTTGCAAAGGGTTTTAAGAACGACTTTCTTTGTCGTTAAGGTCTTTCGTTAAGCAAGAATGAAGCGATGCTAATTGTTCAAGATGAACGATATTTTTTGTTGTCAAAAGTAATACATTTTGCAACGAAATTTGGCTTTCGTATAGAGACGTCGATCCTTTAGCAACAAAATGTATTGTTGCAGAATAATTAAAATGTCGTTGCTAAAAACTCCATTTCGTTGCAAAAGCCTGCTAATTGGCAACGAAATGAACTCTCTTATTTTGCAATGACCATGCATTTTCGTTGCAATTGACACCATTTTGCAACGATATTTTTTGTTGCAGTAAATTATGAAAATTATTGCATAAGCTTGCTTTCGTTGCGAAATGTAAACTTTTAAGCAACGATTTTTGTTGCTGATTATATTATTTGGCAACAACATTATGTTGAATCAGCAACGAAAATATTTGTTGCTGGTTATTTTTCAATAGCAACGAAAGTCGTCGATTAGCAACGACATTATATGTTGTCTTTTCTTTATATGTGCAACGAAAGTTTATATGATTTACAACGATAAAAATGTTGCCTTTTATTTTAGTATTAGCAACAATATCCTCTCCGTTGTTATTAAGTTATTTTTTCGTTGCCAAATATTATATTTTTAATGCCATTAGCAACGAAAATTTGTTGCTAAATGTATAAAAAATTGTTGCTATATTAAAACTTGTTCAACGCTTTGGTAACGAATTATATTGTTGCCAAATCAAAATTTGACATTCTTTTTGTGTACCTGGCTGGCTCAATGTCCCCATAGCAAATAATGGCAAAAATACAAAAAATTAAAATATTATTAACTTAATAAAATCATCCACTACATAATCATTCATTATCTTTACAATTAACCATCTAAAGCTACCACAATTCTTCAATCAAAGTATACATCTACATATATAGAAAGAGTACACTTCATAATTGTCCCTTTGTCTTCCGTAAACGTAGCACGGAAATTTGATACCCAGTATTGTAAGGCAAGTCGTAGAAGCAGTCTTCCTACACAGATTTAAAAATAATAACAAGTCAGGAAAATAAAGCAAATAGGGCACCAGAGGCACTTAGTGCCAAAATCAATACACAAAGACAATAAAGTTGCTACGTGGTACTAATGTACACCGTATTGCTCATAAGAAGAAAAAGACAAATAGACAATCACAATATCATTTGCTACAAATCCAAATAGAAAAAGAACCTTCAGTGCAACTATATGATTGCTCTGTTACAAGAAAAAAAATGTAATCTTAATCGGTCATTTCATGAATTAATGTCAGTAAGCATAGTGGTAAACATATTTTCTGTTACAAGACTTGTAGATTATTATTATATGTTGACCTCAAGTCAGAATTCAGTCATATTCAAAGACCACAATCATCACACTATCTTAAATAACAATGTTTAGATTTCACATAATTAACATTGTTAGTGTGCCAATGTTTTTCTTAACCAAGGGTCGTGCTATTTATTCTTGTCATTAGATTACCTATAAAATGCAACTGCATGTGTGTTTTTCTATAACATCTTAATCAAATGTTTACTAAAGCATTGTTTAGCATATGCTGCCTAAGGAAATTAGGATTAGTTGTTAAAATCATTCATGTGATATAACTCAAGCTTCTATCTAACATTGAAACCGTGTCTCTTTACCTACTGTGGCAAATGGATGCTTTGAAGCTATCTTAGTGAACTCTTCTTTCCAATTTGGCCTTGCAAAGTGTGTCCTAACCTGAAACAAAAATAGTGTTTCTTTTTTATGCTCATAGCAAGAGATATGCTTGCTTATTAGTTGCAATGCAAGTCCTATATAGTTTATCTGCAACATTAGTAGAGAGGAATGAGTAACTATGGATTAATTTAAATTTTAATAGTCTCATACCCTCGTTCCAGATAGGATGTCAACACCATGTTTGGTATGGTTGAGAGCTTGGACCATTGTGATAAGGGTTGACCTTGCATCACCCTCTTCATAAACACTAGTAAGATAATTGTGCATCTCAATTTGGCCCTTCAGGTTTCAAAGTAATTCAAGAACATAGAGTGTTAGTAGTTAGCACATTGAATTGGGGACTTGATATGAAAATTATTGGAGAATACACTGTCATTAAACTTCTCCAATTCAGGCTAGAGAGCTAGGCTTGCAGCATCAGAAACAGATAATGGAGGGATGGTTAGTTATATGCACATAACACATTTATACTTATGCACAATGTCATTAAAATTTAATCATTTTCTTTGAATGATTAGGCATTCAAGTGACCCTGATACTGAAAATGGAAGAAGAACCCTGATACTCCTTTGCTTTCGGTGTTTGGTAGCTGGTACTCACTGCTGAGTTGATACAGTAGATACTGTGAAACACCTTCCTGTTTTAAAATAAAACTACTACTTTAGGAAGTCAAATGAATATCTCTCAGAAATTTAAGCTAAAAATTTAAAACTACAATCTGCGAAGGCACAGCTCAATGCTACTTAGCTTATCAGTTATCACAAACAAAAAACAAAAAATAAGGAAAAGAGCAGTGATATGTTGCCAAGACCAAGGTCCTGCAGTTTCTTTCCCTGTTTAATATTTGATCCAAAAACCCTGAGCTGAAAAAGGTAATGAAGTGGGAGGCTTAACTAGGTGAATATGTGAGTGTGTTTGTGTAAAAAGAACAAATTACTCACTATAACATATTTGTGTAAAAAGTTGTAATGATTACTTGCAAGGTACTATCCTCCAAACATGTCCCCTCCATATCTATCACATTTGGCTCAAGCCTTGGGGTTGTGAGCATTGATGATAAACTTGCAGTGTAGCTCGAGAATAATGTCAACACGACAAAAAGCCATACTGACACCACTACAAGAGCATAATTGTTGTGAATTTGTTCCCCTATATGAATAACGAACTTAATTATGAGAGTTTTCCTCTTGTTAAAGGGAGAACTACATAACCTAAACCACAGAAATATAAAATGAAAAATATGGTCATTTTGTTACAGGAGACAGCATAAGGTTACCCCCAACCACACTATGGTGCAGCAGTATCTCACTGAATGTTTCAGGAACAGACTTGGGGTTCTAGCTCATCAAAGTTGGTCTTTAAAGTTTTCCATATATGACTTAAAATAAGCAAATCAGACAGTTATTAATACCACTAATGGTAAAAGGGAACTTACTTTGAGTAAAGAAAAGCAAAGCGGAGGTGAACCAAAGGGCAGTGCTTATCTGGTTCTGCCAAGGGCCTTCAAATTCAGGACTTGAATGACGTTCCAACAGCCAACACCACTACACGAGCATAATTGCTGGACCGAGACTTTTTTTTTATTATGGAGCAACATAGAACAGATAAAAACTTATTACATTAATTACTATTTATGATTTTGATTTATTTATGCAAGTGGAAGGAGCAATGGTTTATATGTGAATGTGTGAGTGTGTTTGTGTGCAGACTACATTTACAAACTTCTTATACATGATCTATATTTAAAAGATAAGTCTTATGGAAAGACTAACAGCACAGCAGGTAAACTAAAGTAAATGTGGATTTGATGAGGGAAATCTGATGAGACTAACTTGTTTATGTTAACATATAATATTGGGGAACTTTAAATAGGATGTTAGTACTTTGTGAGTAATCATTACAACGTTTTACACAAATGCTACTTCTACATTCCCCAGGTTCAAATTTTTTTTGATCCATTATCAATCCACTGCTGGAATGTATATCCCTTTCATGATTGTCAAACATGCCTCACATAAGTTTGATAGCAGATTGAGAATAAGTCAATCCATACCAAACTTTTTCAGATTTCTCTAACATTTTAACAAAAGAAGTGTGAATTTGGGGATCATGTTTCTACAGATTTCCATAAACTTGATGTGAACCATGCCTGAAAAGAACTAAAGTTGTCTTTTCCAGAATTGGGTACTATAGATAATTTATTTTACAAATAAAATTTTACGGAAAGTGTAAGAATACCAATGACAGATGGCATAAGTTAATCAACACCCTATATCAAATTTTAGACAGAAATAACACAATGGAGGAGGGAAAATACATTCCTGAGCAAGAAAGAGAAGAAAAAATTATTATAACTCCAGCATTACCTCATTAATCTGGAATGAGAGCCTCCAATCATATGCTGCCATATACATGTTTTTCTCCTCATATCCGATGCGAGCTAAATTAGCAATTAAAACTGCCCATACAAAATAACATATTCTCAGTCGGCCGATGAGAGTGGAGAGATTGAGACGAGTTCGAGATCTGGGTTTGGCCGTTTGGGACGAGAGATTGAGACTCGAGAGAGTTCGACTGTTCGAGATCTGGGTTTGGGATTTGGGAATTGAGATTTGAGGGTTACGGACTTCAGTTCAGACTTCAGAGTTAGGCTAGTAGAATAGTAGTGGGCTGGCTGAGTATTATTATTTTAAGTAGCAGACTAGGAGTGACTAGACAGTAGATACTAGAGAGCAAGGTTTTTTATTCGGTTTTCGGTTAAATCAAATAATCCAAAATAAAACCCGTACAAATTAACTGAAACCCATAAAAAAATTCGGATATAACTGAAATATTAAAAATAATCGAATTATCAGAAAATTTCGGTTAAATTATTTCGATTCGGTTCAATAATTCGATTATTTTATGATGTAAATATGTTATGATTTTAGTATTTTAATGATGTCATTTGAATTTTTGTTGTTTTGATTAATTAACAAAATAATTTGAATTTTATTATTTTTTAAATTTGATTTTTTTTAGTATTTTAGTATTTTTTAATTAGTATTTTTAATATTTGATGTAAATATGTAATTAGTATTTTAGTGTCGAATAAGTGACTTTTAGTATTTTGATATGTTATACAACTATGGTAAAATTTTAGTATTTGAGTAAAATTTTAGTATTTGAATTTTAATATTTTGATTAAATGATGTAAATATGTTATGATGTAAATATGTAAATATGATAATATGTTATTTTATGATGTAAATGGTGTAAATATGTTATGATTTTAGTATTTTAATGATGTAATTTGAATTTTTGTTGTTTTGATTCATTAATAAAATAATTTGAATTTTAATATTTTTTTAATTTGATTTTTTTTTAGTATTTTAGTATTTTTTAATTAGTATTTTTAGTATTTGATGTAAATATGTATTAGTATTTTAGTAATAAGATAAGTGACTTTTAATATTTTGATATGTTATACAACTATGATAAAATTTTAGTATTTTAGTATTTGAATTTTAGTATTTTGATTAAATGATGTAAATATGTTATGTTGTAAATATGATGTAAATGAAGTAAATATGATAATATGTTATGTTATGATGTAAATGATGTAAAAAATGTTATGATTTTAGTATTTTAATGATGTAATTTGAATTTTTGTTGTTTTGATTAATTAAAAATTAATTTGAATTTTAGTATTTTTGAATTTTAGTAATTTCTAATTTCATTTTTTTCAAGATGTTTTAAATAGTATTTTTAGTATTTGATGTAAATATGTAATTAGTAATTTAGTGTCGTTAAGTGACTTTTAGTATTTTGATAAGTTATACAACTATGGTAAAATTTTAGTATTTTGATATGTTATACAACTATGGTAAAATTTTAGTATTTTAGTATTTGAATTTTAGTATTTTGATTAAATGATGTAAATGATATAAATATGTAATTATGATAATATGTTATGTTATGATGTAAATGATGTAAATATGTTATGATTTTAGTATTTTAATGATGTAATTTGAATTTTGTTGTTTTGATTAATTAATAAAATAATTTGAATTTTAGTTTATTTTTGAATTTTAGTATTTTTTAATTTGATTTTTTAGTATTTTTTAATTAGTATTTTTAGTATTTGATGTAAATATGTAATTAGTATTTTTAGTATTTTAGTGCTGGGTAACTAACTTTATAATAAAAAAAAATCATATAGCTAGTTGGTTTGAGCATTTGTTTAAGGAGAGTGAGAGGTATAGAGTTCAATTCTCAAGGAGAGCATTATTTTATTTTATTTTTTAAAAAGCCCGGGGGCCGGGCCATGCTTTTTTATTAGGAACATTTACATATTATAGTACATTTTTAAAAGTAATTACAAAAATCATACAGTTATAAAATAATTATAAAAATATGACAATTTACCATATATATTTACAATACTAATTATATTAGGAGTCCTTAATTTAAGGAGTTAATATTATTTGGCTGACATGGCAAATTAGTTTCCATCTTCCTTCACTCTCTCTATTCTCCATTAATATTTCTCTCTCTTCTCCCTTACTACTTCTCTTTCTCCCTTACTACTTCTCTCTCTCTCTCTCAATCCACTTGCGTTGTCGTCTTTTTCATTTCATTGTCAATCATGCTTGCAGCACACCTCTGGTCTCTCAACTAAGTCAGTCGTCCATCTACTGGTATTTCTTCATCTACTGATATTTTTTCATCAAATATTTCTTCATCTACTGATATTTCTTCTTCTTTTTGTATTGGTATTTCTATTGGTATTTCTTCTTTTTCTTCATCTTCATCATTAATTAATTAGTCTTCTTTTTTTCTATTAATTAGGGCTGATATTTTTATTTTTTTTCTTTTTTGTACTGATATTTCTACTAGTATTTCATTTTTTTTCTACTGATTAGTCTTCTTTTTTTGGTGGCGTAAATTAATTAGTTAATTATTTTTTAATTTACTTTTGTTGCACTTGTTGATTCACAGGTTGTTCATTTTAATGAAAAAAAGGTTTTGGATCAGAAAGCATACATGTTGTTCTATTATCATATAATTTTTAAAGGTGTGTTAATTTAAATTTTGTTAGTGTTACTATCATATAACAGTTTAGTTACTTCGCATTATTATGTTTTGAGTTCTTTATTAATTTGTGATTCTATATCATTTTTGTTACCTTGATTTGGTATTTTGGTTATTTTTTATGTTGTTATGGTTACCATGTATTTGCTTAGTATACATGATTGACTAAACTGGTTTTGGTGTACATGTTGTTTATGTATTGGTTACCATTAATATATATTTTAGTTACTAACATATAACTGTTTGGTTTTTTCATTAGTATATTTTTTATTCTTTGTTACCTTATGATTTGGATACCATTCTTTTCTCTCAATTGGGATTTTGGTTACTTTTATATGTTGGTTTGGTTACAATGTATTTGCTTAGTATACATTGGTTGACTAAACTGGGTTTGATTCTATATTCTGTTTATGTGTTGGTTACCATTAAAACATGGTTTGGTTACTAGCATATAACCTGTTTTTGAGTTACTTCTTTAGTATATTTTTTTGGTATACATGTTTTGTTTACTACATAAAATAGTTTGTACTACATGTTGTTTATATTTTTGTAAAGTCCTTCAAACATAACCATTTGTTATGGTTAGTGAGTATGTAATATTTATTGGAGCTTATGTAAATGGAATTACATATTTGATTGTATAATTAATTATTTGACATTATTTGTTGGTTCGTATTAAGTTGTTTCTAATACATTGTTTGAAAGGTGCAGTTGGTAACCAAACATGCATAGAAGGGTAACCATTTTATTTTTTTGTAGTAACCAGATATTTACAAGCTTGTATCAGGACATATATCAAATGTTAAATGTACATGTGAGAGTGTACATGGGTTGCCTAAACTAAATTGGATATACAGATTATTTCTATTTTGGTTACCATTAAAACATGTTCTAGTTACTTTTCATATTACTATTTGGTTACTTCTTTATTTTGTTTTAGTTACTGTTACCTTATGGTTTGGCTACTATTATTGTGCCCTCGATGTGGGATTTTGGTTACTGTTATTTTTATTCTAACATGTACATTATGTACCCTCACATGTACATTATTTTTGGTTACTAACATATAACTGTTTGGTTACTGCATTAATATATTTTTTGTTACTGTTAGCTTATGATTTGGATACCATTCTTTTTCCCTCAATTGGGATTTTGGTTACTTTTATATGTTATTTTGGTTACAATGTATTTGCTTAGTATACATTGATTGACTAAACTGAGTTTGGACTACATGTTGTTTAGTATACTAGACTAATTTATGGGGGCTTGATGTAATGCTTACGTTGTAGCTACGTCAAGCAAAAAAATAGATACTATCATATAACTGTTTGGTTACTTCTGCATTATGTTTTGGTTACTGTTAGCTTGAGATTCGGATACCATGTCATATAACTGTTTGGTCACATACTTGCATTTTCCAACAACTGTTAATATCCTATTAATTTTTTTGTGGCTGAGCACATCAATATTGCCTTGTATTATTTTCAAAAAATTGGCAAGACATTCAAAGTGTTCTATAAGGGTAACGCGACCACGGATTGTTGGTTTCACAATAAGATCAACGCTTCTTTTTCGAGGAGTATACAAAAAAAAAATTGTGACAAAATTGTTACATCTGGGAGGGTGATGTTCTTTGAATACATACATGGGCTGTTTATGGATGTCAACACACCATGGAAGAACGTTGACTATGTGTTGTTCCCAATTCATATGTCATCACCGGACCATTGGTTGTTGTTGTCTTTTGATGTGCATCGTAGGTGTCTAACTGTTTACAATTCTCTACAACCAAAAAGGAAATCCATGCAAACTAAAATTGCTGATGTTTGTGAGCCGTACATCTTCATTCTTCCCATACTACTGCGCAAGTCTGGTTTTTGGAAGGATAGGTCTGACATTGACTTCAGCAGTGACCCGTATCGCAACAGGGACGAAGACGATATAATTGAGTTGGAATTTGCTGAGACGGTTCCTGAACAAGTAGAGGGGTAAGGGTTAAATTGTGTACCTTTTTTTAATTATTACATATATGTTGATTTTATTTTTGATTTTTGTTATATGTTGTTTGTTGTTATAGTGATTGTGGGATGTTCACAATTTGTTTTGCTGAGCATGTCATTCATCAGAAGTTTGATCAGATTCCTATTCCTTTCCCCATTGCGAAGTATCGGAAAAAGTTATGCACAAACTTATTTATGCATGCTAGGAACAAGCAGTTGGAGGGCTATGATACTGATAGAGAATTTCCAGGAAGATTTGTTCCAGATTTTGATTAGTTCGGATTTTATTGTTTTGTTTTTATTAATTTTGTTGTGTATTTTTTTTTAAGTTTTGGTGTTATACACAACATTTGTGTATGGTTTATGATTTTTTGATGTTCACTGGATCTTATGTAGATGGGATTATATATTTGATTATATTAGCATTAATGAAAGAGATATTGTTTGTTGGTTGGTATTTTGTTTCTTTTTAAGTTGTGTTTGTTGAATTTTTTTGAAATATACAGTTGGTAACCAATCATGTATAAAGGGGTAATCAGATAATGATTTGATAGTAACCAGAGTTACAAGATTGTATCAGGACATATATCATATGTGAAGTGTACATGTGTTATGTATACATGGGTTTCATAAACTTCAATACCCTTTTAATTACAGGTTGCTGAATATACAGGTTGTTTATGTTGTGGTTACCATTATAAACCGGGTTTGATTCTTTATTATGAAATTAGGTGGTTATTGTGATAGTTCTTTGTTATGTAATTATTTGGGTACCATTAAACATTGTTATGATTCTTGTTATGTAATTATTTGGTTTACATTAAAAGCGGCATAATTCTTCATTATGGTTCTTGTCATGTATAAAATGGTAACCAATTATAATTTTATAATATCTGATTAGTTACCAATCGTATAAATAGGTAACGGATAATGATTTGATAGTAACCGAGAGATTATTTTGGTACCATTAAACATTGTTATGGTTCTTCATTATGTAAATTATTTAGTTTACATTAAAAGCGGCATGGTTCTTTAGTATGGTTCTTGTCATGTATAAAATGGTAACTAATTATAATTTGATAATATCTGATTGGTAACCAATCATGTATAAATAGGTAACCGGATAATGATTTGATAGTAACCGAGAGAGTTACAATATTGTATCGGGACATA
Organism: Panax ginseng; assembly: GCA_020205605.1. Classification (NCBI taxonomy): domain Eukaryota; kingdom Viridiplantae; phylum Streptophyta; class Magnoliopsida; order Apiales; family Araliaceae; genus Panax; species Panax ginseng. The sequence continues at coordinate 51,478,669 of CM035143.1, read as the reverse complement.
TATCATATGTTAAGTGGACATGTGTGAGTATACATGGGTTTCATAAACTTCAATACCCTTTTAATTATATGTTCTTTGGATATCTGAGTTGTTTATGTTGTGGTTACCATTATAAAATGGTATTATTCTTTATTATGAAATTAGGTGGTTCTTTGTGATGGTTCTTGTTATGTAATTATTTGGAAATCATTAAACATTGTTATAGTTCTTGTTATGTAATTATTTTGTTAAAAGCGTGGTATAGTTCTTTGTTATGTTATTAGTTGTAAATCGTATAGTTCTTTATTATGTAAATATGTTGTTACCATTAAAAGCATATGGTTCTTGTTATGTATTTACTTGATTCTTTATTATTGTCAATGTTTCATTGAAATCAGAAATCAATATATAAATGAATAACAATTTTGTTTACTATACACAATCAAAAATTTTACAAACCAATCGTTTAATGGTTACTCAAAGTAAACAATAATACATTCATGTATCTACACTCTTAATTTAACTGCACTATATCAGACCCTTTTTAGTGGTCTTAAAACCGGGGGATTACTGCATGTTTTTTCATTTGTGTTCTTTTTCTTGCTTTTCTTGCATTTGTTTTGAATTTTGATTTGAGATCCGTGTTTATACCTCTCTTTTTTGGTCTTCTCTTTGGCCTTCTTGTGTTGGGTGGTTTTATACATATGTTTTTTACTTCTTACGATACATCCAGGTTTTCTTTGTCATCTAATGGCATGATGGAAGCTGAATATGTCTTGACCAAAGTTGCTTTAGTATAATTTCTTGAGCAAAAATCTTAACAGCTCAAATTTCTCTTGCTTTCATAATTGTTGACGTCTTGAGCAAGGCATCTCATAATCTTGAAATTTATGGCATGTGCATGTCTTTTGTTCGATGTCCATAATATCTTTGTTTAGAGACATAAATAAGCAGTGAAAATCACTAAGTTTGATGTCTCAACCTACAACACCCAATGTATACAATCAGATTAACAGTTGCATCCCAAATATACAGTAACCAATTAACTAGTACACAATATTAGTCAATAATTAACCACCAATATAAAAGAAACAATTATAAATCTCAAGTAACATTATAATGTTATATAGTAACTAAGTCGGTATTGATCGAGAACCAATATAATATTACACAATAACCAAATAAGCATTATATAGTAACGGTATATATAAGCCACGATAAGCAATTGAAGAGTAATCGATAACCAATATAATGTTGCACATTAAGTAAGTTAGCATTAATCAGTAACCAATAAAGATTATAATTTTATCTAGTAACCAAATTCTTTGTTAATCGATATAATGTTACGCGATAACTTGACTCAAAGAATAACCAACAACCATTATATGGTTATCTGATAACTAACTCAATGATAGTCGATAACCAATTTAATGTTGCCTGATAACTAAGTTAGCATTAGTAAGTAACCAAGTTAGTAATAGTCGATTAGATTGCAAATGCAAATTAGGATGTAATAATTTAAATCGGTATTAATTACCTTAAGTATCTTTGATTTAAAGATATTAGATTGCAACTTTCTCTTAGCTGTTGTGGAAAGTGTTGTGAATGTTGATATGGCTGCTTGTTTGTTTGTGAAATACCATCTTTGAACCAGACAACGTAGGCATTCAATCATTATATATAATGGAAGATCCTGATAAACTTGATTGCATTGTTAATAGATTGGCGGTGTTTGAAGTCATTGTTGAGTACCTAACTTTACGGTCCCATGGAGCTGGTGCACCTATCCAACTTGACCTCTTCCTCCAGATATGTCCTTATTCGAGGATCAATGACATCAAGTTCAGCCATGTGTTTGTTGAATTGTTCAATAGTGTAAGCTCTACAAACCCCGTTGTAAGCTTTTTTAACTTCTTCTCCTTTCTTTTTGAATCTGTTTTTTTATATTTTTCTAATTATATGATATATGCGGGAACCATGCATGATATCCTAAAACACACAATTCATCCTTGTATAATGGCTTCATGTCTATACGAAACAATACATTGACCTTCCCTAACTCCACAAGCATTTCTCAAATTTGAAAAACCATTTCCAAGACAATTCATTTTCATTTGTCGACAATGAAAAAACAATCGGAATAATGTTTTGGTTTGCATCTTGTGTGCTTCTTATCGGTAATGTTCCCCAGTAAGTTGATTGTATGAATGTGCCATCAATTACAATGATTGGAAAACAATGGTGCCATGCTTGAATGGATGCTCAATGGCAAAGAATAGATACTTGAAACGACCATTTGTTTCCAACTCGAAAATGTGTGGAACACGATATAAAACATCAACCTTATCATTAGAATTACAAGTAGTATCTTGTATCCAAATCACTAGTAATCGATGTAAGTTCATGTGGTTAATGGTATACAAATTGTATATTACATTTAGTAACTAAACATGCGTATTAAGGTAACCAAACATATATAATAACCGAATACAAATGGTCTAATATTAATAATAACTAAACATGCATCTTGTTTTAAAGGTGTATTGATTCTTTGTGTAATAGTTTATTGTTTCTTGTATAATGCTTAATTGAGTTCTTGACTAATGATATTTTGTTCTTGAATAATATTCTTGACTAATGCTTGGTAACCACATGTTTGGTAACCAATGCATTATCTGATAACTTCAAAGATATTGCATGAAGGTAACCAATACAATATTAATCGATAAACAATTTACATTGGTAAACAATCTATCGTGTAATCATATCTTGATTCTTGTGGAACATCATATTGGTTCTTGCATAATGATATAAAAGCAATAAATGTTTTTAAGGTGTTACACCGGATTTGTTTTCTTGACATATGTAACCATGATGGGATGAGTGAGTAGTCGTGTGGATTTCCTCTCACCTTTTCCAACGCTTTCTCCTTGATCTCCATGCTTTTTTGGTAAGAGATAGACACATTATATTACGACATCATGTCTTCCACAATATCGGTTGGTGTGTATATTTTCTTTAAATTTGTTATTTTTTGCATTATGCATTCACTGACCAACTCACTATTTTCTCATGTCTGTGGTCTCCCAACAATACATTCACCGAACAAGTGTGGATATCATTGAATTCTCTAACCTTGAACATACTGGTTTTTCTGAAACTTGATGCTCTCATCTTCCATTTGCAATCTTCATCGCATACACACAATAGCACAAAAGTCTCTATAACTTGTTCGATTGGACTTTGTGTTGTCTGTTTTTGATTGAATCTGACCTCATAGCTTGTGAGAGGATTTTTTTATGCATGTAGGTTTGATGTAATTTTACTTCACGTTCATTTGGATCCGATATTACATCATCATATCGTTCTTCTGCGTATGATTTGTCATGTTGTGCATCTCATTGTTGTTCAATAATTTCCATTGCAAGGTGATCGACATATTGCGTTCCAAATTGGCATGATTGGCTTCTTAGTGGAACTAGTCTTTGAATTCCTTGTGTAGATCGATTAGCATTACATACGTGAATTGTAGATTCTTCTACATTTGTCAAGTTATGCAAGATCGTTGTCGCGTCCCGATACATGTTCAATATCCACAATCGATTGGAATTTACCATATTCATCGATTTTCTACTCATTTCGGAAAAGAATTGTAAGGTTGCTTCATCGATATCTTGATCGGTGGAATGTCGTTTCTAATCTGAAATTTGATTGACAATGTTGTTGCGTTTGTGTCTAGCCGTAATGCACTGCATATTTTAGTTAGCATTTCTTTGAACGAAATTGTTGATGGAACTAATATGCCAGTAACTTCAAATTTGGTGTCTTTGTTACTATCATATTATGTCTTAGTTGAAATAAAGTACAAGCGAATCATCTCCATTGTCTGTCATCATGTAATAAGTAATGGTAAGTAACAAAATCAATGTTATCACAGAACCAATATAATGTTAAACAGTAACCAAGTCAGCATTAGTCAGTAACCAAGTCTTCATCAATAACCATTATAATGTTACACAGTAACAAAGTAATTTTTAGTTAGTAACCAATGCAATGGAACACAGTAACATGTACATAGTCAGACAGTAACCAATGTAATGTTAAGCAGTAATTAAGTCAGCATTAGTCAATAACCAAGTCTTCATTAGTAACCATTATAATGTTACACAGTAACAAAGTCATTATTAGTCAGTAACCAATGCAATGGTACCACGATAGCCAATTAATTATTAGTCAATAACCTATGTTAGCCTTGTAACCAATATAATGTTAAATAGTAACCAAGTCATTATTCGTCAGTAACCAAGTCTTCATCAGTAAACATTATAATGTTACACAGTAACAAAGTCATTATTAGTCAGTAAACAATGCGTTGGTACCACGATAACCAAATCGATATTAGTCGATAACATAGACATATAGTCGACATTAAGCAATGTAATGTTAAGTAGTAATTAAATCGGCATTAATCAAGAACCAAGTCTTCATTAGTAACCATTATAATGTTACACATTAACAAAGTCATTATTAATCGATAACCAAATCATTATTAGTCAATAATCAATGTAATGGTACACATAACCAAATCATTATTAGTCGAACCAATGCAACATTAGTTAGTACCATTATGCATTAACCAATCCGGCATTAAGCGATAACATAGACATAGTCGAATGATAACCAATGTAATGTTAAGCGGTAACCAATGTTATGTTAAGTAATAACCAAGTCGGCATTAGTCGAGAATCAAGTAATAATCAAGAACCATTATAATGTTACCGCGATAACAAAGTCATTATTAATCGATAACCAAAGCAGCGGTACACAATATCCAATTCATTATTAGTCAAGAATTAATGTAATGGACACACGATAACTAAATCATTATTAATCGACCAACCAATGCAACATTAGTTAGTACCATTATGCATTAACCAATCCGAAGATTAAATGACAACATAGACATAGTTGAGGCGGTAACCAATGTAATATTAAGCGGTAACGAGTGCATTTTACATGCAATTGCAATCAAAATATTCATATTGCAATCAAAACATTCATTATTCTTCTGTGTGACCATTTTAAGTGCAAAAACTTAAGAAAGGTGACCAATATAGTAATTCGTAGTAACAATATGTAACTATATGATTATAAATTTTAAACTCACATACCTCGGTATTTTTTGATCGAAATTGATGTTGATTTGTATTCAACAATCAACTGCGATGTTGGTTTACGATCTTGAAGGCGTTGTTGATTTTGTATGCTATTTTCGATCTTAGAGATGCGTCGCGACAATCGGCTTCTTCTTCTACGTCGTTGATCTGCGATGTTTGGCTTCATCTTCTCCGTCGTTGATCATAGAGATCGTCGTTGATCTCGGAGATTCTGAGTTTAGTCATGACGAGGAGGCTTCGGTTTAAGTATTTTGTCTTCTCAAATCGTTGATCTCTGTTGTTAAATTCCGATTTCAAAGTTGCACTAATTTCAAATATGAAATTGGATAACTGATTGGATAATGACCGTGATTTTAGAGGCGTTATATTGCTTATGTTTTATTTTTGTAATTATGTTGTTTATGTTTTATTTTTGTAATTACTTTCTAAATGTTGTATATTAGTGTAAAGGACCCTTTTTATTATTAGTACTATTATAATTATTGTAATAATTATTATTATATTTAAAATAATAACAATTAATAATAATAGTAATTATAATAATGATTAATAATAATAATAATAATAGTTATAATAATAGTAATAGTAATAGTAATAGTAATAATAATTATAATTAATAATAACAATTATTATTATTATTATTATATATTATTATTATTATAGTAATAATAATAACAACAATAATAACAATAATATAGTAACAATAATAATAAAAATAATAATAATAAAAATAACAATAATAATAATAGAAATTATAATAATAGTAATAATTATAATTATTATAATAATAAAAATAATTATTATAAGATTAGTAATAATTATTCTAATAATAATAATAAAAATTAATAATAATAGTAATAATAATAATAATAATAATAGTAAATATAATAATAATTATAATAATAGTAATAGTAATAGTAATAATAATAAAAAATATATAGCACATGAAGCATGAAAAAATTTAATAATGACTTATAAGTAAAAAAAAAGATAAAATTTAAGTTATTGTCAAACACTAAATAATAACAAATGACTTATAACTTAGTTTAACCAACTTAGTTTAACCAACTTGTAAGTCTTCCAAACACCCTCTAATTCAAGATATAAAGAGAAATTAATATTTGATTATAAAAAAATTTACAAGTCAAGAAAAAAGAGAATTTGAAAAATGGGAGTTAAAAAAACTTACACACCATTGGTGCAACTTTATTGTTATTGTTATTATTATTATTGTTATTATTATTATTATTATTATTATTATTGTTATTATTATTATTATTATTATTATTATTATTGTAGTATATAACTTCTTGAGATTATATTAATGGTATGTAGTGAAGGAGAAGAAAGGAATATATGAGGGAATCTCATGTTTTGATATAAATATTAATCATCGCAAGATATTAATAGATAACTTGTGTTGCTCCAGCGGTCAAATGACCAAAGTTCCAAATGATAGGTCATGAAGTTCGAATATGTTTAGCATTTGGACATAATTTTAAATATTAAATACGAATATATTTTTGACAATTCTCAGAATCTAGAATATGGTCTTACAAAAAGCATGCTTATTGGGATTATCTTAATTTAAGGCAACATTTTAATAGTCGTTGCAAAAGTTGTATAAGATATGCAACAAAAATAAAAATTATTGCCAATGAATGTGGTCCATATTAAATGACGAAATATAGCAACAAAAAACTTTCGTTGCCTTACGATGAGGAGAAATCAAGTGCTTAGAAATTTTGCAACAAATTTCTAACAATTTTGTTTCAAATTTTGCAATGACTTATGAATTTCGTTGCAAAAAAGTGAAAGCGACATACAATCTGCAACGAAGGACAAGTTTTGTGGCCTTCCCAAAATTAGGTATACATCACCCATTACGAGTCGCCAGGATATACGATTTTCAAAATTCAAATACAACTTCATTTATACAATTGTTGAACTGTCATATAGAATACGACCATAGTTAACTGTGAGTTTTAATATAATTGTATGTAACTCTCATGGTGCCTCAACCACAACCTTACAATGGTACTTTACATAAAAGTATAGTCAAAAACTGTTTTAGAAATTAAAATCTTTGGGAAGTGCTCAAGGAAACCTTCGTACATGGGAGGCCATGCGTGCAAGTTATAATAGATATCATATGTCCCACGAAATTATCCCAGGTTGACCCAAAAGTCCCCAAAGAAAAACAAGAAGATTACTATCATCTTCTTTCCAATGGTGAGTCTTTTCTTGACATATAAATATCTTCGTTTTCTCCAAGTAAAAATTATATTTCAAATATACTCTAAGATCATATAGGTAGTGCCCGTAGATATATTCAGCAAGTGGATGCGCACAATCCTATCTTATGATAACACGAGGTTGTATGTCATTAGACATCTTGTATGATAGTGGCAAAACACCCTTCCAAAGTTGGGTTCGCCTCACCCTATTTGATTCACCAAATATAACTACTAAATGATGTATAGAATACAACACACTTTTCTATACTTTTTAGGAGAACCTCTACTGACTAGATACCACCGATTCTATTCCTGTTATCCCCAATTCGACCCGTGACACTCTTATTACCACAGAAAGGAATTGTGAAGCGAAAGGGTGAGCACAACTACTAGCCAATAAAAGAACATCATGACTAAAGATAATTAAATTATCAATAACTTTCATCAATAATAAATCAGAGATTTAGAACATATGACAGATAATAAAACTTTTCAACCATAGTTGCAGCGGAAAGAGCAATCCATTAGAAGAGTCAAATAGACCATAAGGTCTATTATCTTCTCTATGTTAAAAGTCCACCAATAATATTTTATCCCTGTAACATCAATCAACAATTCCCGTCCACGATCATGTGAATAACTCATAATCACAATTGTGATTCTAAATTTCTCTTCGCACCCAGGACGAAGATAATTTTAATCACCTGAAACATTAAAAATCATGGTTATACCAAATCACAATTCCTGCTCGAAATCATTCAATCATCTTTGCACTACTGACGAAAGATATTCAATATTATCACATCCATGAATTAATATTTCATTCTTTGAGACTCAAATTTCAATAATTAATCCACATCATCGAATCAACCATGCACTTACGAGGCCAAGGATATTCTTTAGTATCACGACCACGAATTATCCATACTACTGGCTAAAAATAATCGTTTTTCATCAGCGGTCCCGATCATGCCATAAAATAATTCATCTTTGCTGACGGACCAAAGAGAATCCATAGCCATAATCATACCAAAAACATCCCATCAATGCACTATCTGAGGCCAATGAGGACTTTTTCCACATCATTTGTAACATTACGGTTATGATTATCTTAGAATAATCCACAGTCATAATCATACCAAGTCCATCTATGTACTACGAGGCCGTATTGACTTTCAACATAATATAAGCGTGAGGATGATGACAATATTATAAGCATTAGTCAAACTAAATCAAGGATAAATATTCAAGACTTTAAATTTATCCAAACATTATCAATCACTTAATAAAATCATAATCTAATATTGTTAATATTATAAAAATATTTTAATCACTTCTTAAACTTATAAATAATTTAATTTAATTGTTTACATTTTTCCAAATAATGCATTTAATCATTCAAAATGCTATACTCATAAGATTTCATCAACAATAATTAAATTACTCATCAAAAATCTGTATATACATTATATAGGATTTTCAAGCCATAAAATCCTATTTACCAATTTTTTAACTTCACATAACATATTTAATTCATATGTTTGTAACTAAATTATTTTCATGAAAAATATCAAATCAGTCCCAAAAATTATTCTTTTCTAGGATTAAGCAGAATATAGTCCCATATTGAACATATATTTTTCTCGGATTTTTTAAAATTCATTTACTATTTTTCAAAAATCAATTTCTAATTAATTTCTTAAGAAATTAGCTACCTCAAGGTTAACTCCAGAAATTTCCAAATTTTGGCGGGATCTTACATGTTAACGTGAGCTTCCAGGTTTAAATTTCATGGTCATCGAGTTATAGAACTCCTATATAGCGTTTTTAAATCGGAAAAATTTAAATATTGAATGATGGTCATAACTTGCTCATTTTAAGTCGGAATGAGCTCATTTTTTGGACAATGGTACTTTATGCCATATATTTTCATGTCCCAAAAGGCCGAATTTTTCTCACAATTTAATTGGCCGAAAATGCCCTTTTTAATTTTTCAGCGATAGCTTTTTTGGCACTTTTTAGTTTTTGACTCCTTTACTAAAATCAGTCCACACGAAAATCTACAAACACTTTTTCTAGTGATTCCACTTGGATAAGTTAGAAAACTCATAGATCTAACTCTAGAACTTGACCACACTCAAAATTCAAAATATAATAGGAGATATGGTCAATTGAATTTCATACTCCATTTTTACCAAAATCTGATTTTCAACCCTTTGTGATTTCTAAGAAACTTTCATGTTTTCACATAATAACCAACATAACTCATCATGACAATGACATAATAATTCAATAAAACAAGTTCAAGAATAAGTTTTAAAGATTTATAAGTTAATTTATCCTGAACTCAATAACATCCAAATTGTGAACATGATACTACTTTGTAGAGTAAAATTCAAGAATGCTCAGAAAAATATTTCTAGATACTGGATGAAGCGCAAATATCAAGGATATTCCACTAATTTCATGGAGTATAGAAGTCAAAGTTTTAACCAATTGAGTATAATAAAGAATGGAATAACAAAAGAAATCACCGGGCATGCGATAGACCTTGCAGGCAAAGTTATTCCAATGAATAATAAATAATCTTAACCGGTCCTAGTAAACGCATGCAGACATGATATTCCAAATGAATAATAAAGGATAGAATCGGTCCCACGTAAAATGCATGAATGGGATATTCCAATGTAATAATAAAGATCGGAACCAGTCCCACGTAAAATGCATGCAGACAGGATATTCCAATGAATAATAAAGAATGAAATAATGTAAGAATTTCACCAAGTATAGGGTAGCTCATGCGTATCTGAGTTATTCCAATGAAATAATAAATAATGGAATAACGAAGTTCTCTTCATGAATACAAAAGAAATAATATCCTTTACTTAGTAAAATAAACCTGAATATAAGAGTAGGGAAGTAGCGAATACTTTTTTTTTATAGTTTCTCTATAATTTCTCTCTGAGTTTCAAAGAATTCGTAAGAAATAATGAAGGAATGAGCTTCTATTTATAGAAGAATGGATCAGATAATAACTAATTCATGAACATTCCAGATTGATTTACTTTTAAGCTGACTGATTCCATATTGGTTTACTATTAAAACTTAAAGTAACGGTCCATACCGATTTACTATTAAAACTTTAAACCAAATGATCCATATTGATTTACTATTATAACTATTCACGGTATCCATATGGATTTACTATTATATCTTCAACCAACGATTCAAAAATTAGCACATCTCCTCATGGACTAATATTGTACCCAAAAATAATTTGGACCAAAAAAAATATATTTTACGGGTGAATAAGACTCGTGAATAGTAACTCATGAATAGTAACTCGTGAATAGTAACTCATGAATAGTAACTCATGAATAATAACTCGCGAATAGTAACTTGTGAGTAGTAACTCATGAATAGTAACTCATGAATAGTAACTCCTAAATAGTAACTCGTGAATAGTACTCCGGAATACGAAAAGTATCCCGAATACTTCATTGAACAATCTTGAGTGACTTCTCACATAAGCATCAATAATCAATACCGTACTACTATGCAACCACGCCAGACATCGTACTTTTTAACACTGGGTGTTTCAACAACTAACGGTAAAACTTCCGCCGTTATTTTCAGTAAAGTATTTTTTGTCGTTTTCTCAATCCGGCAATAATTACATTAATGGGGTCCACTGATGATTGTATCTTGGTCGCATTTAATATTCTCCGACAAAAAGAATATTCCCGACTAATCGAATATTCCCAGATAAAACGAATATTTTATATCAACTTGCTTACTTTGCAAAAAAAAAATTCACATATTACCCTTAACTTTAAACTTTTATCAATTTAACTATTTACCAAAATAGAAAAATTGAATACTTTTATTTCATAAAATTCGGGGTCTTACAAGTTTCGTTGCTAAACATACACTTTTAGCAACGACTTATAAAGCTGTTGCTTGAAAAATCGTTGTTAAAGCCCCATTTTTAGCAACAAAAAAACTTTTGTTGCCCACGATGACGGGAAATCAACTGGCCTAAAATTTTGCAACGAATTTCTAACGAAATTTTTTCCCGCCAATGAATTAGCAACGAAATTTTGCAACGACTTATGAATTTCATTGCAAAAAGTGAAAGCCTGACACAATCTGTAACGAAGGACAAATTTTGTTGCTAAACATATACTTTTAGCAACAACTTATAAAGTCGTTGCCCGAAAAATCGTTGCTAAAGGCCCATTTTTTTGTAGTGTCAAATCAGAACCCTAAGATCAAGATTTATCAAAGTAAAGGTATAAACCCTAACTTGAAAATCTGACCATTGATCTGTTGTTAGATGTTATGATTCTGTGTTTTAATATGTTGTTTATGGTGTATAATGATGATCTGGGTTGATAGATGTTAGATCCATAACAATTATAGGCTCGGATATGATGTTCTTCGAAATCTGGAAAAATAATTTTTTGTTGTCTGATAATGAATGTCAGACCTTGTAGATGTCATTCTGTTATGTGTTTTTGTTGTTTGAAGCTTTATTCTTGTAGTATGCTATGAGGTCTTTAAGCTTGAACTTGAATCAAGTTCATATCATAAACAGATTGCAAGATAATCGTGGTCAAAAGCCATTAACCGACCATGACTGGGCGTTTCTGGGTAACCCAGAAATTCCCCAGAACCGACCTGACAACGTTTTAAATCGACTAGATCTATCAGTTTGTTGTTGTTTTGGTTCTGTTGTTGTATCTAAGTTGTAGTCTAGTATTTGAACTCCATGCTTATGCCTTAAAATCTCCTTAATAATAAACGAATTGATTTTAGTGGCTGGTCAAAGTAGGTAGCATGATCACGGATCCGGTTTTCTGGGCAACCCAGAAAACCTATGAACACATTTTCTGATATGCTCTAACCGGTCTGGATCTATTGATTCTGTTGATGTTTTGTTGATGTTTTGTAATAGATCTCTTAAGTTACATGTTGGCTACATACAGATAGCTTAATATCATAAAAACATTATACGATCAGCATGTAGTGGAAGCCCAAAGTAAGACCCACGATATGTTCTTCATTTTTGGGTAACCCAGAAATGAAGAACAGCCTCTGACAGCTACTTTGGGTACCCAGATCTCCTTTGTTATGCATGTTATGACTATGTTCGTTGTTGGATAATGTAGTCCTACACTAGCACTACACGATCTGGCCAACAACATGCCCAGAAACACAACACACAGTAAATGATTCTTGGTCAAACATGCCCACTCGATCACTGGCATGAGTTTCTGGGTTTGGCCAAGAACAGCTCAAAAACACCTATAGCGAAAGTTTCGTCGCCATAGGCCTCTTTAGCGACAAATATTTTCGAAAATTAATTATTTTAATTAAATAAATAGAAAAAAATAGTTTTCAATTATTAAAAAAATACATAATAAATTATTAAAAAATATTTTAAAGTCTTGAAAATTAGTTTTAATTATTTTAAGTATATTTCATAAATATTTAATATTTTTGAAATATTAATGGTATTTCATTTATTTAATTATAATATTAAATAAATTAGTTAAAAATGATTTTAATACTTGAAAAATTATTTAAAATTATATTATGATATAAGAAAATATTTAAAGTTATTTTGAATGACTTTTAATATTTTGTGATAAATTTCATTAACAAATTAATATTAATGATCATTAAGTTATTTCATAAATGAATTAAATAATTAAATAAATAATGATTTTATTATATTAAAAATAATTTTAAATAATAATAAGGTATTTAAAAATGTTTTAAGTTATAAAATATAACTTTTAATATTTAAAGGTAAATTTCATTAATTAATTATTATTAATGATATTAAAGTTATTTAATAATTATATTAAATAATTTAGTTTAAAAATGATTTTAATATTATAAAAATCATTTTAAATGAAAATAAAGTGTTTAAAGATATTTTAAGTTATAAAATATAACTTTTAATATTTAAAGGATAATTTCATTAATAATTTAATATTAATGATTAATAATTTATTATTATTGATATTAAATTTATTTAATAATTATATTAAATAAATAGTTTTAAAATGGTTTTATTAATTTAAAAATCATTTAAAAAGGATATAAATGAATTAAAAATATTTGAAGTTATAATTAATGACTTTTAATATTTTGATAAATAGTACATTAATATTTAAATATTAATGGTAATTATTTAAAAATAATTTTAAATATTTTAAAAATCATTTAAGGGTAATATTAATACTTTAAAAATATTTTAAGTTATTATAAATAACTTTAATATTTTGGAAATGGTTTCATTAATAGTTTAATATTAATTAAATATTAATGATAATTAAATTATTTAATATTTAAATCATTTAATAATGATTCAGGTGTTTGAAAGTTCACGATAAATTATAATAAATGTTTAAAATTATTATAAGTTATTTAAAAATAATATGACTGATAATTACAGTTATTGAACTAATGGATAGAGTCTTAGACTCGATAATTACCCGATAAAGCCGTCGGTACACCGACATGTTTCAAAAATTGATCTCGACTTAGATAATTTGATTAAATATATGTTTGTTTGTGATTCAGTGACTACTAAACCTATGTGCCAATGTGATTAGGTTATGTGCTGATTGCAATAAGTAGTGCTATGTGTTGCGATATGTTATTCGAATCAGTAAAATGATCTTATTACTCATAGGTTGTTATACAAAAGCTAAAACTAAGTTGCGAATTGTAAGCAGCGTACCAAACAAGTATCCTACTTTTGTATTTCCTTTATGCAATGGACAGAAGTAAGAGAGTTTTAGAATTATATTATTATTGTACCAGATTATTAACCCTATTGTTTTATATGTTATATCCGATCATTGATTATCAACATGGTACTATATTGTAATTCAGATATATATTCTGTTAGTTAATTTCAAAATATGGTTATTCAAGTGTCCCCACTTGGATAATCAGTGTATTTAATCACATGTTGATATATATATATATATATATATATATATATATATATATATATATATACCTATTGATCTCCAAAGATGTATATAATAATTAAAAGTCGTCTAAATTTATTTGACCAAATTAGACATGATTTAAAAGTATTGTTGAACATGATAAAACCTTTTTGTATCCAATCAAATTATTTTGGTTCGAATTCCCGACTAAGTATGAACATCCCGTACATGGGAAAACTTTTATGCGTCAAAGGCGGATCAGATGAACGATAATATCGTTCTTGCATGTAGTATTGATCAATACAGGGCATAACGGGCTGATCACCCCCCGTGCCAGTAAGTTATGACGGTTTGTAGATGAAGTTCTGCTAAGCCTATTTGAAAATTTAAAACAATGTTCATAGCATGTCACCTGAACCCTAATTATAGTCAATACGTAGTTTCAAAAATTTGATAGAGAGTTGTCATGTTATTATTATCGGTTCAGATTACTTCACAACTATTAATTCGTTGTAGAAGGGTAGTACAAAGAAAACATTTAATCCTTTCAGCTAATATTTATAATTGTTACTACTTGTTGGGCACTCAAATGCTCATCCTTGCTTAATTTAAATGTTTTCAGCTAAGTGTGAACAACCTGAAGGCTTTGCTAAGAACAAGGGAAAATGAGAGGTTGCTGAATGATTGCAATGGTATCTTGTGTAATAGTTTGATATTATTAAGACAATGAGATATATTATCTATCATGCTATATAGTGAATGTAATAAAGGTTACATACTTGGGAGCTAGACTCTGATGATTATGCAAATTAAGTTTAATATTTATATTATTGTTATTATTATTAGTATTATTCCGCTCATAGAAATGGTATCGTGAAGCACCGAGTTCGGGTTTCAAGTACCTGAATTTGGGGGCTTTACAAGTTGGTATAAGAGCTTAGGGTTAAAAACCTTAGGTGGGCTAGACCTTAGGCTATAACCTTAGAACAGAGAGAAATATTGAAAATATAAATAACTCATATAGAGTTTAAAAAGAGATGAATTGAATAAATTCATCGTCAAACAAAATAAAAGATAACTTATATAAAACTCTAATTTGTTGTGTGTATATACTATATGCTAATCAAGATAATTTATGTGTGTAGATGTCTGGTGGAAAAGGCTTGTTATATGCATATAGCATGAAGAAGGATCAAATCCATACACCCGAGCTAATATCGAAGCCAATAGCTGAAATAGAGACTCACAATGAAAACAACTCTGAGGAGGTGGTTATTTTGGAAAACGTAGTACCAGATCCGAAGATGGTGGAACTGACAGATAGTGATTCGGACACTAAAGTTGAAGCTGAACAAGCATCAACGGAGGTGCAAGATCTGAGGAACAAGGTTTTTTCTCTGGAGAAGCTGTGGGAAATAGAAAAGTTGTTGAATAGTCAATTGCGAAAAGCCTTACTTGAAACAATGGAAGAACAAGATAACCTTAAAATCTAAATTAATCAAATGGGAGCCACAAGCAACACATCGTGTACAACTCCGAGCAAGAAGGGGAAAAGAAAGATAGAAGACCATGACTTAGGAAAATTCGATAAGAAGAAATGGAAAAAGATATGTTACCTTTGCGGCTATGAGGGACATACCACTCTGTATTATCCCGACTATAAACCAATAGCATGTTTTATCTGTGGGATAGAAGGTAATCAGGCAAAAGGTTGTCCAAGAAAAAGGCGTAGCGAATAGGTAGTATAGGTTCTGTTGTGTAGGTGTGTTTAATGTAATATATATGATAAGTATGTCTGTGTAATGTAATGTTCCCAACTTTTGTGTTAGTCAAGACTGTAAATCCCAACTTTAGTGGTCATACAAAGGGATATCTGATGTTTAAAGCATTATGTGCTATGTTATGTAAAGTATTCGTTAAATGAATATGAATCTATGATTGAGTAATGAAACAAGTTTAATATATTAAACTTATATGATAATGTTTAGAATGTAAGTTAAATTTATGATTTTATTTAATCAGATAATGCCGCCAAGATGTCGAACTTGAAATCAAAGGACAGAAGAATCTGCCAACAACGCTGAGGGACAACAACAAGCAGACCCGATGCAGCACTTTGCAAACATGGTAGCTCAAAGTTAATGTCAATAGGAATACCAATACATTGAACTCATGAGACAATCGTTTGGTGAACTTCAAAGATTTTAAGGCTGTAGGACCGCCAAAATTTGGAGGTACAACTGACCATATTGAAGCCCAAACTTGGGTTAAAGAGATTAAAAAGGCGTTTGTAATAGCTAAGGTAGCTAAAGGATAAAAGACAGCTTTTGCCACCTACATGATGAAAGGGGAGGCAAAATTTTAGTGGGAAGCAAATCAGGCGAGGGCAGGAGAAGGAATAGTTACATGGGATAGGTTTAAGACACTGTTCTTCGAGAACTATTTCTCGTCCAGTATGCGGGCTAGGATGGAGGTGAAATTTTTAGAGTTGAAGAAGGAAAATATGACGGTGTCAGGATACGCCGCAAAATTCAATGAGTTAGCTAGGTTCGCTCCGCATCAAGTTGATATGGAGGCTAAGAAAGCTAGAAGGTTTGAGCTGGGATTAAAACCATGACTCTATAAAAAGGTGGCAGTGTTGCAGATTCCTACATTTGCAGCACTCATGGAAAAGGCTATCATAGCCGAGGAGGGGAGTGAGGCCATGAGCCTCTACAACAAGGAGAGGAAGAACAAAGGTAAGGTTGAAGGAGCTAGGAAGATGGGAATTAATAGTGGGAGCAGGAGTGGAGATGGAAAGAGGAAGGTGAACAACTTTGGGAATGTGCAGGTGAGTTAAGAAGGTGTGAAGAATCAGAATGTGCCGTGTAAAAATTGTGGAAAGAACCACTCTAGGGAATGTCTTAAGGGAAAATTTGTATGCTATAAGTGCGGGTAGGAGGGCCATATCTCTCCCAACTAGCCCAATCCAAGAATGAACAGTGGGTGTTTTCTATGCGGGTCGACTAAGCACAAGGTGAAGGATTGTCTGAAGAGGAGGACAGAGGCAGGAAGTGTGATTACTGGCAAGGGCAGCGGGACTTTAGCAATCACAGGACCGACTTCGTCAAACAAGCCAACAAAATTAACAACAAGGGTCTACAACATGACTGCCCAGGATACGATGGCAGCTGTCAATGGAATTCCAGGTATTATTCATATAACTTTTATTTTCTTATACATTATTTTCCTATTTAGAGTAAATTATTTTCTAAAGGAATTTTGAAGGAGGAATTTGAGTTCTTTTAGAAATCAAGTTTCAGTTTAATCAGATAGACAAGCTTTATGTGTTTAGTTAAAGATTAGTTCGATCAAAGTTGGTTGAGATCTACTTGCAATCACTACACCAAAAATGGCCTATAGCGAAGGAAATTTTGTGAAGGAATTTATTCCTTCACATGAGGAGTTGTTTAGCGAAGGAACAGTGATGAAAAAAAGTATAGTGACAATATAGTTATTAGCGAAAGAAACATCCTTCACAATTTATATTTTTTTCCTCGCAAAATTGGGGCGATAGAAAGATTTTTGGTGCCAATTAATGATGAAAATTTGAGAGGAAAAAATCTATTTAGTGAAGGAATTATTACTCACTATATATCATTATTCAGAAGTTTTTTGTGAGGGATAAAATTGGTTGCTATCTTGTTCTAAATAATTTTTTTTTGAATTAATTGTGATGAATATAAATACCTTAAATTTTTATAATAGTAAATTTAATTTTAATAACACTTTTTAAGTAACTTACAATATCAACTATTCATTTTAATAAACTATAAAGTAAATAACTTTACACTATGTTAAACTTTAAAATTTATCCATAAAAGTTTATTTTTATGATCATAATTAAATAAAGTTAAAATTAAATAAAAATTAAATTAAATAATCCAAAAGACTTTAATTTTTATTTTAAGTATATAATATTAATTCAAAAAAGTCTTTTAGAGATTAATTTGAAGTAGCTTTATTTTTTGGTATTGTATTTAACATTCACTTAATTAACAATTTGGGAGGGACACAACAGTGGTTCTTTCTCTGTTTTCCTCTATTGAGTTCCTACCATGTGTAGGCTTGGTCTGGACCCCTCTTGTTGGGCTCTTCAACAGGTTTGGTGCAACAGTGGTTTTTATTTCTTTTGGGAAACAACTCTGAACCCTTGACCCCCGCGTCTAAAAAATAATTGATATTGAAAAAAACCTAAATACAAACCCCTAATTCCCCTTAATTGGAACCACGACGAGCAAAAAGTATCGATTTGTGACGAAATGAAGAGCAAACCTCTAGAGATTTTATTAGTTGAAGAGCTGTTGTTCGAAATTTCAAGTAAGTTCTCCTTTTAAAATTGAGTGCGTGATCGAGATCGTGATATAGGGCTTTCCCGTTTTATTAGTTGCCTTTGCTTGATATTCATGCTGCCAACATAGTATCCAATGATTTCCCGTTTACATTGAGTTGGACTTCCAAATGTTCTAGATTTAGAATGTGTTATTAAATGTTTTTCTGAATTATTTTTATCTATAGAAGAATGCTGTAACTTTTATTTGTTATCAATATAATCCTCGCCTACACTTGAGAATAAAATATGCTTAACGCAATTTCTGATAAGAGGTTTTAGTTATTAGAAGTATGGAAACCAAATTCTTATATGTATAGTGGCAGGAAGTCATAAGAAAATGGCTGGAGTTCAAAAATCACTATTCTGAAGTCTGTCTTTGATGCAAGACTTGATTCAATGTACTATAACTAGTGTTTCTTAATGTGTATATGGTCATTTATGCTTGATATTCTGAACATTGCATCTTAATGTGCTTGATTTATCATTTAAATGGATGAATCTAAGTTGTCTCGGATATTATGTGGAAAGGTGGATGTGAATTATGCTTGCCCTGATGCAAGCTTTATCCTTTTGTACAAATTTTTGGAAGAGAGATCTCTTGTGCTACTGTTCACACGGGGCATATGTCGAATTTAATGGACAGATGTCAAAAATCAAAATTCCTCTAATTTCAAGAAGTACAAAAAATAATTTATAACATTGAAACTCTTTCACATATTTAATGAATTTACTGTGTTTTTAACTGAGATTTTATTACTGACAACAAGGAATTACAGAGACTAGTAACTGAATGGTATAAATGCAGTGATGGGTAGCAATATTTGTGTGAATGTGTGATTATACATTTGTTGCAGATTCTATGAATTTAAGGATGAGATAAGGTGTTATATATATATATATATATATATATATTGTACATGGAGATTTGCTACTATTTTTTTTCTATTTTTGAGTTGGTCTAATTCTGTCTTCTTTATGTTTTTTTTATATAGTAAAATGTTGAAAAGATTCTAAGGCAGCAGGGTTTTAATGGAAATTCATACAGGCTATTGTTTGGAGACCTGAAAGATATGACGAAGATGAGAAAAGAAGCCAAATCCAAACCCATCAATCTCTCTGATGATATTCTCCCACGCATTGCCCCTATCATCCACAATACCATCAAAAATATGGTATGTAATTAATTGTTAGTTTTAGTTCTAAATCATTATGTGCAAAATTAGTATGAAGTTATTATTAATTATTTAAGTTCTGAGGATAAACTATCTCTGTAATTTTAATTTTTTAATTAGTAAGTCTTGTGAGTATCTATTTATCCGATAACTGGTCATAAATATTTGATTGATTACTTTTTAGTCCTAAACCTCATTAATTTTTACTGAATTTATTAATAGACAAAAAGTTATGGAAGAATTTATAATGGAGTGTCTCCTGGAGTTTTCACAGAATAATTTGGGTTTCTCACACTATGTTTGCGAGTTCCTAAGAAGATAGAAAAGAAAGGAAAATCCGAGGAAATACTATTATTAGTTTTCTGTTAGATTAGTTATTTGTGTTATTTTTAGGGGAAAAAAGTGTTAGTTCCTAATTGGCACAATAGTTATCTAGAAGGCGGGGGTTGAATAGATATTTAAAATTTTTTTCGTTTTAAACTTATTCTTTGATAATGATTAAAACTTTACGGAATAAATGTTTGTTTTAATCTTCTTTATCAAGCAATGGAGTAATGAGGGTGAGGCAGTTATGGCAGTTATAACAGATATAGTAGTTATGATATGAATGTAAATGACATAGTCATTTTTAAGTGGTTCAGAGCACTTAAAGCTCTTAGTCCACTCTTCTACTCAACGAGTAGGATATCCACTAAGGATGTTTGTTACAACTTCTGAATCACACAGATTCCTTCTGCACCAAAGCCCAGCCCGGGAACTTTGGTTAGTTCACTCTTGAACTCTTCAAGTCCAGCAGACTTGGCTTTCTTACAGTTCACTACGAACTCTTCAAGTCCAGCAGACTTGGTACTCTTCTTCAGTTGGTTGATAATGTTGTGTTCTTGTTACTCAGTCGTTGTGTAAGCACTTGTTCTTAAGAACTGAGTAGCTGAGTAAGCTTTGCAATATCTCAGATCGTAGAGTTGAGCTTGAGAGAGATGTTCACGTTGTTTGTTCAATGCTTGCTACATTCTCTCTCATCTGTCTGATTTGTATATATGTGATGTTGAAAACTATCCGTTGGATCCATCCGTTATGGCATTAAATGCGTCTGAACTTTATGTACTGTGATGGAGATATTTCTGCACATCTTACGAATTACGCATTACGCCCATCGACACCAGAGTCGCTTTCTCACCTACCACCTGTAAAGGTGTTTTGTCCCTCTTACCCATGGCACTATCCTTAACTTCTTCAATACACTTCTTTATTGCATACTAAGGATATTTCATATACTTTGGGACTGATGAGTACTGCAGCGTCTAGGATCCATTTCTCACATATTGAAATCACATATCATAAGGCTCGACGTCTTCTGACATGAGACAGATGATGCTCTACGATTTGGATCGTGATGTTCTACAATTCAGATCGTAGCGTCTTTGACATCTTTGCACACTACGATGCTATCAGTCGAGAGCACTGCGATTTCCCTTAAACCTTTGCACACTACGATCTTTACTTGTTCGTGTTGTTGACTCTACGTTCCCGAGAGCACACTACGATCGTTGACTTGCAAACTTCGTGTTTCCTTCAGCATACTACGATAGTGGAGATGGCTCGGCAGACGTTGGGACTACTCTATGATTTCCAAAGAGTCCCTTCAAGGTAGGCATACTACGATCTTAAGGCTCTACGTTTTCTACCTTGACTTCTGAAATGTTGATCAGATTGATGCACTATGATTTCTTCAATACTAATCTATTACATCTCTAGATCAACCTAACAGTTTTGATCTTTCTATTTATACATTCCCTAACAGAATGGTACACGTTGAGAGCTCATATCAACCTAACAATTTGATCTATCACTAAGTCCTTATACATGTATTCATTGAAGGACCTTATAAATAATCATTAGCATATACATTAAAACATCAAATCATAATATGCATTCTCCCAACAATCTCCCCCTATTTGATGTTGACATAACCAAGAGATTTGTTGTCATGATTATTAGTGACTAGATGCATTTGCGAGGAAATTTAAACATGACTTAGTATTTCAAATGAAGCAAATTAAAATTTCTAGAGAATAAGCATGAATTTATTGATGATAAGAAGATATTACAATTGAAAGATTACATCAATAGGAAATTTAAGTTTCAACTTATCTCTCTGCTTCCTTGACCTCTTTAGTGGAGGTGGGTTGGCGTACTCCTCAAATTTCTTCTTTTCTTTGAGCTTCCTCATTTCGCCTAACTCTTCCAACTCGCTTAGACTTAGTATTGATTCTCCTTATGCTCGCATGAATGCAGGGATCTCCAATGGCATTCTTATGCGTCATGTGAGATACATCTTGTGAGTTGGAGTTGACTCTGACGGCTTAATGGTATAGCCATTACAATTCTCTCTTGATCGATCGTTGAGTCCGACTATGGAACCTGCTCTCGCAGGAGGGCTTCGTGATGCTTGAGCTTGATATTGTCCTCTTCCTTTCTTGAGTTCCATGACCTCCTCCTTTCTTTTGTTCTCCCCGAACTCCTTTCCTTTTTATTCTCCCCTTTATGTCAAAGATCAAGGGTTCGAATATCAGCAAACAGTCGATTAACACCTTGGACAAGCTTGTTCAGTTGGGTTTGTGTCTGAGCAATGTCCTCTCTATTTTCCTTGATCTGTTTTTCAGATCTTGCTTCTTCGTTTTGGAGAACTGAAAGAATCATATCATTATGTTTTTCCTGATTTGCATAAGATTACTGGAAGTCGTAGACAGAAGCTTTCAAGTTGAGGATGTTGTCCAACATAATTTTATGTTGAAGGTCTTGGTGTTTCTGCATTTCGAGTACAACCTCTTTGTTTGACAGCTATCTGGAAGTGGATCTCATCTCTGTCCGACATACTCTTCAGAATCTCTATGATAATTTCCCTTAGCCTCTTTGTAAGCTCAGTATTCATAGTGCCAGGGAATTTATTTGCAGCTGTGATCATTTGATTCAGCCGGATATTGATGAGGTCAGAGTGAGTTTCCAGACTCGCTTCTATAGACTTGACCATTTACTCAGAAGATTCTTTCAAGTCATCCTTGGTAGGCAGGCAGGCTTGGGAGAGTATCATTTGCTTGTGGATTGTTAATTGGAGAGGTTCTCTGTTGGGATTGATCTTGCAAGTTGTAAAGAGCGAGATCAAGGCTAAAGTAGTCATTTGATGAGGAGGAAGGTATATCAGATGGAGGGGCTTGGGTTTGGATGTCTGGGGTAGGCGACTCTATGATTTCGATGTGGGACTCTACGATGTGATTGGAGTCTGGAATCGTAGAGGTAGTGATTTGTGGTTGCAGGGTAAAGTTGAATTCATTTGGTTCTTAAGTTACAGAATTTTGGGATTCTGTAACTGGAAATTGGTTTACTGGATTGAGAGTCACCTCCAACCATCGAGGGAATTCATAAAAATAGCTAAATGAAGATGATGATAAGTGATTAACTCTGAATTTGGTAGGAATAGACAATACCTTAGATTTGTCTTTTGACGAGGATGGGTTGGTAAGCAGCTTCTTGGCAAAGATGACTTCCCTGGAAATCCATGAGCTAGGACTGAGATGGCTGGATATTCCTTGAAGCTCCAGAACATGTGATCCCATGAGTTCAGGATTTGAGCTTGATGGTATGCCATCATGGGTAGATAGGAAAACAGTTGAGTGTACAGATAGCTCCTATATCCATCTTTCCCTACACCAGTGATTTGAAGATCATCATCTTCTTCTTCCTCTTCACTATCTTCATTTGAGGATTCCATTATCTCAATGGGCTCTTGACGACCTTTTACTGGTTCCTCTTCATGTTTGGTAGGGATATCTTGATTTTGGGCAGGAATCTCCTCTTCTGCCGAGTGGATATCATGAGGCTCCCCCTCATCATGATCATCTTCTTATAGATTCAAAGAAGTCCCCCTTAGTTTGGAACATCTTCGAACAGATTTCTCCCCCTCAGCCGGTGTATTCTCTATCATGAGAATTTCAGGGATCTCCCCCTCAGCTGGAGCACTGTCCTCTTTATTTGATTGGGACAGTTCTTCTTTTGCAGCCATATTCTTGGCTTCCTTTTTCAGCACTTTTTTATTTTCAAGAATATAATTCTTGACCAGCTTTCTTTTTGATTTGTTGGGTTTAGCCACAACTTCTGGACTCTCTTGAGTCTTAGCTTTGTCATGTTGAACATCCACTCTTCTTTAAGTAGCTTCCTCCATTTCTACCACACTTGACCTGGTCTCAAAGAATAACAGAGACTCTACGATAGAAGCAACTGTTGGTCTTTTGGACTTATGACCAATTTTGTTCTTCTTTAGGATCTGTGATATGGTGGCTTGATCCTCTTCAGTTTCGTCTTGCTGCTACTTCTTTCTTAACCTCCTTAGAGTTTATATATCAGAGGACTCTACAGGAATGTCAGTTGTAGATCCTTGAGGCTCTTCGATCCGGTCAAGGCTCTTAGCTTCCTCTTGCCCTTGCTTTTTTTCGGAAAGGGCAGAGGTTCTTCCTTGTTGATTTCTCCTTCTTGTCTTCTTCCCCGACAATGCATATGTTTCCGTGAATGCTGCGTTCTTCGAGATCCCCAGCCTTCTTTCAATCGGATTCTCGCATCATTCGAACATGCTC
Organism: Panax ginseng; assembly: GCA_020205605.1. NCBI lineage: Eukaryota > Viridiplantae > Streptophyta > Magnoliopsida > Apiales > Araliaceae > Panax > Panax ginseng. Next base: position 51,454,133 of record CM035143.1, on the reverse strand, counting down.
AGTTGGGTTTCTCTTCCTATTTTCAAACAACTGCTGGGTCATTCTTCGATTTGGGTTTATGGCTTCTCCTTCTTCATCCCCAATTTTGTCACCCAGTGCTGATTGCAGAATGATACTTATGAAACACCCATATAGCATCTTTAGAGGGCCTTTTGATTTCTTCGAGTTGAGGATCCATCTGTCGATCCACTCAAGTAATACAGCTCCATAGTTAAGTTGTATGCCATGAAACATGGCCGTCATGAGCCTTAGTTGAGCTTCATTCACTGAGTCATAACCCGAGCTCTTCAAAGCATGCATTTCCCAATAATGTCAGCCAAAAATTGCACCTTTGTGGGAACTCCTTCTTTTGTATCCTTTTACTGAGGCGCTTTTCTTGTGATGCATTTTCCTTAGACCCTCTTGGAAGTTTATCTTTGTCTAAGAATGGGTGTCCTTCATTCTTGAAACCTAGGGCCGATTGAAGTCCTCTTCCTTAGTCTTATTTCTACTCCCTTTACTCGAGTAGTGATGGTGTTGTGTTCGAACACACCATTCTTATAGAACTCCTTCACTAGCTTGGGATAGATGAGTGTATTGGTGCTCAATGCCTCTTCGAGACCCGCCTTCTTCAGTAAGGCCAGCATCTTGTGAAATTTTGGTGGAGCAGTCTTGAATTAAATCAAGCAGAGTCTCAGAGCACGAAACCACATTTAAAGCGTACCATTGATTCTCAGAGTTGGAGGTAAGATACGACTGAGCTTTCTGCTAATTTAGGGTTTCGCTTTGAGAGAGAGATGAAAAGGATGAGAGAGATAATCTTTTGAACTTCAGATTTCAATAACATGATTTCAATTTGTACTTGTAACTTCCCTCTGTCTTTTTCACTTAGTGGGACAGGTGTCGATTTTTGCTTGGCTCTACGATTTTGACTGTGCAGGAATGTACTGATTTGCCCTTAGCCTTTTCAGAGCTGAGGTGTCCTTAGGAAGACTACGATCGTTGAGGTAGTCTTATGTTACGCTGAGTCCGTCCCCGCTATCGTTGAGTCCGTCCCTACGATCGTCGAGTCTGTCTGGCAGTCATTGAGTCTGATCAAGATTCGTTGAGTCCGCCCTGCTATCATCGAGTCCGTCCCTACGATCGTCGAGTGTAATGCGGCAATCGTTAAGTCTGATCGAGATTCGAAGTCCGAGTCCGTCTCACGATCGTCGAGTCCGTCTGAATCCTTGTGATGAGTTTTGATAAAGCATTCTTTTAAAGGCACTTGGGGAAGGGCCAACCTCTTGGAGAGATTCAAGGTTAGGTTTGTTCTTGAGCCACCTCTTAGAGAGATTGCCTTGTTATGAAGCTTGTCATCACAAGATGAGCTTTTGTCATCGTTGAGTCTGCACTAAGATGGTTGAGTCCTTGCTACGATCGTTGAGGTAGTTGTCTGTTCTGCTCTACGATCGTGAACTTCCCTTAATCATGTCTACAATTTTGAGTTCACCCTTTGTATATGTCATGGTTAGCACAATCTAGAGCATATATTTCATGGTTGTAGATTTAGCATCCCTAGCTCACTTATTAACTTATTAAATCTGGATTCATCTAGTGGTTTTGTAAAAACATCAGCAAGTTGATTTTCAGTAGGGATATATTGTAAAGATATAGTTCCATTTTGCACATGATCCATAATGAAGTGATACCTTATTTCTATATGCTTGGTCCTAGAATGCATGACAGGATTATGAGTTATTGCTATGGCACTTGTGTTATCACAGTGTATGGGAATAGATTTGAAATCGAACCCATAGTCATCTAGCTAATTTCTCATCCATAGGATCTGAAGCACAAGAAATTTGCCAAGTGACAATATATTCAACCTGCGATTGACGTGAACATCGAGTTTTACTTTTTCTCAACCATGACACAAGTCTGCTTTCAAGAAGTTGACAAAGCCACTTGGTACTTTTTCTATCTATTTTGTATCCTGCAAAATCAAAGATCATGTATCCTATTAGTTCAAATGAGGATTCCTTGGGATACCATGTTGACCCCAAGTAGGTGTACCCTTGAGATACCTCAAGATCCTCTTCTGACAGGACAAATGTGACTCTTTAGGGTTAGCTTGAAATCTAGTACATATGCATGTTGCAAACATTATATCTGGTCTACTGGCACTTTTGTATAAAAGAGACCCTATCATACCTCTGTATTGAGTGATATCAATACTTTTACCTTTCTCATCCTTGTCAAGCTTGGTTGCAAGAGCAATTGGTGTTTTCATGGGAGAGGCTGATTCCATGCCATACTTCTTTAGTAGGTCTTTGATGTACTTGGCTTGGTTTATGAAAATTCCTTCTTCAGTCTGCTTTACTTGCAGTCCAAGGAAGAAGTTCAGCTCACCCATCATGCTCATTTCAAACTTGCTCTGCATTATCTTAGAGAATCTCTTGCATAAATTTTCGTCAGTAGAACCAAAGATAATGTCATCAACATAGATTTGAACTAGTAAGACTTTGTCTTTGTGCTTTCTAAGAAATAGTGTGGTATCTACTCTACCTCTAGTGAATCCATTTTCGATTAAGAAGTTAGTCAATGTTTCATACCATGCTCTAGGTGCTTGTTTAAGACCATATAAGGCTTTATCTAATCTATAGACATAATTGGAAAGAGATGGATTGATAAAACCTTGAGGTTTCTCTACATAGACTTCTTCTTGGAGTTCTCCATTTAGAAATGCACTCTTGACATCCATCTAGAAGACTTTGAACTTCATGTGAGCCGCAAAGGCAAGAAAGATTTTGATGGCTTCTAGTCTGGCAACAAGTGCAAATGTCTCATCGTAGTCGATACTTTCTTCTTGAGAATAACCCTTTGCCACAAATCTTGCCTTGTTTCTGGTTATGACCCCATCTTCATCCATTTTGTTTCTGAAGACCCACTTAGTTCCTATAACAGGATGGCTCTTTGGTCTTGGTACCAATCTCCATACTTTACTTCATTCAAATTGGTTGAGCTCTTCCTGCATTGCTTCTATCCAGCTGGAGTCTTCCATAGCATCCTCTATCTTCTTTGGCTTTATTTGTGACAGAAAGCTTAGATAAAAACATTCATTACGAGTAGCAGCTCTTGTTTTAACTCTCCGCACTCTGGATCTCCAATGATTAGATCCCAGTGTGATCTCTTATCCATCTCATATTGGATTGGGACATCTGTCCGGATGCCTTCCTGTCTTAAATCTTCAAGGTCTATTTCTTCTTCTTGGAGTGGAGGCTCGCTGTCTTTCATGGACCTCTCTATGATCACATTCTCATGCTCTACGATTTCACTATCTGGCACTATGATCGTAGTGTTGAGCTCGACGACTTCATTCGTAGTGTCTGTACTATCGGTCGTAGTGTCTTGAGGTACTGTTTTGTCTAAGTCAGTTTCATCAAAGATGATGTGTATTGAGACTTCAACATTCAGTGTCTTCTTGTTGAACACCCTGTAAGCCTTGCTATCTATGGCATATCCAAGAAAGATTCCTTCGTCTGACTTGGGCTGGAATTTTGTCAAATACTGCTTTCCATTGTTGAGAATATAACAATCACATCCAAAGACATGAAGGTAGCTGACACTTGGCTTCCTTCCTTTCCACAGTTCGTAGGGCGTCTTTTTGATCGTAGAGTGAATTAATGATCCATTACGTATATAGCATGCGTGTTGGCGGCTTCGCCCCGAAGTATTCAAAGGCATTTCTGCCTTTGCTAGTAGAGTCCTTCCATCTTTTATCAGGGTTTTGTTCTTTCTTTCAGCAACTCCATTTTGTTGAGGAGTTCGTGGAGCTGAGAAGTTATGACTGATGCTATTGTTTGAGCAGAACTTGTATATTTCTGAGAAATCGAATTCTCTTCCATGATCACTCCTTATGGCCTTGATTTTCTCTCCTTTCTCGTTCATCACCAGTCTGAACATCTTGATTAATTCGGAGCTCGTTTCATCCTTTGAGGTTAGGAAGAATACCCATGTGAATGCGGGTGTGATAAATAGTATTATAACTAGAGAGTATCTTTTTCCTCCAAGACTAGTTGTTAGGATTGGCCCAAAGAGATCCATGTGGAGCAACTGCAGGGGCTTGTCAATGGAGTTGGCAGTCTTACTCTTGAATGAGAAGCTTGCTTCAATCCATTTCTTTGAGTGTCTACAACTCTTACCTCATCGTATATAACTATATCATCATCTTTTATGATGTGTACCTCTTCATCATCATCTATGATGAATCCATTCTTCCTAAGTATCTTCAGCACTATTCCAGATTTACGATTGTGGTACAATAGGTTTATCTACAGGTTCCTCTTCTTTGACTTATAGTGTTTTGTGGTTCTTGAACTCTTCAAGATCTATTATCCTCCCACTAGCCCTTTCAATGATAAACACCTTTATCTTATAAGGTAGTATGTGTCGCAATAAACACCTTTTGCTAAGTAGAAATATAGAACATATACCCTAAACTTACTTTAGGATGTCCCATAAATCTGTACTTGTCAAATCTTGTCCCAAGCTTATCCTTTTGAAACCTTTTTCACATAAGCTGGGAAACCCCTTATCTTAACATACTTAAGATTAGGAATCCTCCCTGTCCATAACTCTAATTGAGTCTTTGGGCTGGATTTGGAGGTTACCTTTTAGTAGATATGCAGCCATTTCTATGGTATGACCCCATAAGAGTACTGGAATGTTGGTAAAATCATTATGGATCGCACCATGTCCAACAAGGTATGATTTTTTCTTTCAGATACATCAATCAATTATTACACATCAGGAGACGTCCATTGTAAGAAAACCATTTGAGATGATTTAGAAACTTATTGCACAAGTATTCCTTCCTTAATTGATCAAAGAATTCTAATACTTTTCAATTTGTTTCACCTATAAATTCTTTGAACATTTCAAATGAATCAGAATTGTATTTCAGCAAATACACACATTCAACTCTTTGAATGATAATCTCCTTTTCTTATACTAGTTTGTTCAATTTGCAAAATAATTTTTCATGTATGTCAAGTACACAAAATCCATTAAGTAATATTTCAGTTCTATACAAAACATTATTATTATAAATAGAACAACTATTGCTCTTACATATAATACCAAAAATTTTGTTGCCCAACAACAAATTAGAAATAATATTTTAACGAGAACTGAAATACAATAACAACTTATTAACTTAATAGACTTTCCCTTAGGCAATACTAAATAATAAGTTCATATGGCTAATGCATCAACCTTTGCTTCTGTGACGCCCCCAAATTCAGGTACTTGAAACCCGAACTGGTGCTTTACGATACCATTTCTATGAGCGGAATAATACTAATAATGATAACAATAATATAAATACCAAACTTAATTTACATACATCAGAGTCTAAATCCCAGGTACGCAACCTTTAAACATTCATTACATGATAATAATATATATCATTATTTTAATAAATTTTAACTATTACATAAGATAGTATAAACTTATTCAGTTAACTTTCCTTTCCCTTTGTTCTTGCCTGAACCTTCTGGTTGATCACGCTTAGCTGAAAACATTTAAATTAAGCAAGAATGAGCATTTGATTGCCCCACAAGTAATTGTGACAACCCGAGAATTTTGAATATTTTAAAAAAATTTATTAATTGATTTAAGGTTCAAAATTAGAACCTAGACTGAAAATTAGTGTAAGACCCCAACTTTTTGAATAAAGAATAATTTTTTTTGAAATATATTTTTGAATATTATGGTGTGGATTTGATATAATGTTATAGTTGTGGGTAATATTTATAAATTTTGCAAAAGTCACGCAAGTTGTTATATAATATTCGATTGGTCGAGGAATATTCGCTTTTAACAGAAATATTCATACAACTAACACAATCATTGGTGGACCCCACAACGGAATTATTATCCGGATTGAGAAAACGCACAAAAATACTTTATGAAAATAACGGTAGAGACGTTTTACCAATTAAATGTTGAACTACCCAGTAGTAAAAGTCTGATGTCTGCGTGGTTGCATAGTAGCACACGCGGTATTGATTATTGATGCTTACGTGAGAAGTCACTCGTTATACTCAATTATTGCTACAAGAATTGCTTTGATCATATCTCTCGTATTATTGATTCGATTATTGTCATAGTATCATCCGCATAATATGTTATTTTATTAAATCAATAATTGAGACGACAAAGTTATTCATATTATTAAATTGCAATATTTACAATGTCTAGAAGTTCTGTCAAGGAGAAGTTTGGTCACCTAATTGCGTGCCAATAGGGAGAAATCCTTATTGGAAAGCCCCCTCTTTCCTGGGAACGACCTAGTTGATAAATATTGTGAGTTATAATATTAATGATGAATGTTATTAAATTGAAGTTGTGTTCGGAGTTGAATTTGGAGACACGGACGTGATATTTGAGTCCGGAACGATGAAATTAGTAAAAATAGTCAATAAACACAAAATTTTCCGGAATTCACTATTTGGTTAAAAAGTCAACAGTTGACTTTTTTGGGAACAATCAAACTTCAAAATTTCAAATTTTATATTTTTGATAAAAATGGTTTCATTGTGTTGGAATTATTTGTGTTAGTGAAAATCGACAATTATTTCGATAATAATTGATGTCTGGAGGTTGTATTGACGATCCAATATTTAAATCAGAATAAATGAGTAATTGATTGCTATTATTTCACATGATTATAACTATTTTTTCACATGTGTATACTATTGTTTCACATTCTTGTTACTATTAGGGGAGTTGGTGCAAGATTGATAATACTTGCATGACTAAGTTAATAATGGAGGTATAGATTGAGGTACTATACTGTAATTCGTATTTTCACATATCTAGAACTATTGATTCACATAATTTACTATTGAATCACATTATTTACTATTAGGGGAGGTGGTGCAAGTTTGATAATACTTCCATGACTAAATTATAAATAATGGAAAAGTTAGAGGTATTGTACTGTAATAAAGGAAAAGTTTCGAAACTATATTTTTCTTTAAATAGAAGCTCATTCTTCCTTCATTTCTCACCAATTCATAAAAGCTTTAGAATGATTATTATAGAGAGAAATTATAGAAAGAAGAAGAGAAGTCTGCTACCTCACTATTCCAGTATCCAGTTTTTCTAAGGTAGGGAGTATTATTTCTTTCTTATCCATGAAGAGAACTTCTATTATTCCATTCTTTATTATTCATTGGAATAACTTTTGTATGTCACGGGCTACCCTATACTTGGTGAAATTCTTACATTGTTCCATTCTTTATCATTCTGCTGGAACATCACATGCATGCGTTCTACGGGACTGGTTCCGCTCTTTATTATTACATTGGAATATCTTATGCATGCGTTTCACTGTGACACGATTCCATCTTTATTATTCTGTTGGAATATCACATCATGCATTTTTCTGTGGACCGATTCCGTCTTTATTATTCTCATTGGAATATCATATCATATGCAATGCGTTTCTGTATTGGGACCGATTCCGTTATTTATTATTCATTGGAATAATCACTTTTGTCTTGATCGTAATGCTCGGTGATTTCTTTTGTTATTCCATTCATTATTATACTCGGTTGGTTAAAGTTTTGACTTCTATACTCCATGAAATTAGTGGAATATCCTTGATATTTACGCTTCATCCGATATCTTTTCATGGAAATATTCTTCTAAGCATTCTTGAATTTTACTCTACAAAGCAAAGATCATGTTGACAATTTGGACGTTATTAGTTCTGGATAAATTAATTCTTGAACTTGTTTTAATTGAATTCTTATATCATTGTCATCATCCTCATGTTTATAGTTTGTTGAAAGTCATCCATGGCCTATAGTGCATAGATGGACTTGGTATGATTATGACCGGGGATTATTCGATTGTAATCATGATCGTAATGTTACAAATGATGTGGAAAAAAGTCCTCATTGGTAGTAGAGCATTGATGGATAGTTGTTGGCATGATCATGACCATTATTAAATACACAAATATTCTTGGCTTTGTAGTATGGATAATTGTGGTCGTGATACTAAAAAATATCCTTGGTCAGTAGTGCGGTGATTCGATGATGTGGATTATTTATTAAAATCGAGTCCCAATGATAAAAGTGATGAAAAACCTTCTAAATCATAAAAGATAGTAGATTTTATTCTCACTTGACTCTTTTAATGGATTGCTTGTTCAAATGCAGCTTAAACTTGATGGTTGTTATATTGTATCAGTTAACATCATTTGAAGGCTAACGATAATATATTACGCATTATCTTAGTCATAATATTTCCTCTTGAGCTAGTTGAGCTCACTGCTTTTACTTTTATTGTTCTCTTGAGAAATGAGAACGTGGCGAGAACTAGTTTGGGAACTGGAGTGACGGACCAAATGATAACATTAGTAGTCCTCACTATTCAAAGAAATAGTGGAAAATAAATGTAATAATATTGAATTTGAGTTTGTATATTGTCTAGACGACAATATTTGTATTAAAACTCACAGCTTATGTTTTGTCGTACTTTACACGACAGTTGTATAATTAAGTTGTATTTATATTTTGTACCATGTATTTGACGACTCAGAATATGTGATGTATACCTATTTTGGGGGCGTCACAATTAGTGTATGCGTTTAATATTTTTAAGAATGAATTTTGAGGATTTCAAAATTCTGTGAAGGATTTAGGTGAATTATTCAGGATTAAGTGTTTATGTGAATATGTTTTGCGTATATGTGTATAGTACGTGGTTAAGGGTCAAGGGTTGATCAGATAAACGATATCTGTAACAAACCCTAAGTATATATTAAGAACGTCAACGTTCGGTTAGAAAACCCTAGCGAATTATAAGAAACCCTAGAAATCGGTTCTGGAAACCCTAATTTCAGTTCCGGGAATGCAAAACCCTAATTCGAAAATCGAAACCCTAATCTGTGAACTTAAATGATTATTTTAATGCTCAAGTAAAATTAATTATAATATTAATTAGGATAAAGCTTAATTAATTAGCAAACCCTAATTTCACATTTTGAAAAACCTAATTTCTGGTTTAGGAATCCTAATTTGTAATTCGGGAAAACCTAAGTGTTAATTTAATAATTTTAAAGTTAATTAGGAAATATTAATCCTAATTTTCAAGTTAAGTAATTAGAAAACCTGAATCTAATTACGAAATCTAATTTCTATTTTAGAAAATTTATTTTCTATTAGAAACCCTAATTTTGGGTTATAAACCCTAATCCGTGATTTTAACCCTAATTGCTAAATTAGCGGTTTTAATTAAGAAATGTTAATCCTAATTAGCAAGATTTAATTTGTGATTAGTAAATTTTAATATAATTAGAAAATCCTAATTATAAGTTAGAAATATTAATTTTCTATTTTTGAAAACCTAAATAGAAAATTTTAGAAATTAAATTGCAAACCCTAAAATGGCTCAAACCCTAACCAAATCCTAAACCCTAATGCTATGTTTGGATCGATGGAATAGGAGGGAGAATGGAATGAATCATTCCATTGGAATGATAAAAATGTTGTTTGGTTTGTTTATTCCAACGAAACAATGTATTCCTAGTGGAATAGGTGTTAACTTAAAATTATAATTTTTATTCCAAGAAGGGGGGTCAGGAATAACTTATTCCATCTATTATTTTTAAGTAATTGACAAATATGCCCCTTAAAAATAAAATAGGGTTCCATATTCTTTCATTCAATCAATCTATCGATCTGCGAAAGAGGAGCAGAGGCGAACGAAAGAGGAGCAGAGCCACCTCCCACCCCCACCCCAACCCACCCACACCCACACCCCCACCCCCCACTCCCCCACCCCCCACACCCCCAAAAAAATAATATTATGTGATTATGTATACACCTCTTACCCCCCACCCACCCCACCCCCACCCCCACCCACACCCCCACCCCCACTCCCACCAAAAAAATAATATTATGATATATACACCCCACCCACCCCCAAACCACCCCACCCCCACCCCACCCAAAAAATAATAATATTATATGATTATGTATACACCTCTTACCCCCACCCCCATCCCCCACCCCCACGCAAAAAATAATAATATTATGTGATTATGTATACACTTTACCCCCCCACCAAAAAAAAATAATATTATGTGATTATGTATACACCCCTTACCACCACCCCATCCCCACCCAAAAAAAATTATATGAAAAAGTATAGTAAAAAAAAGAAGAATATAATTATAAAAAAAATCTAGAGAAATATGTGTTAATTTTTTAATATAAATTGAATTTAAGTTAAATTTGAACATTTGGGGGGTATTTAGGTCACTTTCTAATTATTTATTTCATTCTTAGATGTATTCATAATATCAACCAAACATGTACATGGAATATTAAAAAAATCATTCCATTCCCTTCCTTATTCCATTCCCTCATCTATTCCATTCCCTACTCTATTTCATTCCTTCAATCTAAACGTAGCATAAGGGTTTGGCTAAAATGTCAAAAATGCCATTAAAAATAAATGCCAAATGACCAAAATAGCCTTCTTGCATTATTTATTATATTGCTTGCAAATCTTGCAATATATTGAGTTGGTGACTAACTCTAGATATCCCACATGTGCTAATATATCACAGCAATCAGCCATACCAGCCGAATTTTGTTAAATCATAGCAACAAGTAGCAAATAAATAGATTAAGGAGAGAGAAAGAGTTACTTTAATTTTCATTTTCTCCCTAGACCCCCTCTCTCTAGAATTTCGAGACTTAGAGTGAGAGAGAGAGAGAGAAAAGATGAAGCATGATTAGTTCATATCAAGTTAAGAACATAATCAAAGGGTCAGAATCAAAAATCAAGGCTCAAAGTGGTAAGAACCCTAAAATTTCAAAATCTTTTGATCTGATGTTAATGTTTAATGTTAGTTGTTGGTTAAATATGTGTTATAAGGTGTCAATTAGAGATCTGGGTTGTTGGATCATGGATCCATAACATCTAGATGCTCAAATCTAAAGTTTTGAAAAATCTGGAAATCTGAAAAAATGGTGTCTGACAGTCCAATGTCAGGGCCTCTAGATCCGTGTGTGTTTGATTTTTTCTGTGTTTTCTGTTATAGATTTGTAGTATGACATGTTATCTTTAATCTGCAACTTGAATCATGGTCAGATCGGATCTAGATTTCATGTTATGATCGGTCAAATAGCGTTGACCGATCACGGGAGTAAGCATCTGGGCAACCCAGAAATTTTCTAGGTGGTCTGACAAGTTTTTGAAGCCCCTGATCTTGCTTTTGTTAAGTTGTGTTAGTCATTTTGTTGTTTGAACGTTGTAGCTTGACATTATGACTACATTATTAAGTCTTTATTTCACACATAGCATTAACAGAATCGTAAATAAGTAGGGTCAAACAAGCGTTGACCGACTGTTCTTGACAAAATCTGGAAAACCCAGAAATCGTCAAGAACAGTTCCTGACATCTGTTTGACCGACCTAGATCGTACTCGTTTGATGTTTATAAGTTGATCTGGTGATTGTTTGATGTAACTTGACATACCTACTATACATTGGAACCTTAACATCACAGGAAACATGACTGGAAAATGTATAAAATTGAGCCACAAGGAGGTCACTTGTAACTGCCTGGGTTTCTAGGTTACCCAGAAAACCCATTAGGCCTCTGACAACGACTTTAGGGGCTTGTATCTTGCAGTCATGTGATTGTATGATATAGTTGATGATTGATTTGTGTAGTGTTACATAAACACTACACGATCAATATTTAACATGTCCAATAATCATGACAGACAAAGAAGTATAGTCGGTCAAAGTAGGTATCATGTAGTTTGACTTGAAGCTCAAGAACAGGTTCAAGAACACCTATAGCGACGGTTCTGTCGCTATAGGGCCCTTTAGCGACAGTTTCTAATTAATTATTTTCTAGAAATTATTTAAAAATATAAAAAAATAGTTTTTAATTATTAAAAATACATAATAAATTCCGAAAAATTATTTTAAATTCTGAAAAATAGTTTTTAATTATTTAGAGTATATTTCATAAATATTTAATATTTTAGAATATAAATGGTATTTAATTTATTTAATTATAATATTAAATAAATGATTTTAAAATGATTTAAATACTTGAAAAATCATGAAAAATTATATTATGGTCAAAGAAAATATTTTAAGTTATTTTTAGTGACTTTTAATATTTTGTGATGAAATTCATTAATTAATCAATATTAATGATAATTAGTTTATTTAATAAATATATTAAATAAATTATGGAAATATAGAATTAATGCTTTATAAATCATATAAATATGATTTAAGTATTATAAAAATATTTTAAGTTAAAAATATAACTTTTGATATTTTGTCATGAAAATATTAATATTTTAATATTAAAAGCGATTATCTGGATAATGGATTTAAATGATTAAAAATCATATAAATATGATTTTAAAGTATTAAAAATACTTTGATATATTATAAATATTTTATAATATTATAGCATGTATTTCATTAATATTTGATAATAAATAAATATTAATGATAAAAGAATTATGTGGTATTTAATTCATTTAAATACGTGTTTAATGATTGAAAATTTACGATAAATAGTAATAATTATTTAAAAATTATTATGAGACTTAGAAAAATATTTTGATTGATATTAAAATTATCTGAGATAATTGTTAAGTGTTAGGCAGAGTTTAATTGAACTTAAACTCGAAGAATTATCCGACTAGACCGTCGGGACGTTAGAACTTTGTCGGAATCAAGATAGACTACAATAGTTTGACTTGATACCGTGTCTTATGTGCGTTATAGACTGATAGGGTTATGTGTTATGTGTTTAGGTTATTCTATGTATATATATATATAATAGTATTATATTGTGATGATATTATTCTAATATTGGAGATCTATATTATTAATATTAGGTCTTCTTGATAAAGCGTTATAAATTGCGTTACAGAATCAACGGATCGAGCAAAGTTTGTTTTACTTAACTCGTATATATTGCATGTATAAATCGGTATGAAAGGCGATCACCTTCATTACCAGTTGGTTCGGATATATTTGTTCATGTATAATACTTGTTCACCATAAATTTGTTCTCTTTAGTTCACAATTATATTGTTGAATTATAGCCAGCTTATTATTTAGACTCTTTCAATCATGATATATCGTTATATTGTTGAACTTAAACTTGATGGGCAATCCTTATGCTCACCCTTGCTATATCATGATTAAAAATTGCAGATTAAGGCGAATCGTGTGAATCAAGGAAAGGTCCAAGATAGTTCCGACTTTAGGAGACGCAGCGATTAGATTTGTATTGTATGATATTAATGTTGTTATATGTTAGAAAAGTTATGAATTATGTATAAGTTAAGGTTACTCGACCTTGGGGAATAGTGTGTAATGTAATGTATAACAATTTATGTTTATATCTTCCGCAAATAGTAATAGTAGTTATAGAATGATCGAACCAAATCCGCGGTGATTCGGGACCTCGGATTCGGGGCCCTCACAGTAATAGTAAACGATAAGTGTTAGTTGAACAAAGTAAATGTTTTCTTTGACACTTCTACAATGAATCAACAGTTGTGAAGTAAGCTGAACTAATAATAACAACATATATATTCTATATCAAAATTTTAAAACTACATACTGACTATAAATGGAGAGCAGTCGACAAACTATGAACTTTATTTTCAATTTTCGATAAGGTTTAACAGAACTTCATCTGCAACCTGTCATAACTTACAGGCATGGGGGTGATCAGCCAGTTGTTCCCTGTATTGATCAATACTACATGCAAGAATGATATTTGCGTTCATCTTATCCGCCTTAGGTGCACAAAAGTTTTCCCATATTCGGGATATTCATACTTAGTCGGGAATCCAAACAAAAACAATTCAGTTGGATATCAATAGGGTCCTATCATGTTCTACAATATTTTTAAGTTTTGTGTCTAGCTGAATCAAATAGCATATTTAGAGTCGACGTATATATACTAGAAACCAATAAGTATGTATCAACATGTGATTAAATACAATGATTATCCAAGTGAGGACATTTGTCTAACCATATTTAGAAATTAACGAACAGAATAAATGTCTGGATTATACAATAATACAATGTTGATAAACAATGATCAGATACTTTAAGAACTTGTATGAGTATAAATGATTGAATACATAATCAATAACAATAGAGTTAATAATATGGCATTACGATAATATAATTTTAAAACTTTCTTACTTATGTCTATTGCATAAAGTAAATGCAAAGTTAGGATACTTTCCTGAGCTGCTGCTTACAATTACGCAACTTAGTTTTATCTTTTATATAGAGACTTATCATTAATAAGATCATTCGTTCGATTAGAATAATATATCATATCACATAGTACTGCTATTTTCAGTCAACACATAACCTAATCACATCACATGTCGTATGTTCAATACATTGGATCATCAAAACAAACACGTATCTAGTTAAATTATCTAAGTCCAGATCAATTTTTGAAATATTTCGGTGTACCGACGGCTTTATCGGGTAATTATCGAGTCTAAAACTCTATTTTGTTAGTTCAATAAATGTAAATATCAGTCATATTATTTTTAAATGACTTATAATAATTTTCAAACATTTATTATAATTTATCATGATTATTCAAACACCTAATCATTATTAAATGATTTAAATATTAATTAATTCTATTATCATTAATATTTATTTAATATTAAATTATAAATGAAACCATTGCCAAAATCTTAACGTTATTTATAATAACTTCAAATATTTCTAAAGTATTAATATTACCTTTAAATAATTTTAAAAATAATTAAAATCATTTTTTAATAACTATCATTAATATTTAAATATTAATTTATTATTTATCAAAATATTAAAAGTCCTTAATTATAACTTAAAATATTTTTAAACCATTTATATCCTTTTTAAATAATTTTTAATTCAATAAAACCATTTTAAAACTATTTATTTAATATAATTATTAAATAAATTAATATTAAATTATTAATGAAATTTACCTTTAAATATTGAAAGTTATATTTTATAACTTAAAATATTTTGAAACTCTTTATTTTCATTTAAAATGATTTTTCTAATATTAAAATCATTTTAAACTAATTTATTTAATATAATTATTAAATAAATCTCATATCATTAATATTAAATAATTAATGAAATTTTCTTTAAAATATTAAAAGTTATATTTTATAACTTAAAATATTATTAAATACCTTATTATCATTTAAAATGATTTGTAATATAATAAAATGATTTTTAATTAATTTATTTAATGCATTTATTAAATAAATAAAATATCAATATTATTTAAATAAATTCTAATATTTATGAAAAATATGTCAAATTATTAAAAGTTAATATTTATAACTTGAAATTATTTTTAATTTTTTTTTTTGTAATTTTCAAAAATTAATTTATATTTATAAATGATTTTTGGAAAATAAATTAAATAAAATATAAAAAGTCTGGCGCTATAGCCTTTAGCGACAGAAAGCGTTGCCATAGGAGTTCTTGAGGCTCAAGAACATTCATAGCCAGTTATTGAGATGCCACGTTTGACCAACAAAAACTGTCAGATCACAACGTTTCTGGGCAAGCTATGATATTGATCTTGTGGTACTAATGTAGTAGTACAATTATCACGCAAGATCTGGGTCAGATTACAACATACAAGCAAGATATGGAAGCTCAAACTATCTGTCAGAGTTGTTCTTCATTTTCTGGGTTACCCAAAAAATAAGAACAGTTCGACTGATCACTTTTGGGTTTCCACAACTTGCTTTCAGTGTTATTTTATGGTGTTCTAATAGTTCTATATTGTAGCCAGCATGACAAAGAAAAGATCCATTACATAAAATCCATCTGACAACATCACATCAAGCAGATCTGGTCCAGTCAAACCATGTTAGAAGACATGATCATCAGTTTTCTAGGCTACCTAGAAAACCAATTTCATGAACGTTCTGCCTGGTTTCATCAACCATTACATTCAGCCTATTTGTTTATTATGTGATATAGAGGCATTACCATGTAGTCTAAACAACATATTAAAACTTAGATACAAAAACAAACACATATCATCAACCCACTGACAAATCCGAGCGCATGAACTTCTTGTCAAGCGTTCCTGGGCACGATCGGGGTTTTCCAGATTTGGAAAGTCATGCTCGGTCAACTAGGTTTGACCAGCCATAACTTTTAATATGTTCATGATCTGGGCTTGATTCAAGTCTCAGATCAAAGATCTCATAGCATACTATAACTACAAACTTTCAAAACATAAAAATCATTAACAATAACTGAGACATGAGGTCTAACATTCATTGTCAGACAACAACAAAAATATTTTCCAGATTTTGAAAAACTTTAAATTTGAGCCTATAGATGTTATGGATATAACATCTATCAACCCGGATCATCAATATACACTACATATAACATGTTTAACACAAAAAAACTAATATCTAACAGAGGATCAAAGATAAGATTTTGTTTAGGGTTTCTACATCACTATGAACAAATTCTTGATTTAATGCCTCTGATCTATTATAAGTGATAGTGGGACTTTGTTTTGGGACTGATCCACTAATATATTTCATGGGTCTTGAGAGAGAGACACTTGGTAAGGATTTTATGTACAAATGAGGCTAACAAATGAAATTTTCTCTCTCCCTATATATATATATAATTGGATGCAATACATGTGGGGTGTATGATATGGGCGATATGTTTTATATTTCACCAAATGGTCAGCTAGAGTTGGTGACTTGCCAATATATGGCAAGATTTACAAGCTACCTTCAATTATGCAAGAGGGTAATTTGGTCAATTGGCTTGAAATTTTAATGGCAATAATGTAACTTTTGCCAAACCCTTAAGGTTTGACCCTTGTGGTTTAACGCTAAGGTTTTCAAAATTTAGTTTTCTAGGATTTCAATTAAAGGTTTAAATTATAATAAAATTAAAGTTTCTAAAATTCCAAATTAGGGTTTCTTAATTAACATAGGTTATCTAATTACATTATTCATGAACATTAGGGTTTAAAGTCCACTAATTAGGATTAAGCTTTATCATTTAGCGATTAGGGTCCTTAATTTAATAATTAGGGTTTTCAATTAGCAAATTAGGTTCTTGATTTTAGAATTTAGGGTTTCTAATAATTAGGGTATTCCCAATTAAGTATAATACTGACATTATTAATATTAGCATGACTACATAACGACTTAACAAATTCTTAAAGTCATATTTGACTTTTTGAAATAGGTTTATCAAATGATGTTAGGGTTTTAGCATGAAATATCATATTTGACGTGTTGTCAAAATACATACAAAGACATATTCATAAAGACTGAAATAAAATTAATATTATATTATTATTCTCATTCCTTGATCAAAATCTAGAATTAGGGTTTGAATTCCATATCCGATTTTTCTTGCATAAAAACATTATTAATTAAGTTCAAATAATTAACTTATCTAATCTAAATAAATTCATATAATAAAATAATTATTATAATAATTCCAATAATCATTTCATATATTATTAAATAATATTAAACATATTTTCATAGAAATAAATAATAAAACATTTCTACTATAAAATTAATTATTATAAGAATATACTTTATAATGATCAATAATTCTAAAATAAAATTATTTATAATTATTCATGTAATAAATATATTTTTATTTATCACATAAATTCATACGCTATATCTTATACATATTCCCACCTTTAAAATAAAATAAAAAATTTATATGCAAAATTTCTTATTTATTTATATAGAAAATATTGGGTTATTACATTCACCCTCCCTTATAATGATTCCGTCCCCGAAATCACCGTCTTAAAACTTATACATACAAGGGTACATAACATACACAATCATTGCAAATAGATCTCGATCAGATTCGATCGGACTGATCTTTAACTATTTAACACAAAGCTTGTCTATCTGATTAAATGAAATTTTGATTTCTAAAAGAACTCAAATTCCTCCTTCAAATTTTTTTTATAAAATAATTTACTATATATAGGAAAAGCATGTATAAGAAAAACAAAGTTATACGAATAATACCTGGAGTTCCATCCCCAGCTGCCACGGCATCCTAAACCGTTATGTTGAAGATTCTCGCGGTTGATCTTGTTGGTTTGTTGGTTGAAGTCGATCCTGTGATCGCCAGAGTCCCACTTCCTTTACCTATAGTCACACTCCCTGCATCCATTTTCCTTTTCAGATAGTCCTTAACCTTATTCCATCGATCCACATAGAAAACACCCATTGTTCATCCTTGGATTGGGGAAGTTGGGAGAGATATGGTCCTCATGCCCGCACTTGTAGCATACAAACTTACCTTTCAGACACTCACCGGAATGATTCTTCTCGCAATTCTTACATTGTACAACCTACTTCTTAACACCTTCCTGCTTGACCTGAATGTTCCCAAAGTTGCCACCTTTTCTTTTCTCACCCCTACTTCCACTATTAGTTTCCACCTTCACAGCTCCTTCGACTTTACCCTTGTTCATCTGTCCTTGTTTTAGAGGCTCATTGCCTCACTTCCCTCCTCGGCTATGATAGCCTTTTCCAAGAGTGCTGCAAATGTAGAGATCTACAACACCGCCACCTTGTTATAGAGCCAGAGTTTTAATCCCAGCTCAAACCTTCTTGCCTTCCTAGCCTATGTATCAACTTGATGCGGAGCAAACCTAGCCAACTCATTAAAATTTGCAGCATACTCCGCAACTGTCATATTCTCTTGCTTTAACTCAAGAAATTTCACTTCCATCCTCGCCTGCATACTAGCTGAGAGGTAGTTTTCAAAAAACAATCTCTTAAACCTAGCCCATGTAACTACACCTTCTCCTGCCCTAGCTTGATTTGCCTCCCACCAAAAGTTAGCCTCCCCTTTCATCATATAAGTGGGAAAATCTGTCTTTTGCCCCTCATCTACCCTGGCAATTATGAACGCATTTTCTATCTCTTTAACCCATATCTGCGCTTCTATATGGTCAGTTGTTCCCTTGAATTCTGGTGGTCCGACCGCTTTAAAGTCTTTGAAATTCTCTAAGCGATTGTCTGGTTGGTTTCCTACGGCTGGCATTCCCTGTTGTATAGCCTAAGCTACCATGTTTGCAAAGTTTTGCATCGGGTCTGGTTGCTGTCCTCTAGCGTTGTTGACAGATTCTTTTGCCCTTTAATTTCGAGTTTGACGTATTGGCGGCATTATAACACATATAACACGAAGTTTTATACAAAACTTATGTCATTAATCAAACATAGATTCACATTCATTCAACTAACTCGTAGTACTTTACATAACATAGCACATACTGATATCCCTTTGTGACAACAAAAGTCGGGATTTACTGATACAACTTATACAAAAGTTGAGAATATTATATTATATATACATACTTATCATAGAACACGCATAATCTAACAGTACTTATATTACTGGTTCACTACGCCTTTTTCTGGATCTTGGACAACCTTTCGCCTGATGGCCTTCTATCCCACAAATTAAACAGACACCTTGCTTCGGATTGGGACAATGAGGAGAGATATGTCCCTCATGTCCGCAATTGTAGCAAACATTTTCCCCTTTCCAACACAAGCCTTCATGTTTCTTATCACAGTTTGCACACTTTTCTATTCGGTTAAGGTTCCCTTGGTTGTTATAAGGATTTCCTAAGTCACGGTTCTTCATCTTTCTTTTCCCCTTCTTGCTCTGAGCTGCACACGATTTGTTGCTTTTGGCTCCCATTTAATCAATTTGGATTTTAAGCTTATCTTATTCTTCTATTGTTTCTATTAATGCCTTTCGTAATTGACTATTTAACATCTTTTCTACTAACCAACAGCTTTTCCAAAGAAGAAACCTTGTTCCTCAGATTCTGCACCTCCATTGATGCTTAATCAGCTTCAACTTTAGTGTCCGAATCACTATCTGTCAATACTACCATTTTCGGATATGGTATCACGTTTTCCACAATAACCAACTCATCAGGGTTGCTTTCACTATGAGCCTCTATTTCAGCTATTGGCTTTGATATTGGCTCATTCTTTACGATCTGAAGGTATCCTAATCCTTTTCCACCTGACATTTACACACATAAATTATCCTGATTAGCATATAGTATATACACACAACAAATAATAGTTTTATATAGATTATATTTTATTTTGGTTGACGATGAATTTATTCAATTCATCTCCTTTTAAACTCTATTTGAGTTATTTGTATTTTCAACGTTTTCCTCTATTATAAGGTTATAGCTTAAGGTTTATCCCACCTAAGGTTTTTAACTCTAAGCTCTCATACCAACCTGTGACTTTCATGGCGCTTCCAACCATAGCACCTCACAGTGGTACCTATCAGCTTGCCACCGAATGGCTCGGCGTCCCCTACGGAGAGTCTAGCTTCGGTGCATTCCACATAAGGAAGTCACCAGCGAGAGGCTCGGGGCCCTTTGTAAATTTACGTTTATGGCTCTGATACCAACCTGTGACGCCCCTAAATTCAGGTACTTGAAACCCGAACTCGGTGCTTGACGATACCATTTCTATGAGCAGAATAATACTAATAATGATAACAATAACATAAATACCAAATTTAATTTACATACATCAGACTCTAAATTTTAGGTACGCGACCTTTAAACATTCATTACATGATAATAATAGATATCATTGTTTTAATAATGTCTAACTATTACATAAGATAATATAAACTTATTCAGTCAGCTTTCCTTTATCTTTGTTCTTGCCTGAACTTTCTGGTTGATCAAGCTTAGCTGAAAACATTTAAATTAAGCAAGAATGAGCATTTGATTGACCAACAAGTAATAGTAAACGATAAGTGTTAGCTGAACTAAGTAAATGTTTTCTTTGGCACTTCTACAACGAATCAACAGTTGTGAAGTAAGCTGAACCAATAATAATAACATATCTATTCTATATCAAATTTTTTAAACTACGTACTGACAATAAATGGAGAGCAGTCGACAGTCTATAAACTTTGTTTTCAATTTTCGATAAGGTTTAACAGAACTTCATATGCAAACTGTCATAACTTACAGGCACGGGGGGTGATCAGCCCGTTATGCCCTGTATTGATCAATACTACATGCAAGAACGATATTTGCGTTCATCTTATCCGCCTTAGGCGTACAAAAGTTTTCCCATATTCGGGATGCTCATACTTAGTCGGGAATCCGAACCAAAACAATTCAGTTGGATATCAATAGGGTCCTATCATGTTCTACAATATTTTTAAGTTTTGTGTCTAGCTGAATCAAATAGCGTAGACGGATTTTAAGTCGACGTATACATACTAGAAACCAATAAGTATGTATCAACATGTGATTAAATACAATGATTATCCAAGTGAAGACACTTGTCAAACCATATTTTGAAATTAACGAACAGAATAAATGTCTGGATTATACAATAATACTATGTTGATAAACAATGATCAGATACTTTAAGAACTTGTATAAGTACAAATGATTGAATACATAATCAATAACAATAGAGTTAATAATATGGCATAATGATAATATAATTCTAAAACTTTCTTACTCATGTCCATTGCATAAAGTAAATGCAAAGTTAGGATACCTGCTTGAGCTGCTGCTTACAATTACGCAACTTAGTTTTATCTTTTATATCAAGACCTATCATTAAGATCTTTCGTTAGATTAGAATAATATATCATATCACATAGTACTGCTATTTGCAGTCAACACATAACCTAATCACATTGTCACGTATGTTCAACAATCATTGGATCTCAAACAAACACGTATGTAGTCAAATTATCTAAGTCCAGATCAATTTTTGAAATATTTCAGTGTACCGACAACTTTATCGGGTAATTATCGAGTCTAAAACTCTATTCTGTTAGTTCAATAGATGTAAATATCAGTAATATTATTTTTAAATGACTTATAATAATTTTAAATATTTATTATAATTTATCATGATTTTTCAAACACCTTAATCATTATTAAATGATTTAAATATTAATTAATTCTATTATCATTAATATTTATTTAATATTAAATTATTAATGAAACCATTGCAAAATCTTAAAGTTATTTATAATAACTTAAAATATTTTTAAAGTATTAATATTACCCTTGATGGTTTTATAATAATTAAAATTATTTTAAATAATTATCATTAATATTTAAATAATAATGTATTATTTATCAAAATATTAAAAGTCCTTAATTATAACTTAAAATATTTTAAAACATTTATATCCTTTTTAAATAATTTTAATTCAATAAAACCATTTTAAAACTATTTATTTAATATAATTATTAAATAAATTAATATTAAATTATTAATGAAATTTACCTTTAAATATTGAAAGTTATATTTTATAACTTAAACTATTTTAAACTCTTTATTTTCATTTAAAATGATTTTTTAATATTAAAATCATTTTAAACTAATTTATTTAATATAATTATTAAATAAATCTCATATCATTAATATTAAATAATTAATAAAATTTTCTATAAAATATTAAAAGTTATATTTTATAACATAAAATATTATTAAATACCTTATTATCATTTAAAATGATTTTAATATAATAAAATGATTTTAATTAATTTATTTAATGCATTTATTAAATAAATTAAATATCAATATTATTTAAATAAATTCTAATATTTATGAAAAATATGTCAAATTATTAAAAGTTAATTTTTATAACTTGAAATTCTTTTTAATTTTTTTTTTGTAATTTTCAAAAATTAATTTATATTTTTAAATGATTTTTGGAAAATAAATTAAATAAAATAAAAAAGTCTGTCGCTATAGCCTTTAGCGACAGAAAGCGTTGTCTAGGAGTTCTTGAGGCTCAATAACATTCATAGCCAATTATTGAGATGCCACATTTGACCAACAAAAACTGTCAGATCACAACGTTTCTAGGCAAGCTATGATATTGATCTTGTGGTACTAATGTAGTACTACAATTATCACTCAAGATCTGGGTCAGATTACAACATACAAGCAAGATATGGAAGCTCAAACTATCTGTCAGAGTTGTTCTTCATTTTCGGGTTACCCAAAAATAAAAATCAGTTCATTGATCACTTTGAGGCTTCCATAACTTCTTTTTCGGTGTTATTTTATGGTGTTCTAATGGTTCTATATTGTAGCCAAAGATGACAAAGAAGAGATCCATTACATAAAAATCCATCGACAACATCACATCAAGCGGATCTGGTCCAAATCGAACCATGTTAAAAGACATGATCATCAGTTTTCTAGGCTACCTAAAAACGATTTCATGAAACGTTACACTGGTTTGACCAACCATTACATTCAGCCTATTTGTTTATTATGTGATATAGAGGCATTACCATGTAGTCTAAACAACATATTAAAACTTAAATACAAAAACAAACACATATCATCAACCCACTGACAAATCCGAGCCCATGAACTTCTTGTCAGGCGTTCCTGGGCACGATCGGGGTTTTCCAGATTTGGAAAGTCATGCTCGGTCAACTATGTTTGACCAACCATAACTTTTAATATGTTCATGATCTGGGCTTGATTCAAGTCTCAGATCAAAGATCTCATAGCATACTATAACTACAAACTTTCAAAACATAAAAATCATTAACAATAACTGAGACATGAGGTCTAACATTCATTGTCAGACAACAACAAAAATATTTTCCAGATTTTGAAAAACTTTAAATTTGAGCCTATAGATGTTATGGATATAACATCTATCAACCCGGATCATCAATATACACTACATATAACATGTTTAACACAAAAAAACTAATATCTAACAGAGGATCAAAGATAAGATTTTGTTTAGGGTTTCTACATCACTATGAACAAATTCTTGATTTAATGCCTCTGATCTATTATAAGTGATAGTGGGACTTTGTTTTGGGACTGATCCACTAATATATTTCATGGGTCTTGAGAAAGAGACACTTGGTAAGGATTTTATGTACAAATGAGGCTAACAAATGAAAATTTCTCTCTCCCTATATATATATAATTGGATGCAATACATGTAGGTGTATGATATGGCTGATATGTTTTATATTTCAGTCAAATGGCTGATCTAGAGTTGGTGACTTGCCAATATATGGCAAGATTTACAAGCTACCTTCAATTATGCAAGAGGGGTAATTTGGTCAATTGGCTTGAAATTTTAATGGCAACAATGTAACTTGCCAAACCCTTAAGGTTTGACCCTTAGGGTTTAACGCTAAGGTTTTCAAAAATTTAGTTTTCTAGGATTTCAATTTAAGGTTTAAATTATAATAAAAATTAAAGTTTCTAAAATTCCAAATTAGGGTTTCTTAATTAACATAGGTTATCTAATTACATTATTCATGAACATTAGGGTTTAAAGTCCACTAATTAGGATTAAGCTTTATCATTTAGCGATTAGGGTCCCTAATTTAATAATTAGGGTTTTCAATTAGCAAATTAGGGTTACTGATTTTAGAATTTAGGGTTTCTAATAATTAGGGTATTCCCTAATTAAGTATAATACCTGACATTATTAATATTAGCATGACTACATAACGACTTAACAAATTCTTAAAGTCATATTTGACTTTTTGAAATAGGATTTATCAGCGATGTTAGGGTTTTAGCATGAAATATCATATTTGACGTGTTGTCAAAATACACATACAGTACATATTCATAGCACTGAAATAAAATTAATATTATATTATTATTCTCATTCCTTGATCAAAATCTAGAATTAGGGTTTAAATTCCATATCTGATTTTTCTTGCATATATAACATTATTAATTAAGTTCAAATAATTAACTTAACTAATCTAAATAAATTCATATAATAAAATAATTATTATAATAATTCCAATAATCATTTCATATATTATTAAAATAATATATAAACATATTTTCATAAAATAAATAATAAAAATATTTCTACTATAAAATTAATTATTATAAGAATATACTTCATAATGATCAATAATTCTAAAATAAAATTATTTATAATTATTCATGTAATAAATATATTTTTATTTATCACATAAATACATACGCTATATCTTATACATATTCCCACCTTTAAAATAAAATAAAAAATTTATATGCAAAATTTCTTATTTATTTATATAGAAAATATTGGGTTATTACATTCACCCTCCCTTATAATGATTCCTTCCCCGAAATCACCGTCTTAAAACTTATACATACAAGGGTACATAACATACACAATCATTGCAAATAGATCTCGATCAGATTCGATCGGACTGATATTTAACTATTTAACACAAAGCTTGTCTATCTGATTAAATGAAATTTGATTTCTAAAAGAACTCAAATTCCTCCTTCAAAATTTCTTTATAAAATAATTTACTATATATAGGAAAATCATGTATATGAAAATAAAAGTTATACGAATAATACCTGGAGTTCCATCCCTAGCTGCCACGACATCCTGAACCATCATGTTGAAGATTCTCGCGGTTGATCTTGTTGGTTTGTTGGTTGAAGTCGATCCTGTGATCGCCAGAGTCCCACTTCCTTTACCTATAGTCACACTCCCTGCATCTATTTTCCTTTTCAGACAGTGCTTAACCTTATTCCATCGATCCGCATAGAAAACACCCATTGTTCATTCTTGGATTGGGGAAGTTGGGAGAGATATGGTCCTCATGCCCGCACTTGTAGCATACAAACTTACCTTTCAGACACTCACCGGAATGATCCTTCCCGCAATTCTTACACTGTACAACCTGCTTCTTAACACCTTCCTGCTTGACCTGAATGTTCCCAAAGTTGCCACCTTTTCTTTTCTCACCCCTACTTCCACTATTAGTTTCCACCTTCACAGCTCCTTCGACTTTACCCTTGTTCATCTGTCCTTGTTTTAGAGGCTCATTGCCTCACTTCCCTCCTCGGCTATGATAGCCTTTTCCAAGAGTGCTGCGAATGTAGAGATCTGCAACACCGCCACCTTGTTATAGAGCCAGAGTTTTAATTCCAGCTCAAACCTTCTCGCCTTCCTAGCCTATGTATCAACTTGATGCGGAGCAAACCTAGCCAACTCATTAAAATTTGCAGCATACTCCGCAACTGTCATATTCTCTTGCTTTAACTCAAGAAATTTCACTTCCATCCTCGCCTGCATACTAGCTGAGAGGTAGTTTTCAAAAAACAATCTCTTAAACCTAGCCCATGTAACTACACCTTCTCACCCTACTAGCTTGATTGCCTCCCACCAAAAGTTAGCCTCCTTTCATCATATAAGTGGGAAAATCATCTTTTGCCCCTCATCTACCCTGGCAATTATGAACGCATTTTCTATCTCTTTAACCCATATCTGCGCTTCTATATGGTCAGCTGTTCCCTTGAAGTGTGCATTGATGTTTTGTAGGCTAACAGAGTAAGAGGCAATAAGTCAGGCCATTCTTTGTGGTTTGCAGGCATCTTTTGCATGATCTTCTTGATGTTTTTGTTAGCCGCTTCAACAACACCATTCATCTTTGGACTGTAGATGACGGAGTTAAGATGTTTGATGTGGAATTTACTGTATAACTCCTCCATCATTTTTTTGTTGAGGTTCTTAGAATTATCTGACACAATTACCTGTGGTTGTCCATATCGACAAATGACATTGTTTTTTATGAAAGCAATGATGACTTCTTTGGTTACCCTAGGGAAGGAGGCTGCTTCTACCCACTTGGTGAAGTAGTCGATCATGGTGAATATAAAGCGATGCCCATTACCTGCTTTGGGATCGATGGGTCTGATCACGTTCATTCCCCACATTGAGAAGGGCCAAGGTGAACTCATATTATGGAGCTCCCTTGGAGGGGCGTGGATGGCATTTCCATTAATTTGGCACTGATAGCACCTCTTGACGTGATCATCATAGTCAGCTTTGAGGGTAAGACAATAATGTCCTGTCCTGAGGATCTTTTAACAAGCAGGGGGACGCTCATGTGTGGGCCATATACTACACCATGGACCTCATCCATGAGCCTCTGAGCTTGGTCTTGGTCCAGACATCTGAGGAGACTTAGTCCTGCATCTCTTTTGTAGAGTGCATCTCCGCTCAGGTAGTATTTCATAGCAAGTCGATGGATCCGCCTTTTCTCAATCAAGCTCATCTCAGCGGGTGTAGATCCATCTCGTAGGTACTCCTTGATATGCTGATACCATAGGTGCTGGATAGGAGGTAGCTCATCCGATATTTTTCCAAAATAGTTCCCATAGGCTGGTGCCTTATGCAGGGTAAATGTGACGCTTGGCATGTGTTCCATGTCCGGCATGTGAATCAAGGAGGCCAAAGTCGCTAACGCATCTGTAAAGTCATTCTTATTATGAGGAATGTGTAGAAAAGAGATTTCTTTGAACTCCAAAGTCATCTGTAAAACTTGCCGATGGTAAGGCAACAAATGTAACTCTATGGTTTGATAGATTCCCGTGGATTGTCTGATTACTAACTCCAAATCCCCAAAGACAGTTAACAGCCTAATGCCCATTGAACGGGCAAGTTTTAGCCCCATAAGACATCCTTCATACTCAGCTGTGTTGTTGGTGCTTGCAAACTGCAATTTGACAGCGACGGGATACTGCTCCCCCGTACCTGATACTAGAACTGTTCCAGCTCCAGAACCTTCTATATTAACAGCTCCACCGAAATACATTTTCGATGTATGGCATGTATCGTACTGATGGTGTTGCTGAATTGCCATTACCCCTTTATCTGGGAAGTAGGTTTCCAAGGGTTTGAAGTCCCCTGTAGGTGCGGCAGCTAGTTGATCCGCATTTCCCTGACATTTGATGGACTTTTGCGTCACGTAGACGATGTCAAATTGTTATAGGATCAATTGTCATCTTGACAGCCGTCAATTTAATATGGGTTTATTGAATACGTACTTGAGAGGATCCACGTGGGATATGAGATGGGTTGTGTGACCATGGAGGTAATGTTGTAACCTCATGGAAGCCCATGCTAAAGCACAAAAAGTCTTCTCAATCAGAGTGTACTTGTGTTCACTGCTGCTGAATCTTTTGCTGAGGTAATAGCTAGTTCGTTCTTGGCCTCTATGTCTTTCAGTCCCAGAATACATCCCATGGAATTGTCACTTATGGACAGGTACATGAACAGGGGAACATCATCCCTGGGTGGTACCAAAATAGGAGCTTTGGCTAGCTGCTCTTTGATTGTGAGGAAGGCCTTCTGGCACTCGTCGTTCCATTTCATGGAGGAGTTCTTCCTTAACAATATGAAGATAGGCTCATAGGTTGCTGTGAGTTGAGAAATAAACCTGCTAATGAAGTTTATTCTTCCCGAAAATCCCCGTATTTCCTTCTCCGTTTGAGGAATGGGCATTTCTGTGATGGCCTGGATTTTGGGGGATCCAGCTCAATCTCTTTGTGGCTGACTAGGATCCTAGTAACTTGCCTGATTTAACGCCAAAGGCGCACTTGGCTGGATTCAACTTCCAGTTGTACTTGCGTAACCTGTTGAAGAGCTTTCTAAGATGGTCTAAGTAGTCTTCTTCCCTTTGGGACTTGACAATGATGTCATCCACGTAGATCTCTATCTCCTTATGATTTAAGTCGTGAAAAAGAGCCATCATAGCTCGTTGATAAGTGGCTCTGGCATTGATGAGGCCGAATGACAATCGTCAATAGCAAAAGGTTCCCCAAGGCGTAATGAAAGCAGGTTTCTCACGATCTTCCTCAGCAACCATAATCTGGTGGCATCCTGCGAAGCAATCCGCAAAGGAGTACATGTCGTATTGAGCAGTGTTGTCAATGAGAATGTGGATAAATGGCACCGAAAAGCTATCTTTAAGGCAAGCTTTGTTCAGATCTCGATAATCCACGCAAACTCACACCTTTCCTCCAGGCTAGGGCATATGAACGATGTTGGATATCCATTCAGGATATGTGGACACCATGATAATACCAGCTTGAAATTGTTTCATAATTTCTTCTTTCACCTTTAAACTCCACTCAGGCGTCAATCACCTGAGCTTCTGCTTGACTGGCTTGAATCCCTCTTTAATGGGAAGGCGATGAAGAACAATGTCAGTGGACAAACCCACCATGTCATCGTGAGACCATGCAAACACATCCTGGAATTGGGTTCTTAGCGTAACCATGTCATTCCTTTGCTTTGGGGTAAGGTCTGAACCAATCTCGATTAACTTAGGGCTTTCTAAGGTTCTGAGATTGAAGGAAGTGGTTTGATCAAGGTTGGGTTTAGGTTTATCTTTGACCCATTCTTTAATCTCCGCAGGCAGCTCAATGTCTTCGTGTATTTCCATCAAGGCTGAATCCAACTTTACATCAAAGTTACAATCCTTGTAGAGAAGAGGCATCTTATCAGCAACTATAGGCACATCTAAATTTAGGGTCCCTCGTAGACCAATGTAAGGAGTGTTACTCCAATTGTCGAGGGCAAAGTCCTGGTGGACTGCAGTGATGGAGGGGCTGTCATCGTCCTCCTTCTCCCGAATGATGACCATCACATCTGGGCAATCATCGTCTGGGGTGTATCTATTTGTATATTCATCATGGAGAATGATGCGTACGCCTGACATAATTCTGACGATGTCTTGATTAATTCTTCGTTCCTCTTCTTCCACTCTGGGGTCTGTAACAAAGACTTCTTTCTCCTTTACTTGCATCGGTTTGGGAAATAACATAGCCATTATGTTGGCTGGCACCTTTATAGGAGGTTGTGTGGACTCAGGATTTGTAGGTGGAGACAATCGTCGTGTAACTGAAGCTGGAGGAATCTGATTATGATTATGAGGATTCCTGTGATTGGAACTAGTAGAATAGCCCAACCCAGCTATCCTAATTTGACTGATCACTTGAATTGGGTCCTTAATACCCTGATGACTTTTACCTAGCCCTTGTCCTGGCTGATGACCCAAAGATATCATTTCTTAAGTAGCCGACATTACTTCGGCAGAAATCTTGGGTGTGAGAGGTGGCACCCCAATAGGGTGCTAGCGAGTGTTGCTCACCTCCAGGGCATGAAAACCGACCTACCAACTTCCACGAATTGGCCACCGATGAGGGTATGTCACTTTTTTTTAGGACATTTCGGTTTAGCATTGACTGTGACCAGGCTGTCATTAATGATGTATTTCAATTACTGATGAAGAGTGGAGGGGACGGCCTTAGCCATATGAATCCACGGTCTTCCCAATAGCAGGTTGTATCTTGAATCTATTTTGAGCACGTGAAAGATACGCAGAATGTATGGGGACCAATCTCGATTGGTAGCTCAATCTCTCTGACTGAATTTCGACGGGATCCGTTGAAAGATTTGATGATTGAATGGCTGGCTACTTCGAATCCGTTTGAGATTGGCGTTCATCTTCAGTAAAGTAGCATAAGGACAGATATTCAGAGACAAACCTCCATCTATCAAGACTCTAGCTAGCATGTATCCGGAGGACAAAACCGTAATGTGCAACGGCTTGCAATGACCGGTCCCTTCGGGTGGTATGTCGTTATTAGTGAAGGATATCACATTGTTGTTAAAAATGTGATCAACTAAATGTTGAAAATTTACCACATCCACTGATGTCGGCAAGTAGGCTTATTCCAAAACCTTCAATAAAATCTTCCTATGATCCTCGGAAGTTAAAACCAAGTTCAAGATTGAAATTTGGTGTAGAACTTCTCTTAAGCTTAAAACCACCTTGGCTTCGTTATGACCCATAGTGCGGAGGAATTTTTCAATCTTCTCCATGGGTATTTTCCCCTTTGATTTGATGGTAGACTTCATCACCCGTTGGGGAAGATAAAGTGGATTCTCCTTCAACGCTGCAGCAGTTGTATGTGAGGTGGATCCTTCAGCTTCTCCATAATTCCATGGGACTTTTTGTAAGCTGATAACAGGATATTGTGGTTTGAATGGCAAGTTGATTGGCTCTGGAGCAGCCACTTTCAAAGGATTGTCAATTCCTTTGAGTTGAATTACTTGTATTATGAGAGGTTTGACAGTCCCATCAGCCTCAGCGGATATAACCACTACCAGTCCCTTCCATTTCGTAGGACAAGTATTCTCACTCTCCAATAGCACAATATCTTCGTCTGCTAGCTGCAAGACACCGCTATCAATTAGGTTCTGAATGAGGTGGCGGAGTGCCCAACATTCTTCAGTGCTATGACCGCGAGAATGGGAGTGATATTGTCATACTCCATCAGAATTAAACCGTTCTGAATGGGGATTGATTGGAGGAAGAAGGGAAGTAATCCTTCCTTCATTGATCAACATCTGAAGTATAACCTCCATAGGTTGGCCCAGGTATGTGAATTCTCTTTTATTGGCAAAACCCCTACGGGCTTTGGCACTTGCTCTCTTCGTCACTTTGTCTTCCTGTGTTTCTTTCTCTAAATGTGACAAGGGAGTATTCACAACAAAAGGGAGCAGACTAGCATGCTCCTGGCTGACTAATTGGCGTGTGACTTGATGTTGATAGGTCACCAGTTCTGCTAGTTACTCAATCTATTTACATAGAGCTTTCATCTTTCGTTCCATTGCGAACTAGAACTTGTCATAATCCCATTTGTCAACACCGTCCTTGATGGTCTGGGATGATTCACCATTAAAATTTGAACCCTGTCCATTGCTCCAATTAATCATGTTGACCTCCTCCTCTTTGTGTTGAGGGAGAGGGTTATCTTATACGTGAGGTTGATCTGGTTTGGTGACCATGATCTCATCGTTGTCTATTAAATCTTGGATCTTGTGTTTCAAGGCCCAACAATCTTGAGTATCATGTCCAGGTGCCCCGACATGATAAGAACATTTCTGAGCAGCATTGAAACCCCTCCCATTAGGGTTGGCTGGTGGAAGAAGAAGCGTAATTTTCTTTTGAGTTGTCAGAAGAGTGAGAATGTTCTCAAGTGAGTCCCCTAAAGGTGTGAACACTCGAGGGCATTTAACTTCTCCACCTCTTGGAAATGGAGGTTTTGCAGACTATTTTTGAAAGGGAGTGAAATTACTCCTCTGGATAGGCATGTTCTGATTGCCTTTTTGACCCTGTAGTATCATGGAAACATGTTCCTCTTTCTTTTTATGGACCCTCCGGGGGTTGTTTCCATAATTTCCGGATTGGATGTGTTCAGTAACAGCTTTATGGGCAGCTAGGTCTTGAATCTTTCCTGACTTCAATCCCATCTCAGTCATCTCCCCATGTTTAATCATTTTAGAAAATGGTTTACCAATGCCAGCTAAGACTCTTTCATAGAAAGGAGCTTCTTGTATGTCTATGAAGGTCATGTGTAAGACCCCAACATTTTTGAATAAAGAATAATTTTTCTCGAAATATATTTTTTAATATTATGGTGTGGATATGATATAATGGTATAGTTGTGGGTAATATTTGGAAAATTTTGCAAAGTAAGCAAGTTGATATAAAATATTACGTTGTGTCGTTGAATATTCGATTGGTGAGAGGAATATTCGTTTTAACGAGGGAATATTA
The DNA here is from genome assembly GCA_020205605.1 of Panax ginseng. NCBI lineage: Eukaryota > Viridiplantae > Streptophyta > Magnoliopsida > Apiales > Araliaceae > Panax > Panax ginseng. The sequence goes on along the minus strand of CM035143.1, from coordinate 51,421,591 downwards.
AATGCGACAACACAATCATTGGTGGACCCCACAACGGAAGTATTGTCGTAGTTAGAAAATGATGAAAATATCTTTTTATAAAAATAACGGTGAAGTTTTACCGTTAATCTTGTTGAACTACCGGTGGTAAAAGTATAATAATCGTATGGTTGCATAGTAGCACACGGTATTGATTATTGATGCTTACGTAAAAGCCACTCAGGTTTACTCAATTATTGCTACAGTAATTGTTGCATAGTTTGATAGTTTGACCCGGCAGTTGGATCAGGCACATATATTTATCCGGCATTTGGGCAGAGATCTGGCAGAGACAGGTTCATTTGATCCTTCCAGCTCAGGCGTTGGCCCCTCAGATGACCCATTTTGTTTTGCCGGCGCAGATCCTCCTTTGTATAGGCCTGACATCCCTGTTGATAGAGATCCAGTGACTCAGGAGGAGTTACATCAGGTGGACAGGATTGATGATGTGGACATCGACACCATTGTCTTCTTCTGATGTGTATTCTCGTTATCTCTTTTGATAGGCCTCTGTTAGCTATTGGGTGGTTGTGCCCCATTCTCGCTATATCTTTTGATAGGCCTCTGTTAGTAGTAGGGCATCATTGCCCATTTCCTGTATTTGTAGTTTTGCTGAGAGATGATGTATTAGATGATGATATACTTAGGAATGTGTTGCCTCTTTTTTAGTTCTAACAAAAGAGCTCTAACTCATGCAAGCATACATGTGTCAACAAGTGTCTGAGAAGCAAGTAAAGTATCGATCCCACATAGAAAGTTGTTTAATTAAAATTACTATGCATTAATTAAATCACTATATTTATATGCTCAAACTAATGACTAAGATTGGTTTGTTACTCGAATCGCAAATAACGACTAAAACAATAATAACGACGGAATAAATCAAATCTGGAAGTAATGGGATCCTAACTTCATTTAATAGTTCATTTAATCACCACTATCATGAAAGACTTGTTCACATATCATAGGAAAGTAGCCAAGAGCACTAAAAGAGTTATAGCCATTTTTCAATGCACTATGACCTACTTACACAACATCCACAAATGATAGACTCTATGTAATCATTAATATACCCAAAATCACTATATGTTTATGTGAAATTGCAACTATATTGAATTTAAGTTCAAGCCCTTATTCTAACTCATACGGTGAAACAGTATATGTCTATCTGGTTCACGAAATACACAAGCCATATAAAACAGCCCCATATACGTATACTATCATGATTACAATCCATACTTGTATGTTCATTGTCAATTCCATACAAGTACTGAAACGAATGATGATCAAGCATTCATACATGCAAAACAATCATGATAGACATCCCATATGATATGTAAAACAATCCAGCATTCAAGCATGCAATCAAACTACATATTAAAATCCGTTAAAATCCCATGATGGAATTTAGTTCATGACTGAACCAAAAGCCATTATGGGATCAAATCTAAACATGATTAATAAATAAACAATTAAAAGATGAAAGGTAGAAACAATCAAACCCAATTGCTGAATATAATTCACTATTCAAATCCTCATATGAATCCAACAAATACTAATAAAAATCCACTCTGGTAGAAAATCCTAAGAAGAAGTAGAAAAGTAGTGTTTTAGCCTCCTCATACATTGGAATCTCTCCTAGAGAGTAAACCCTAGTTACGATGTTAAAAATACGTAAAAACTGAATAATTCTGAATAATCCTCTGACACCAGTCATATATCGTTTTAAAACCAATTACAACCCTTTTAATTCAAAAAATTAAAATAAAACAAATCAAAGATAAATCAAGATCGCGCATGGCGTGGCCGGGCCTCAAAGTGTACTTCTTGCGGCACACGTAACTTGGTGCAGTCATGATCTCCATTCGAGGTTCTGCTGGCACGCGCTTCCCATACTTGGCTGCTGCCCATGCAGCTCTTTGTACTTTTGGGTTCTTGTTCTGCTGCTCCACTAATCTGTTCCGCTGCTCCTTCCTTCATCCATCCAGCTTAGTCTTTTGCTTCTAGACCCTCATGCCACGTACATCACAGCTTGTGCCTCGCTCATGCATCCATTCGCCTCATGCCTTCTAATTCCGCCAAATTAGGCCGTTTCCTGCACTTTTTCACCAAAAGGAGTTTTAAGTATATGCAATGCAAACTAACATGAAATGCAACTAAAACACACTAAATTGTAAGCACTGGGTATCAGAGAGGCAGGTTTTCTGATTTGGGACCCATGAGTTGACTCCTACTCTGGAGAAGTATGCACGGTTGACGATGCTGCCACTGGACAGACCTTGCGTGCATATGGCTTTGGGGGACATGAGTCGACGGTTCATGACCCTCACTGGATTGAGGCGTAGAGTGGTGCAGGATGAGCTTACATCTGGTCACATTATATCCCAACATTTTCTGTTTGACAGATTTGGCTCTGAGGACAGTTATGCACGACATTCCGGGGATTTCACCACACCAGAGGATCATTGGCGTCTTTGCGTGGTGGATGTCTTTGCTATTGTATGCGCCTTGTCGTCGTGCGCCTACATGCCACGGTACATGGATGAGATAGACATTGGAGTCATCATGGAAACGAGAGCTCTCAGGGAGGGTCGTACCATCATACCGATGATCATAGCAAAGACTCTGAGGTCAGCCACATACTGCTGTGCTTATCCGACAGGAGTGTTCACGGGTAGCTCGGTCATGCTATATGTGTAGTTTATGTCACATTTGAGACCGATTGGCGCTCTTAGACGGCATGGGTATTGGTTCACCCATGATATAGCCATGGTGTACTCCTTTCAGCCATCGGAGTGTACAGATGCTATGTCTTGGTCTATGTTCTTGGCGGATATCAGAGATCCATTTGTCATATTGCCGTGTTCGTGGATCAGCTCACCTTACAGCTTTATTACTCATGCTCCGGGCATGGATTACCTCCCTTTGGCTGGATTGAGGGGCGTGACTACTTTCCACCCACTAGCCGTGATGTCGCAGTTTGACCAGTTTAAGGACTTTTATCCATTCGAGGGGGCGATAGGTCAGCGTTCAGTTTCTCGATATCTTTCAGCAGAGGACCGATCCTGTGTGTATGCTTGTTAGGATCAGCGTGAGATAGCTGATTTTTCTGTGAGCCATCCGGGTTGTTCAGCAGAGTATTCCGAATGGATGGAGACAGAGATTGCATCGGCTGCGGCAGTATCCACATTACCGGATAGTGAGACAGATGAGGGAGAGCCCATGGAGGACATTGATTCCCACATCGAGGAGGAGCCAGGTGCTGGGTTGCCAGCATCTCTTTTAGATTCTCCCAATTACCGATCTTGTTGTGATTCAAAGATTCATCACAATTGCTGAGCGAAATCTTCATCTAATGACCTTTGAGAGAGATCAGGCTCGATCTATGATGTTGACTGCCCTTGATGGGAAAGACGCAACTCTATTAGAGAGAGACGAGGCATTAGCTCACAGAGATGCCACTATTTTTAAGTGGGATGAGGCCAGATCAGCCAGAGATGCAGTGATAGTTGAGCAGGATAGTGCCATATCTGCCCGGGATGTAGCTGTCACAGATAGTACTACAGTGAGGTCCCTTACCACTGTCATGATTGCAGAGATGAGCGCATATATTGATGATCATATGGTCACCATGTAGATGGCTGCAGATCTATTGGGTCGTGTGGATATCCTCATATAGGAGACCACAACTTTACTCCTTCTTCTGAGAGGGATGCCATATTGGGCTTGTTAGCTCGCATACACGCTGATTTGTAGATGGTCTTTGATTTTCCTGCACAGACTAGCTTAGCCATTTTGTTATGTACAGTTTACATTTATGTATATCAAACAACAATATATATATGGCAGGGAAATATATTTTTGATCACTTCCCTTTTAGATATGCTTGAATACTTGCTTGATATTTTGTCTGCTGCTTCAGGGCTTGTGATCTTGATGTATTCTGAATTCCTCCTGAATGGATGGACATTGAGTTGTCTCTGGACAGTTCAGAATGGATCATCGATCTTTGTGTATCCCTACCATCTTTGGTGTCTTGGGACTGGTTTCTATATGGAAACATGGAGAGGAGTGTGGCTTTCCTCTCTGAGATTGACCGCACCACAGATGGTCCCCAATACTTCTATTTAGGAGAAGCCTAGTTAATTCCATTGCTTATGGATTGGTGTTGCTCTAAAAGGTATGACCGCGACTTAGATGGTCGCCGAATCTCCTATTTGGGAGGAGTTCAGGTAATTCCATCCCTTTGGTCTGAAGCCAATGAAACGTAGTGGATTGAAGTTTGTTCCCAGTACCAATTGATAAGGGTTTGTGTTTTGGTAGGGGGTGAGACCGCACCATGAATGGATGCCTACGTACTTCTATTGAAGAGGAGATCAGGTCTGCGAAGTTCGAACCTGGTGTAAGAGGTTCAACGCTGTATGTGATTGGAATGGTGTTTTTGTTTTTGTAAGGAGAAGGGGGTAGAAATGTTTTTGTGGTTTTTGTTTTATTACGACCAGGCCATATGAAATGGTTGCCTACGTACTCCTATTGAATAGGAGATATGGTCGACGTAGTTCGCCCCTCAGGGCAAGTTGAAAAGCGTGATCCCATGTGCAGGTCAGATTACGGGGAAGAGAAAGTTTGATCCTAGGTTGAGGATAAACTGCGGGTAAAAAGTTTGATCCCATGTGTGGGTAGCCAAACTGCAAATGCGAGAGGTTCAATCCACAGTGGGATGACCTAAGTTGTATGAGTGCATAGAAGCCAGGCTGCTGGCTTGAAAAATATGTTTTCCTGAGGGGCTAAACGTGGAACAAAGTTATATGTGGTAAACGGGTTAGAGAACCGGAATGACTGGTGATCTGATGATCCAACACCAGGATGTTTGCTTGATGGTAACTTGGACATAGTCTTGCTTTCACGGTGTCCGGAGTTGATGAGTTGTGGAAATTCATCGTCGTCCATTTCTTGTAATCTGAGAGCACCTCCTGTCAATACTTCTTTGACAACAAACGGGCCTTCCCAGTTAGGAGCAAATTTTCCCTTAGACTGATCTTGGTTGTCAATGATTTTCTTCAAAACCAAGTCGTGTTGTTTGAACTGTTGTAGACGAACTTTTCTGTTGTAGGATCTGGCGATCCTTTGTTGGTATAACTGACCATAGAAGATAGCTGCGGTTCGCCGTTCATCTATTAGAGACAATTGGTGATACCTGTCTTGTACCCAATTATCTTCATCCAACTGAGCGTCTATTAACACTCTGAGGGATTCCATTTCTACTTCTATGGGGAGCACTGCTTCCATCCTATAGGTTAATGCGTAGGGGGTTGCCCCAGTTGAAGTGCACGTTGAGGTTGTGTAGGCTAATATAGTAAGAGGCAACAAGTCATGCCATCCTTTGTGGTTGGCGGACATCTTTTGTATGATCTTCTTGATATTTTTGTTAGACGCTTCAACAGCACCATTCATCTTTGGACGGTAGATGACGAAGTTAAGATGTTTGATATGGAATTTACTGCATAATTCCTTCATCATCTTGTTGTTGAGGTTCTTAGCATTGTCTGATACAATCACCTCTAGTTGTCCATATCAACAAATGACATTGTTTCTGATGAAAGCAATGATGACTTCTTTAGTAACCCTGGGGAAGGAGGCTACTTCTACCCACTTGGTGAAGTAGTCGATCATGGTAAAGATAAATCGGTGACCATTACTGGCTTTAGGCTCAATGGGCCTAATCACGTCCATTCCCCACATTGCGAAGGGCCAAGGCGAACTCATATTGTGGAGTTCCCATGGAGGGGCGTGGATAGCATTCCAATGAATTTGGCATTGATAACATCTCCTGACGTGGTCATGGAAGTCATCTTTGAGAGATAGCCAATAATGTCCTGTTTTGAGGATCTTCTTGAGAAGGAGGGGGCCACTCATGTGTGGGCTACAGACTGAACCATGGATTTCATCCATGAGCCTTTGAGCTTGATCTTTGTCTAAACATCTGAGGAGACCTTGTCCTGCATCTCTTTTGTAGAGTGCATCTCCACTCAGGTAGAATTTCGTAGCAAGTCAATGGATCCGCCTCTTCTCAGTAGGGCTCGCCTCAGCGGGTGTAGGTCCATCTCATAGGTATTCCTTGATATGCTGATACCAAGGATGCTGGATGGGAGGTAGCTCATCCGATACTTCTCCAATGTAGTTCCCATAGGCTGGGGCCTTGTGCATGGAAATTGTGACACTTGGCAAGTGTCCCTTGTCATATATGTGTATCAAGGAGGCCAAAGTTGCTAATGCATCCACAAAATTATTCCTATTACGAGGAATGTATAGAAAGGAGATTTCTTCGAACTCCAAAGCCATCTTCAAAACCTGTCGATGGTAAGGCAGCAAATGTAGCGATTGATAGATTCTTGTGGATTGTCTGACCACTAACTCTGAATCTCCAAAGACAGTTAACCGCCTGATGCCCATTGAACGGATAAGTTTTAGCCCCATGAGACAACCTTCATACTCAGCTGTATTGTTGGTGCTGACAAACTGCAATTTGATTTAATGACGACGTAATCTCGCTCCCGTATGGATACTAGAACTGCTCCAGCTCCAGAACATTCCATATTAACAGCTCCATCAAAATACATCTTCCATGTTTGGCGTGTATCATACTGATGGTGTTGCTGAACTGTCATGACCCCTTCATCGGGGAAGTATGTTTCCAAGGGTTTGAAATCCCCTGAAGGTGAGGCGGCCAGTTGATCCGCAACTCCCTGACCTTTGATGGACTTTTGAGTCACGTATACGATATCAAATTGTTGTAGAATCAACTACCATCTGGACAGTCGACAATTTAACATGGGTTTGTTGAACATGTACTTGAGAGGATCCACGCGGGATATGAGATGGGTTGTGTAAGACCCCGAATTTTATGAAATAAAAGTATTCAATTTTTCTTATAATTACTATTCAGTAAATGGTTAAATTGATAAAAAGCAAAGTTAAGGGTGCTATATGAATTTTTTTTCAAAATAAGCAAGTGGCTATAAAATACTTATTGTTGTTGGGGAATATTTGTTTGGTTGTGGAATATTCTTGTTGTCGGGGAATATTCGTACGACAGCGCAGCCATTTATGGGCCCCATAACAGAATAACTGTCGGATGAAGAAAATGACAAATTTGAGTTTTTATAAATAACGGCGTAATTATTCCGAATTAACACTTTGTTTGATTACACGTGGTTAAAATACGATGTCTGCATCGTTGCTTGATGGCATACGGTATTGCATAGTATTTTTGAATTATTGATTCTTACGTAAGAAGGCACTAATCAATAATTGTTATAGTAATTGTTGTTCAATATTTTATTTTATTGGTTCAATAATTGTCATATTGATATTTTATATTATTGTTATTTTAATAATTGTCACTGCATGATTTTTCCATTATCGGATCAATAATTCATATTATTTGAATAATATTATTAGATAGCATTATTGGCAATGTCTAGAAAGTTACATCGAGGAGAGGTTTGGTCACCTAATTGTCTTGTAGGTAAGGAGAAATCCTTATTAAAAGCCCCTCTTTCACAGGAACACTGGTTATCATAATTGTGATTACATGTAATTTTATTTGTGAATAATTAATTATTGATTTATATGATAAGGAAATATTTATTTGATGTGAATATAAATGATGGATTTATTTATGTGGTTATAAATGAAGGAATTAATGTTGAGGTATTTTATCAGTATTTTGTCGGATTGGAGGTATTAAAAGATTAAATCGATGTTCTTAAAGCTCTATTGCGTGAGTTATAATTTTTAATCCGACCGTTGGATCGTTGTGATTTTTGGATATGTTATACATATATAAGTTGAGTATATGTCCACAAATTTTGAACCGTTAAAAATGAACGTATGATTTGTTATGAATTTTAAGAGGTGACTGGTTCAGAAATTGTTGAAGTATCCGAATTTATCATTTTGGTGGAAAATTCTAGAATTGGTGGGCCCTACTTTTGGTTGGTGAGAAATGTACTGGAATTTTTATTCAAATGTGGTGGGTGAGAATAGTAGCAGGTAAAGCCATCAGGTTGCAGGTCAAGTCTGCTTCGGCGTGCTAACATTTTTCTATAAATAGAGGGCTAAGTTAGAATTGAAAATCACACCAGAAATATAAGCTCTCTCTCTTTCTCTCTCTATGTTATCGAGCATATTTTGTGAGTATTTAGATATCTTGAGTGTTGCTATACGGCGCAAGTTCGTTCAACATTATATCCGATATTCAAGTCAGAAGTATTGCTCTTTTGAGGTAAGGGATTTTAAGGGTTATTATGTTTTTCAGTTCTGTAATTTTTTCGACCCTCAAAAATTTTGGAAAAATTTGAAATGATAATTTGATGAGTTTTCTTGATTGTGTCCAAAAATGGTGATTTTTGGATGTATAGATTAAGAGTTATGAATTTTATGGGAAAAGACTATTTTAAAAGTAAACCCTTATAACTCCTTGTGGTTAACTCCAAAATTGGTGAAATTTTTATTGGGAGTACATGTATATAACAGAAGTATACTCTGTAAATTTCGGAATTTTTTGACAAAAGTACAATTTATGATAAATGTCTGAATATTCGGCAGTTTTGGCCATATGAAAAATAGTAAATGAATTTTAAAAATTCTGAGAAAAATATATGTTCAATATGGAACTATATTATGCTAAATCCCAGAAAAGAAAATTTGTTTGTACTGATTTGGTATTTTTCATGAAAATGGACTAGTTATGAATAAATGAATTAAATATATTATGTGAAGTAAGAAAATTGGAAAATAGGATTTTATGGCTTGAGAATCCTATATAGAGGTATATCTGATTTTTATGAGGGTTTTGGTTATTGGTGATGAAATCTTATGAGTTTGGCATTTTAGGATGATTAAATGCATTATTTAGTAAAGTGTAAATAATTAAAATAAATTGTTTATAAGTTTAAGAAATGTTATTCTTTCAATATCATTATACCAAAATATTGGTATGGATTTATTGTTGAATTTCTACCTTTTTCATGTCGGGGTTACTATTCACGAGTTACTATTCACGGGTAATATTCACGACAAAATTGGTTTCTTTTTCTGACCAAATTATCGTTGATTTATGAATCTTACTCTTGAAATTAAATGCAGTTGTTGATCATATTGTTTTATTATCATATATAACATTTTATAACCTAGTGATGGAATTTCTTTTTGACTTGAGTGTAAAGATGGGTAGATTATTGGTATGATCATGACTATGGGTTCTCTTTGGCGATGAGTGCAAAGATGAATTGTTGGTAGTATGATTATAACCATTGAATTTACAATTGAATATTTTTAGCTTAAGTGCAAAGGTGAATTGATCAACATGGTTATAATTATTGTTTATATAAATTACGAAATGATTATATATTTCTTTGAGATATTAATATATTTGATGCACGTAGTGCAAATATGAACTGCTGATGAATATCTTTGGCATGTAGTGTAAAGATGAATCATTGATGAATATCTTTGGCCGTGAAAGTGCAAAGATGACTGTTGTTGAATATCTTTGGCCTGTAGTGCAAAGATGATCTGTTGTTGAATATCTTTGGCCTGTAGTGCAAAGATGAATTTATTAGTATGATTATGAACAAGAACTGTGATTTGGTATAACCATGATCTTTGATGTTTCAGGTAAAGACAGGTGATAAAATTTTCCTTGTCCTGGATGAGAAGAGGAATTTAGAACTACAATTATGATTATGAGTTATTCACATGATTGTGGACAGGAACTGTCGATTGATGTTACAAGGATAAAACATTGTTGGTGGACTTTTAACATGGAGAAGATAATCGACTTTATGGTCAATTTGACTATTCTAATGGATGGCTCGTTCTGCTGCAACTATGGTTGAAAAGTTTTATCATCTACCATATGTTCTAAATCTCTGATTTATTACTGATGAAGGCTATTGATAATTTAATTATCTTTAGTCATGATATTCTTTACTGAGCTAGTTGTGCTCACCCTTTTGCTTCACAGTTCCTTTCAGGTAATAAGAGTGTTGTCGGGTTGAGCGAGGATAACATGGGAATAGAACGGTGGTCTCTAGCGGTGGCAGTTCTCCCTAAACAGTATAGAAAAGTGTGTTGTATTGTATACATCATTTAGTAGTTATATTTGGTGAATCAAATAGGGTGAGGCAAACCCAACGTTGGAAGTGCCCCAAATCCGAGGTCCCGAATCACCGCGGATCCGGTTCGATCATTCTAACACTATTACTATATTTGCAGAAGATATAAACATAAATTGTTTATACATTAAACTTATATACTTTTCCCCAAGGTCGAGTAACCTTAACTTAATCACAATTCATAATTTAACTAACATATAATATTATTATCCTACCATACTATTACAAATCTAATCGCGCACATTCACTTTAAGCTGGAACTGTCTTTAACCTTTCCTTGTATTTGACACATTCGCCTTAATCTGCAATGTTTTATCATGATATAGCAAGGGTGAGCATAAGAATTGCCCAACAAGTTTAAGTTCAATAATATAACGATATATCATGATTGAAATGATTTGAATAATTGGCTGGCTATAATTCAACAATATAATTGTGAACTAAGCGAGAAACAAATTTATGATGAACAAGTATTATATATGAACAAATATATCCGAACCAACCGGTAATGAAGGTGATCGACCTTTCATAATGGGACTTATACATGAAATATATACAGATTACAATTCATGGCAACCAATGATGATTAACCATAAGCTTATCCAAATGAAACAACTCTTAGTAGAGTTAAGTAAAAATAAACTTGCACGAGGCCTGATTGATTACCACTACGTAATTTATATTGCTTTATCCGAAGTCCTAATATTAGTAATATAGATCTCCAATATTAGAATAATATCATCACAATATAATACTATTATATTATATATATATATATATATATATATATATATATATAAAGTAACCTAAACACATATGACATAACCTATTAGTACATTAAATTACATAAAACTTTTGCATCAAGTCGATTATTTAAGTCGAATTGCAATAAACACAATTCTATCATCCCGACTGATTACAGTGGGACAAAATTTTGAGTTTAAGTTCAATTAAACTCGACTTAATAGTTAATAATCTCTCAGATAATTTTATTATCGGTTAAAAACATTTATCGAAGTCTCGTAATAATTTTTAAATAATTATTACTATTTATCATGAATTTTCAATCATTAAAAGCGATTTAAATAATATAAATACCACTTAATTCTTTTTATCATTAATATTTATTTATTATCAAATATTAATGAAATACATAACATAATATTATAATATATTTATAATATAACAAAAGTATTTTTAATACTTTAAAATCACCTTTATATGATTTTTAAACAATTAAATTCATTATCCGATTATTGCTTTCAATATTAAAATATTAATATTTTCATGACAAAATATCAAAATTTATATTTTATAACTTAAAATATTTTTATAATACTTAAATCATATTCATATGATTTTTAAATCATTATTTCTATTTTTCCATAATTTATTTAATATATTTACTAAATAAACTAATTACCATTAATATTAATTAATTAATGAAATTCATCCAAAAATATTAAAAGTCACTAAAAATAACTTAAAATATTTTATTATACCATAATATTATTTTTCATGATTTTCATGTATTAAAATCATTTTAAATAATTAATTTAATATTATAATTAAATAAATTAAATTCCATTTATATTCCAAAAATATTAAATATTTATGAAATATACTCAAAATAATTAAAAACTATTTTTGATTTTAAAATAATTTTTAGAATTTATTGAATATTTTTAATATTTAAAATATATTTTTTTCTATTTATTAATAATTTTCGGAAAATCGAAATTAAAATAAATAGAAACCATCGCTAAAGGGCCCTATAGCGACAGAACCGTCGCTATAGGTGTTCTTTGAGCACGTTCTTGAGAAACCGAAATTCTTGTCGATTATTAAGTGGGCATGTTTGACCAGTTCTACGTCTTTGGTTATCATGTTTCTGGGTGTGATAATACGTTGATGTTGTAGTATAAATGTAATACTACCATTATCAATCGATTTCATGGCCAAGCTACAACAAATCAGAGAGTTATAAGATCTCCAATATGATGTCAGATCTGTTCTTCATTTCTGGGTTTCCCAAAAAATGAAGAACAGTTCATGGTGCTACTTTTGGATCCTTATATCTTGGTCGCTAGATCTGATTGGTGTGATTTAAGAGTTTCAACATGTATTACATATGACAAGGTACAAATATAATGCATCATACCAGTCTAATAGCATAACACAAAGAGATTAAGGATGGTCAAAGTTCTGACAAAAATCATGTTCTTCACAAATCTGGGTTTTCCAGAAATGGAACCCAGACAGTCGGTCAACGGTAGTTTGACTGGCTACAACTTTGTGTCTATACAAGATCCGGTTAATCTAAGGGCTGGAATGTGTAGTCCTTATACTAGTCTACAAGATAACAACAAGAACTTGTCCAAACTAACAAACAACAGTGAGATCGGAGGCTCTAAAGTTGCTTGTCAGACTTTTGGAAAAATCTGGGCTGCCCAGATTCTAGACTTCGTGATCGGTCAACCATGTTTGACCAACCATAACTCACGATCTAAACAAGATATGGCCCTGTTTCAAGTTGCAGAATAAAGACCACATGGCAGAGAACAGGTCCAAAACAAAAAACACACTAAACATTTAACACACACAGATCTAAGGCCTCTGACATTCGACTGTCAGGCCATATTTTTTCCATTTTTTCAGATTTCTAAAAATTTCTATTTCGTGCTCTTTGATGTTATGGATTCACTATATAGCAACCCAGATCATCAAGTGACACCCTAAAACACCACTTAGACCAATAAATCATAACAAATAACATGGATCACAAGATTTCGAAATTTTAGCGTTTATACCTTTTCTATCTCTGATCCTTGATTCTGATCTTGATGATCTGATATGGAAGAACTAAGAGGCTAACTTGGCTTTGTTTCTCACTCTCTCCCACTCTCCAAATTCGAAATATAGAGAGAGAATAGGTTTGGACAATTTTGCTAAATAAAGTAAGAGATTTTTCTTACTTTTTGACTTTTAATTCATGGGTTAAATGAATCTTGCTTTGGAATGAATGGTCGGTGGTGAGATATCGATCCACAAGGTTTGGTAGAGTTGGTGGCCAACTCACATTTAGCAAGATTTGCAAGTTATCACAAAATAATGCAAAAAGGGTAAACTAGTCATTTTGATTTTGATTTTAATGGCAAATTGGATAATTAGCCAAACCCTTAGGGTTTGGGGTTAGGGTTTAGCCCTTAACTTGCAATTTAATTTCTAAAGTTTCCGAATTTCGATTTTCAAAATAGAAAGTTAACATTTCTAAATTATAATTAGAATTTTCTAATTATATTAAAATTTCTTAGTCATAACTTAAATCTTGCTAATTAGGATTAACATTTCCTAATTAAAATTGCTAATTAAGCAATTAGGGTCAAAATGGTCATTAGGATTTATAAACCACTAATTAGGGTTTCTAATAGAAAAATAATTTTCTAACTTAAATCTTAAAAATTAGGATTAATATTTCCTAATTAACATTAAATTATTAAATTAACACTTAGGTTTTCGCTAATTATAAATTAGGGTTCTTAATCCCGAAATTAGGATTTTCTAAATTTGAAATTAGGGTTTGCTAATTAATTAAGCGTTACCCTAATTAACATTATAATTAATATCACTTAAGAATTATAATTATCCTTTAAGTTCCCAGATTTGGTTTTTAAATTCCCGAATTAGGGTTTCGGATTTCTGGAACTGAAATTAGGGTTTCCAGATCCGATTTTAGGATTTCTTGTTAAACGCTAGGGTTTTCTAACTAAACGTTGACGTTCTTAATATATTCTTAGGGTTTATTACAGATATCGTTTATCTGATCAACCCTTGACCCTTAACCACATCTTTATGTATATATATACAAAACATATTCACGTATTTCCTTAATCTGAATAATTCACCTAAATCCTTCACAGAATTTTGAAATCCTCAAATTTCCATCTTAAAAATATCAAACGCATACACTTATTTTTACCGTCAGGTTCTAATGTTGAACCTTAAATCAATTAATAAAATTTTAAAAATATTCTAAATTCTCGGGTTGTCACATTCACCCCTCTTCTAAAAATTTAATCCCCCAAAATTTACCTTACACCATCTTCGCTTACACCATTCACATATCATCACATCTTTACCCAATACACCACTCACAAGAGTAAAAGTTTTCAAATTGTCTTTGAGGGGTCATATAGACCATGAACACATAGTTTTAACGATATTCATACATAAAATAATACATTACTTGGTATGTTTACAATCACAAAGAAGGTAAACTACCGTTGCTAGTACTTTAGGTGATTAGCCTATCGTACGCTTACGTCATGCATAACGTATTAATTATGTCTAGCGAATATTTACGCTACGTGATTGGATTATTTATCCAAACAACATAGTTTACCTCAGTCTTATCATTGGATTTCGCACCAAAACAATTTGGGTCGAGAAATTTCTTTCAATGAACACTTAGAGTTTTCATAAACATTAGTCTAGCTAAATCGAATAGCGTAGACTCATATCAATAATTCAATTCAATCGAATTATTTAGGTGTAGCCAAACCCTGTTGGCAAATTAAAATTTTTGAAAATATTTTCGAGAATGACATCATGATGTCGTACTGTATTAACAGTCCGTTTGAGGATGCCGTCATTGTGTGTCTTTGTCATAACACATCATACAATAGTGGAATAACGATTTTAGATCAAATTCACACTAAGTATTCCTGTATTTACAACTCCATCAAATTTTTATCTTCTCTGCACTAGGTTACATGGTACCTGAGTGATAAATAAAATATATTTTGATATTTCAAATCATTTGCGTCTAGCTGAAATAAGTAGCATAGACTATACTTTAAACCGTTTCAAAAATGATTACGAGTCTACATTTTTTTTAAAAAGCACATAGTGCGTATTTAGCTTGATGTCAATCATTTCGAAATCTAGCATAGCTAGGATTTTTGGAAAACTTATGTCTCCACTAATAATCATTGGTTTAACAATCTATCTGTTCCTATAATCTTTAATACTCCATTTACACACAACTATACCCAGTTCGTCAAACCACACTTATGAGTCCATAAATTACCACAATCATATGAGTTTAAGAACTTGTCCTAGTCTGACCTTTGGCGTCCGTTCACTGAGGGGTTAATAAACATTTCATATAACTATGAATCAAGTATGTCACATAAGTATGAGTTTTAAGAACTCGTACTTAACCTTATATCCTCTACCTATGACCTATCTATCTGTTATACACATGAAAAAGGAATCACCCTCTTAACATGCATATAGAAAATAGCGCGACACAAACATTTCAATGATTATCATTGCCAGAAACTAAGTAGTTTTTACACCAAGTACAATTCCCCGCCCATACAAGGAATAATACAACTCAGCTGCCGACATGAGTCCTCAATTGAAATCCCGACCAAATCTTAACCCCCTTCTCAATACGAATTTCATTTAATCCGTATTCATAATCCATAACTCTTTCATGAGTTTTCATAGTACAATTTCATAGTAAAAATGCCACGTAGCAAACTTTGCTGTAACTTTTCAATCATTTGCTTGATCCTTCTCCCTGCTATCACTTTATCAGATCACGCAGTGATCTCATCGTATATATTATGATTCATTTCTATACTATGATCGTTTTGTTTTACGATCTTCTATCACTGCACTTTTAGTCTTTTAGACTCTATCTATTTCTCACTACTGTTCAACTTGATTATCGAGTTAGGGAACTACATATCTTATAACTTCATAGAGATTAGATCTTTGAATCATACCGACCAACTAACTCTATTTGAGTTAGTACTTATCCTAATCACTACAGTTATTAGTCTCATGTATTCCTACCTAAGGTTCATAACCTACAGCTTTGATACCAACTGTGAGGGCCCCGAATCCGAGGTCCTGAATCACCGCGGATCCGGTTTGATCATTCTAACACTATTACTATATTTGCGAAAGATATAAACATAAATTGTTTATACATTAAACTTACATACTTTTCCCCAAGGTCGACTAACCTTAACTTAATCACGATTCATAATTTAACAAACACATAATATTATTATCCTACCATACTATTGCAAATCTAATCACGCACATTCATTTTAAGCTGGAACTGTCTTTAACCTTTCCTTGTATTCGACGCATTCGCCTTAATCTGCAATGTTTTATCATGATATAGCAAGGGTGAGTGTCGACGTCGGGATTTTTGGGTGTCCCTTTCCGTTACTTGTTCTTTGGTGTTCTCATTTTATGTGAGATTTGTTTGAAAAAATAAGTGAAAAAGGTCAAACATGTATAATGTCGACGATGGACTGTTAAGAGTCGCCAGTTGGTTTTTTAAATGGTTGTACCAACACAACCGAGAAAAGGTTTGCACATTGACCCAGTGATGTGACACTGATATATGGGTCGGTGAAACCGAGATTCGTTTAGGGTCCCGGGGACTTGGTTATGTGGGGGAAGGTGTTAGGCACCCCAGACATCCGTGTTACCACAATATATATATATATATATATATATATATATATATATATATAGAATTGAGCCTTCCATATGGCCGGTTCTTTGTAGTCTTGTCTGACACCCTTTTTTGTCTGGATTGATAAAATGAATTGATGGTGAGATGAAACATAAATATCTAAGCCAAAAGCTGACTTATCTGAAGCTTTTATTTTAATATGAGGACCCCACCATAGTCAACATGTTGTCGGTTTATTGAAATAAAATGAATTTTAATATTAAATAATGCTAAATAAGCACGACTTGTCTTGGTACCTTTTTTTTATAAAATACTCTCGGTAGCTACTGAGCTCTTACGGTAGTAAAAAAAAAAAAAAAAAAAAAATTCAGCAGGACAAGCTCTTTACGGTGTAAAAATAAAAAAAAAAAAAAAAAAAAAAATCAAAAAAAAATACTGACTTCTTACGACTTTGCACAAGCTCTCAAGTTCTTTATTTGCTATTCCAAATAAAATATTTGTTATTTTTATAACTCTTTCATTTAATAACAAATAAAAATTATAATTCAAATAAAAAATAATATCTATTTTATAAAAATATATTTTTATAATTTTTTATTTACTATTTTTATAAAAATATTTTATATTCTTTATTTGTTATAAAATATTTTAATAACAAATAGCAAATAAAAATAGCAAATATTTTATATTCTTTATTTGTTATAAAATATTTTATATTCTTTATTTGTTATAAAATATTTTTATAACAAATAGCAAATAAAAATAACAAATATTTTATATTCTTTATTTGTTATAAAATATTTTATATTCTTTATTTTTTATAAAAATAGCAAATAAAAATTATAAAAATACAAGCTCTTAAAATTTGTAAAAAAAAAAAAAAAATACCAATAGGACAAGCTCTTACAATTTGTAAAAAAAAAAATATATATATATATATATATATAGGGAATGAACTCTTACAATTTGTTAAAAAAAAAAAAAATGTACCCAGTAGGACAAGCTCTTCTGGTATTAAAAAAAAAAAAAAAAATAAATACTAATAGAACATTTGTTAAAAAAAAAAAAAGTGTACTAGCCCATTTTATTCAAAAAACTTATTTTATTCAAGCTTCTTTGCAGCAGACTCGAACTTCATGACCTCAAACTCCAACACACGTCGTATGACCACCCAGAGCACCACAGGCCTAGGCATTAATTTGACCCGAGGATATGTCTTTATATTAAAACTTCACCATCCCCAAAATCTATATTCTTGCATTATTATTATATTCTGAAACAAATATTATTAATAAGTCTATATAATACATATGGGGTTTGATATTTAGAAATAAGTTAATATCTATATTTATTAAGCAATGATTATTAGTAATGATTTTATATATTAAGCAATGATTTTATTATTAAGAAATGATTTTATACATTTGATACATTTTTTATATATTTTGTACATTTGATACATTTTTTAATATATTTTTGATACATTTGTGATAATTGATACATTTTGATATATTTGATATATTTTTGATACATTTGATATATTTTTGATATATTTGATATATTTTTATATTTTTGATATATTTGATATATTTTTTGATATATTTTGATATATTTGATATATTTTGATACATTTTGATATATTTTTGATATATATTGATTTTTTGATATATTTTTGATATATTTTTGATATATTTTGATATTTTTTGATATTTTTATATTTTTGATATATTTTGATACATTTGATATATTTTTGATATATTTTGATATATTTTTGATATATTTTTTTGATTTGATATTTTTTGATACATTTTGATACATTTTGATACATTTTTGATATATTTGATACATATATTTTGATACATTTGATATATTTTGATATATTTTGATACATATTGATTTTTTGATACATTTGATACATTTTTGATATATTTTTTTTGATACATTTTTGATACATTTTGATACATTTTGATATATTTTTGATACATTTGATACATTTTTGATATATTTTGATATATTTTGATACATTTGATATATTTTTGATATATTTTGATATATTTTTGATACATTTTTGATACATTTGATATATTTTTGATATATTTGATATTTTTATATTTTTGATATATTTTTTTGATATATTTTGATATTGATTTTTTGATACATTTTTTTGATACATTTTTGATATATTTTTTGATATATTTTTGATACATTTTGATACATTTTGATATATTTTTGATATATTTTTGATACATTTTGATATTTTGATATATTTTACATTTTTGATATATTTGATATATTTTGATATATTTTGATACATATTTTGATATATTTTTGATACATTTTATATTTTGATATATTTTTGATATATTTTTGATATATTTGATTTTTATTTGATATTTTTGATACATTTGATACATTTTGATACATTTGATACATTTTTGATATATTTTTGATATATTTTTGATATATTTTGATACATTTTGATATATATTTGATATTTTTTGATATATTTGATATTTTTGATATATTTTTGATATATTTGATATATTTTTTGATATATTTTATATTTGATACATTTTGATATATTTTGATATATTTGATTTGATTTTTGATATTTTGATATATTTTTTTTGATATATTTGATACATTTTGATATATTTTATATTTTGATATATTTGATATATTTTTGATATATTTGATATATTTTTGATATTTTGATATATTTTGATATATTTTGATATATTTTGATATATTTTGATATATTTTGATATATTTTTTGATATTTTTGATATATTTGATATATTTTTGATATATTTGATACATTTTTGATATTTTGATACATTTGATATATTTTTGATATATTTTGATATATTTGATATATTTTGATATATTTTGATATTTTGATACATTTTGATATTTTGATTTTTGATATATTTTACATTTTGATATATTTTGATATATTTTGATATATTTGATACATTTGATATTTTTTGATACATTTGATATTTTGATATATTTTGATATATTTTGATATATTTTTGATATATTTTGATATATTTTGATATATTTTGATATATTTTGATACATTTTTTTGATATATTTTGATATTTGATTTTGATACATTTTACATTTGATACATTTGATATATTTTTGATATATTTTTTTGATATATTTTTGATATATTTTTGATATATTTTTTGATATATTTGATATATTTTATGATATATTTGATATTTGATTTTGATATATTTGATATATTTTTGATATATTTTTATATTTTGATATATTTTGATTTTATATTTTGATACATTTGATATATTTTATATTTTTGATATATTTTGATATATTTTTGATATATTTTTACATATATGATATATTTTGATATATTTTGATATATTTTTGATATATTTGATATATTTTTGATATATACATTTTGATACATTTGATATATTTTTGATATTTTTGATATATTTTACATTTTGATACATTTTGATATATTTTGATATATTTGATACATTTTGATATATTTGATATATTTTGATATATTTGATACATTTTGATATATTTTGATATATTTTGATACATTTTTTTGATATATTTTGATATATTTTGATATATATTTGATATATTTTGATACATTTACATTTTGATATATATTTGATACATTTGATATATTTTTGATACATTTTGATATTTTTTGATATATTTTTGATATTTTTGATATATTTACATTTTGATATATTTTGATTTATATTTGATATTTATTTGATATTTTTGATATATTTTTATCATATCAAATGTATCAAATCAAATATCAAATATATATCAAAATATATCAAATGTATCAAAAATATATCAATCAATTATATCAAATGTATCAAAAATATCAAAATATCAAATGTATAAAATATATAAAAAATGTATCAAATATAAATAAAATCATTCTTAATAATAAAATCATTGCTTAATATATAAAATTATTACTAATAATCATTGCTTAATAAATATAGATATTAACTTATTTCTAAATATCAAACCCCATATGTATTATATAGACTTATTAATAATATTTGTTTAAGTAATATAATAATAATGCAAGAATATAGATTTTGGGGGATGGTGAAGTTTTAATATAAAGACATATCCTTGGTTGAAATTACTAACTTAGGCAAGTGGTGCTCGGGTGGTCATATAGCGTGTGTTTGGAGTTTGAGGTTGCGAGTTAGAGTGCATTTTAGCGACAAGTTGCTTGAATAAAATAATTTTTTTTTTTTTGGTAAATTTGGTACATCTTTAATTTTTTTTTAACGGTAGTAACAGGGCTTATCTGGTACGTAGTAGAGATGCTGAGGCTCATCTGGTAGGTATTAAAAATTGAAAAAAAAAAACCCAAGTCTGACATCATCTGGTGTGGTATTAAAAATTATTTTAAAAAAAAAAGAGACTCGAACTTCATGACCTCAAACTCAAACACCGTCATATGACCACCCCAAGCACCACAGGCCTAGTACATTAATTTTAGCTAAGGATATATCTTTATATTAAAACTTCACCATCCCCAAAATCTATATTCTTGCATTATTATTATATTCTGAAACAAATATTATTAATAAGTCTATATAATACATATGGGGTTTGATATTTAGAAATAAGTTAATATCTATATTTATTAAGCAATGATTATTAGTAATGATTTTATATATTAAGCAATGATTTTATTATTAAAAAAACTAGTGAAGTATAATAATAATGTGATTATCGAATTTATAAAAGCGGTGAAGTATTATTATAATTATAATAATGCGATTATCAATATTAAATGCAGATTATATCAATACTAGTCTTTGCATAACATTAAGAGGAATAGTACATATTACATATTCATTTTCATAAAATAAAAAAAAAAACATAGAATGATTAATACAATAAGCGCTATTTTTTTTGGCTCGGGAATCCCTAGCACTTTCGATAGTGATTTACGCTTATAAGTGAGTCGGTTTCAAAGCCACAAATTGCACATTTTCGATGAGTCTTAGAAGGAATGATTTTCTCGAGTGCACTCTTGAATCTAGATTGTTTTTTGCGGCCCTTTGTTTGAGAAATATTAGGCGGCAAAACTCTTCTTCTTCTTCCACCTCTGCATCTTCATCGTCATTATCGTATCCCATATCATGATTTGGATCTCAATTTGTCTGCAATCAATGTAAATCATCTGCCGATTCGATAATATTCTCATCCGGATCATCTTTGGTCAACCAACTCTTTTCCTCGTGCATTCGGTTTAAAACGGTTTTGTAACCTCGAATTTGAGCAAGCCGCTTTCTTTCGTAACTCTGGTAATCACCCATCGAATGATTATAAGCGCATTGCTTGATTTTGTTGAAATCGGCGGATGTGGAGTTAAAGTAAAGTCTTCACCATTGCTTTTGTTCGCGTCTCTTGTCCACCGATGAAGGATCATATCGGTCGGTATTTGTGAAATACTCTTTCTTTGTGAAATATCTCAAGATGTACTGCATAATTCACGGTGAAAAACATTTGGCGATTCTGATTCTGGAGTCCCGATTATCGATTGTTGACAACTTCTTTATATCTTCCACCACTTTCGATTTGCATCGCATTATACCTTTGCATAAACCTTAGTATCGGTGACACACATCTCACTAAGTTTATGAACATTGTATTTCATGGAATCGGCAATTGGCGTTGGAAGCGTCTAAACATCTCTTTTGTGTACACTTATGCGGCATGAACTTCTAAAGATGAGCAAAGTACCATAATCCTTTTACGATGTTTTGTTATGTAGTCGGCCTTCCTCTCCACGATAAAGCTGTCTTTCTCTCTGACCTTTTGACTCTGCGGTACAAAACATAGCATACTGTTGATGCATTAACATACTCATCAAAAAAAAAGCATTCATGCTCTCTCCGCTTCTTCGGTGGTAGTCATTCCGCGACAAAATATCTCTTTGTATATCTTTGGAATCCATTTACATAAATACATCATACAAACTTCCAAGCCATTCATTAGTATACAATTCATAGGAACTTATCGAATATGCAGCGCTTTTCAAATTCCTCGATGGACAATGAGTTATACACACGATTGTTAAAATCATTTTTGAGCGATGGGTGCTCATAATAAACATGATCACAATTTTTCGGAAATTTATTGCTAATATGCGAAAACACGATAAATGATGACTAGTTGGAAATGCAAGTAGCAATAGCATTACTCATGGCTCTGTCTTGATCGGTGATGATGGTTGTAGGTGCCTTGCGATCCATGGCTTCAAGCCGTATACATAAAACCAAGCGAAAGTGTCCTCATCTCGTCTCGTAACGGTGCAAATCCAAACAATATAGGCGATAATGGTGGTTGACCCGACAAATGGAACAAAGCGGCATGCCATACTTATTTGTCCGGTATGTCTTATCAAATGTCCTGGCGTCTCAAAAAGTTGATACATAAACCTTGATCGGGCGTCGACCCACAAAATCTGAGCTATCACGGTTGTTTTCACCGGGTTTCACTCGGAAAAAAAATTTCTTTGGCACTTAGGATGCAAGTTTGTTCAAATGATTGGCAACTGACTTGTGCATCATTTTCATCTGCGAATCACGCCTTAAATCTCGCACCACATTTTCAACATTGGCGGTGAGAAAGGAACATTTTGCAAACCACCTCCCATTGTGCTCAAAACATTCATCATCTTACTAGGACCAATCTGGGACTTATTTAAAGTGTCGATTAAATTTCTTGCAGCAGGAGTAATATTTACGTGAGTCTCGATCAAATCTACTTTGGTGGGGGTCACTAAGTGATGATTGTTATGCTCTAATTCAACGGTGAAATCGCCAATTGTCTTCTTTCTTATTGTGGACAACATATATTCTAGCTTTGCACATTGTTAGATCTGTCGAGTCTCTCTGTCTAGTTATTTTATTACTACTATCTTCATCATCGGGTAAACTCTTGCCAACAATTGGTGTCTGCGAACTTTCTTACATCATCTTGCTGAGATCGATATCATTAAATATTAGCATGTTTATGACTAGTTGCAATTCTAATCTCAAATCCATTTTTGCGAGCATATGATCTATAAAAATATTCACCTCTTCAGCGTACAAAATAATTGACCAGCGTCTGGAACAATATCAGTTATTACTTTCAACTTCAACGACAAATTCGGATGTATTATATGACATTTTGAAAAACTTACTTGTGAATAATAGTGATGAATTTTGCTCGATCGAACTTGACTTGATTTTACGAAGTGAAAGTGGGCAACAAGATGAAACAAATTATGAGTAGAGGTGAAAAGAAAATAATATCGAGAGAACAAATTCTATGGAAGGATAAGAAGATAACTTGAGAAAATAGCGACTTCTCAAATGATATTTAAAGGTAAAAAGACCGGTAGATACAACTTTATAATAATAATAATAATAATAATAATAATAATAATAAAATAATAAAAAAATACATAAAAATTACAATATGGAGCGGCTTTATACTCAATTAATAATAATAATAATAATAATAATAATAATAATAAAATAATAATAAAATTTAATTTGGGAAATGGTATTTTTTAAGATATATACAAATTCAAGGTAAAATAAAAGCAATTAGGCAAGTGGTGCTCGGGTGGTCATTTAACGAGGATTGGTCTTGAGGTCACGGGTTCGAGTCATTTAGCGATGAAAAAAATTTCATTTACAATGAATTATAGCTTTGTCTTAAGTAGAAAACGGTTTTATTAATAATATAATTTTTTTTTCATATAAGCCGGTATAGCCTCTACCGTAGCATAAATGAGTTTATTAATAATATAATAAAAGAAAAAAAACAACAAAGGGTAAGCCAAATTGAAGCTTTGTCTGCTGTAGAAACAAAGCAACAAAAAACTTTTTACGCCATGTTTGACTTCTTTTTACGCCACATTGCCTCGGGAAAGAACACACGCAAGCTTCGGTAATATAAAAAAAGGCATGACCCATACTTGATATTAATGTTTGAATTTGGTCTAAAATAATTCATGTCTGGGACTTACTCACCTTATTTAAGCGTCTATTGAGAACATATGTTGTTCAAACTAAAGTTCACTTGCCAAGCTAGATAAAATAAAAATAAGAGAGTAGAGAGGGAGTATTTGGAAGAGAGGGGCAAAAACTTCAACAAGTAAGTTTTTATTTATTGTTATTTGTTCGAGTTTTAATAGTTTACATTGGTGTTATTTTTATCATTTTGCATTTATTCTTTGAATTAAAGGGATATAATACCATGCATGTATTTGTTTTTGTTGTCATTAATGCATGTTATCCTTTGCATATTATATGCATGTTATTCTTCTTGTTGTTATTATTATTTTATTATAATAACAACAAAATAATCTGAATTTATAATGATCACTTTATATTTTATTAAAGAATGATATTTATTTTTAATATATTAATTAGACTAATTGGACATATTTTTACAAAAATAAGAAAAAAATATTAGAGGGATAATAATAAATATAGATATTAACTCTTTCATTTAATAACAAATAAAAAATTATAATTCAAATAAAAAATAATATCTATTTTATAAAAATATATTTTTATAATTTTTTATTTACTATTTTTATAAAAATATTTTATATTCTTTATTTGTTATAAAATATTTTAATAACAAATAGCAAATAAAAATAGCAAATATTTTATATTCTTTATTTGTTATAAAATATTTTATATTCTTTATTTGTTATAAAATATTTTTATAACAAATAGCAAATAAAAATAACAAATATTTTATATTCTTTATTTGTTATAAAATATTTTAATAACAAATAGCAAATAAAAATAGCAAATATTTTATATTCTTTATTTGTTATAAAATATTTTAATAACAAATAGCAAATAAAAATAGCAAATATTTTATATTCTTTATTTGTTATAAAATATTTTATAACAAATAGCAAATAAAAATAACAAAATATTTTTATATTCTTTATTTGTTATAAAATATTTTATATTCTTTATTTTTTTTATAAAAATAGCAAATAAAAATTATAAAAATACAAGCTCTTATTTGTAAAAAAAAAAAATATCAATAAGGACAACTCTCTTACTTTGTAAAAAAAAAAAAAAAAATACCAAACAGGACATGACTCTTTACATTAAAAAAAAAAAAAAAATGTACCAGTAGGGACAAGCTCTTTACTAATTTCTTAAAATAAAGTAAATATAAACTTTATTACAATTTGTTAAAAAAAATTAAATGTGTCTTAGCCAATTTGTTAAAAAAATTATTTTATTCAAGCAACTTCTTTCTTTTAAGCAGACTCGAACTTCATGACCTCAAACTCCAACACACGTCGTATGACCACCCAGAGCACCACGGGCCTAGGTATTTAATTTGATTGAGGATATGTCTTTATATTAAAACTTCACCATCCCCAAAATCTATATTCTTGCATTATTATTATATTCTGAAACAAATATTATTAATAAGTCTATATAATACATATGGGGGTTTGATATTTAGAAATAAGTTAATATCTATATTTATTAAGCAATGATTATTAGTAATGATTTTATATATTAAGCAATGATTTTATTATTAAGAAATGATTTTATACATTTGATACATTTTTTATATATTTGATACATTTGATACATTTTTTAATATTTTTTGATACATTTGTGATAATTGATACATTTTGATATATTTGATACATATTTTATACATTTGATACATTTTGATACATTTGATATATTTTTGATATATTTGATACATTTGATACATTTTGATATATTTTTGATACATTTGATACTAATATGTATCTTAATACTAATATTTTTACTGACATGTTACTTTCGACTTGATTTTGTCATGCATCTTAATACTAATATGGAATTGATGTATTTTTTAGGTAAAAGATGGATAGTTGGGAATATGGGCGATTGATCCAAGTGTTACGCATGATCAACAAGATCATGTATCGGATGACATATATCATGGGAGAGATAGGGAAAACTAAGCTCCGGTCGATATCTTGATCGAAAATATAATCGGTGGGCTTTGACAAAAAAACAAAAAATCCTTTTAGATAAATGTGGATTTGGGTATTTAGTTATCAAGGTGTTGTACACCAAAGCGATCTTGATGCGATATACGCCTTGAGTCGAGAGATGGCGTCAGGAGACCATACTTTTCATTTAAACGTGGAGAAATAACAATCACGTTAGAGGATGTTCACTTTATTTTTGGAGTTCTGGGTGGTGGGAAAGCCCTTACTTGGGTCCCCTTAACATCACCAATTTGAATTATTTTAGGGATTGTTTTGGAGATAAATTAGGTGATGAATATTTTAGTTCAAAAAAAAGCAGCGGTCTGCAATTTCATTAGTGTGGTTGCCTGAACATTTTAATAATTGTCCAGAAATGCAAGTAAAAGATGTTGTGAGGCGACACACAAAAGCGCATACATATTGTGGTTGTGTGGGGCGATATTATTCCACTAATAGGAATAGAAATAGTGTGCACCCGATATATATCTTTTATTGCCAATGGCGAAAGATTGTGTAACTTACTCTTGGGGGCGTAGCGACAATGTTAGCATATTTATGCGAGATCTTTATATCTTGCTTCTAGGAAAGGAGTTAAATACATTAATGGTTGTGTTACATTGTTACAAATTTGGGCTTATGGCGTGTAAGTATTGGAAAGCCAAACCCTTGGCCTGATCATCCTTATGGTTACCTAGGGCTTTAGCATGGTCTATTTTGGAGCCACATTACCACAGTAGGCGTGAGAATCCCCATCACCATTTGTCATTTCTGGGGGAGTTAGATATTAAGTCTATGTGGGATGTGGTTTGGCGGCCTTACATAATGTGGGATGATGATATCGATGGATTTAATTTTGAAGGCGATTGTTGGGATCTGGTGGGGTCCCCTTGATCCACTTTGATATTGTGGAATTTGGGATGCTTGGGATCGTGTGATGAGGCGATTCGGGTTCATGCAGGCATACCATCACCGACCAAAAACCACGGTGACCTTAGGAAGGAGAAAAAGTTTAAATTTATTGATGTCGAGGATTGCATGGCCTTGAGAGGGAATATATTTCGATGTGGGAGGCATACATGGATCATCTCGAAGGACAACAAAGCTGAAATTGCGATTATGTCCCAATAGATGATTACATGAGTGCGGTATAGGAAAATTACCGTTGGAAAATTCACCCAGAGCCTCGACGAATGACGACCACGATAGTTGTTATGAGCCTCGGGCCATTTACAACCAACACACCTTATTCAAATGGTATAAAATTATATTCTTCTTTAATAAATCATGTATTGGAGTAAATACTTAATATTACATTTATTCATATTTATTATTAATAATATTTGTTTGTGTTTATCTTCGTGTGAGTTGAGAGTGCAAAGTCGTTACTTGATAAATTTTGATGCTTACTCATTTTGCCTCCAGAGTTGGTTACTGCAAAAAAATAATTGGGATTTCAATCATACTATCGACTTGAAGCAAGAGTAAACAAATACCTCGACGAGGGGTCCCACAAATTTTGGAACACGGTCCCAATACACACAACTTCGATGAAGGGCTTGGGAAACAAAGCGATTATGTTGTCAAGAGAGCTACATACCCACCCCACAAGTAATCGAGGAGGCTCCATTCCCACCACCCAAGCTACGAGGAGTGTTACATTCCAACCTTCGAACCTATGAGGTGTTACATTTCCAACCAAGTCTTCATTTGCGGGACTTTCGGCGCTTGAGGATCTAGTTCACAAAAGGTATATATAGTTATGTTAATAGTGATGGTTTTAATTATTATTGCTATATATATAATAATGTACATTTGGGTCTCAATCGGTCTGAGATCACGGAGACCACATCTCTTATGGACCAAAGGGTCCTTATCCAAAAGACTTAAAGATTGGAAGGAGACATTTGTAAATAAACATATGTTTGGAAGCGTGGTGGCACGAGAAGGGGATTTATATCCTTTATCACATCCATGCGCCGATTATATGAATTAGAACCTGATGCGGTCTGAATCCTTAGGGCACAGGAGTTGGATATTCGAGCATGTCATCGGCCTTTATATGTTGTTGCTTTCTGAGGCGAGAGAGGAATACTACGGTCGCGGGGAATCTGAAAATTGGTCCCAATTTGGTTTCATGAATTCATTCTTCATGCATCTTAGGCGGGGCTATGTGCCATGCACTTAGCGTGAATCTTGCATGGAGTTTTTGCGATCCGTATGTTAACGAGATGTTGGTCCACCTTTACGAATGCAAATACATATTCATGCCGGGTGTGTAGTACCAATCAGCGCCATTTTGTCTTGTTCTATTAGCGATTGAAGATTGGATGGTTACCATAATTGACCCTTTTCTGATGACACTAAGTATATTAAGTTACATGAAATGTACTCGAAATTAGTTAAAGTTGCGGTATGTTTAGTTTTAAAATATTTTAATTTTATAATGTCCTTTAATATTAAAAATTATTAACCAACTACTTTGTACATGCGGTACATTTGATACCATTTTGTTTGCGAAATGGTAATCCGATCTTGATGAGTGGCCCGGTAATAATCTCTTGTCTGAGACCTTAAAGATTAAATAAAACAACCTGACCACCTTGATTGTGGCATTTTTATGCAAAGTATGTTGGTATTTGTTTAGTTAGGGCCAATAGTAATATTTACGAAGAAGTGGTCCTTGGAAGATGTCACGATCTTTAAATTCTGCGTCGCGTAGAGAGCTCTCTGAAATCATGAAGATTACTTAGGCCTCTGAGATATAGGCGTCGGTTGTATTAATCATTCTATGTTTTTTTTATTTTATGAAAATGAACATGTAATATGTCTTATTCCTCTTAATGTTATGCGATCTTAGTATTGGTATATTACATACTTCTAATATTGATAATCACATTATTATTATTATAATAATACTTCATTACTTTTATAAATTCGATAAGTAAATTAATTTCTGAAATGACTTGAAAAATTATCATCATTACTTATTAGACTAATTGAACTAGTTTTATTAATAATAAAATCATTTCTTAATAATAAAATCATTGCTTAATATATAAAATCATTACTAATAATCATTGCTTAATAAATATAGATATTAACTTATTTCTAAATATCAAACCCCATATGTATTATATAGACTTATTAATAATAATAAATAAATAATATAATAATAATGCGAGAATATAGATTTTGGGGATGGTGAAGTTTTAATATAAAGACATATCCTTGGTTGAAATTAACAACTAGGCAAGTGGTGCTCGGGTGGGTGGTCATATAATGAGTGTTTGGAGTTTGAGGTTGCGAGTTCGAATCATTTAGCGGTGAATTGCTTGATTAATTAAAATCATTTTTTCAATTTTTTAATACCGGTAGTGTATCATTTGTCTGAAGTAGTTTTTTTCATATTTTATTATTTTAATGTCTTGGTAGGATATTTATTATTTTAATGTCTAGTATGAGCTATATCTAAAAAAAAAAAAAAAATAAAAAAATGTACCGGTAGTATCGATTTTGTCTGGTAGGGATATTTTATTATTTTAATGCCGGTAGTATGAGCTATCTGCGTAGGAAAAATAAAAATAAAATTAAAAAAAAAATACCGGTAGTATTATTAGCTTTGTCTTAAGTAGGATTACTTTATTATTTTAATGCCGGTAGTATGAGCTTTGTCTTAAGTAGGGAAAAATAAAAATAAAATTAAAAAAAAATGTACCGGTAGTATCGGCTGTCTTAAGTAGGATTACTTTATTATTTTAATGCCATTAGTATGAGCTGTCTGCATAGGAGAAATAAAAAAAAAAAAAAAAAAAAAATGTACCCGTAGTAGTATCGATGCATCTGCAAGCTGATTATTTTAATAATAAATATTCACTTTTTATAACTATCTTGACAAGTTAATATTCACTTATTAAAATAGAAATAGAATGCAATTGAATAATTAAACACAACAACTTTGTCTTAAACTTATCAAATACAAAAGCTAATCTCGACCCATCAATTCATTTTATCAGCGGTACAAAAAAGAGTGTTGCAGTCTCACGACAGCAGGATTTGCTATGGAAGGGCTCCATATATATATATATATATATATATATATATATATATATATATATATATATATATGAGCTCACAAGTGTTTGAAAGTGGGAAATACATTTGTATGGGGCGAGTCTGCAGAGCGGGTGTGCGGGGTTTCCCCGTTTTTCTCTCTTAGAAAATCAAGCACCCAGCCCCTATATTTATAGGCATATGAACCATGAGGTGTACTGCTGGTGAGCCGCAGTGTGCAGGAGGCAACCCGGGTGGGCTTGGGTTTTATCGGAATTAAAGGTCGTCTTGAAATACGTCTTGAGAATCGTAATGTCCACTCGGTTTTTAGAAGTGCAATCCGGACATCCGTTTGAGGTATCTGAGGACCTATTTGATTTGACCGCCGTAGTTATCGAGTTGTCTGATGGCATGGGATTAGAGTTTGTGCGAAGTCATTGAAGATGGGGCGATGCCCTCCGGTCTTCAAGCTTCAACTTTCATCCGTTACCCTGTACAATAGTCACTCGGGATTGCTTAGCCTTGTGGGACATTGTTGTGTAGAGACGTGATGTGGCATCATGTTTGACGAGATGACGATGTTGCCCCTCATCGGTGTTATTGCCGGATTGGGCTGATAAAGTAGACGTTGCTCAGACTTCGCTGAGATTTGACTACTGCAATTGTTGAAGGTCCTCATTGTCATCTTTGTGGTGTGCCTGCCTCCCCGATGTTATTACTGGGTTGGTGCAGTGTATCTTGCTGTGAGCGTTTGAGATTGAAGCTGGTTGCATTTGAAACAAGCATTTCCGGGTTTATTGCCGAAACTGCATTCCTTGGGATTATCACCAAGGTTAGTGGCTATTCCCATGGTTGGGACTGAGACTGGATACCTCGAGGTTATCTCTGAGATTAATCGGTCTTCTCCGGTGTGTGTTCCGGTATTGTATCTGAATGCCTCGGGGTCATCTCCGAGGTTGTATTCGTTACTCCCAGATTGCGATCCGGGCTTGATGTTGAACTTCCGGTAGTATCCGATATGAATTTGGATTGTCTTTCAGGGTTCTCTCTTAAAAGACAAATCTGTCCTCCTGCAATGTTAGTAACAGTAGTATAGAAAATTTCGAGTGTCTACAGATGCCCCTCTTTATCATACTCATGCATGGCGATGCACGGGTAGGATAAAGAATCCTAGACACTTGAAATGCAATAAGACAAACATGGTACTATGGGTAGCGACATGATGCAAATGTATGATGCATGTGTATGGGGTTGTAGCCCAACATGCCGGGGATGATTGCTGTATCCCTGTTGCTTCAACTGGGGATTGGCAATACTGACCAGATCTGATGTGTGAGTTGAATCTATTAGGATGTTGATGTTGGAGTTATCACCAAATTCCTGTGTTCTTTGATAATAATTTGATCCCAAAGAGGTACCTCTTATGTGCAAGAGATCTGTGGGGATAAAGCTTGATCTATTTTGAGGATGTGAATAACATATTCCATCATCTATCCTCTTTGATAACATTGACCTTTTCTGGTTGGTATCGCCAGAACATGTCAAGATCCTGCTGGATTTACTGCCAACAGCAAATGTTGTCAGGGGTGTCTGACCTTCG
Source organism: Panax ginseng (assembly GCA_020205605.1). Lineage (NCBI taxonomy): Eukaryota > Viridiplantae > Streptophyta > Magnoliopsida > Apiales > Araliaceae > Panax > Panax ginseng. The sequence goes on along the minus strand of CM035143.1, from coordinate 51,389,186 downwards.
TTGACGTGTGCTTCATCGACATGTGAATCAACAGTTGAAACATCATGTGGGATATATTGTCAAGGTTTCTTGACCTTTGCTGATGTGCGAATCAGCGGCTGAGGCTCTATGATTAGATTATCAAGGTTGATTGACCTTCACTGTCGTGTATATCAACGGAGCATTACGTTGTGACCCCCGCTGGGGAATACGAGCAGTTTGTTATGAAAACCTCGAATAGCTCTAAAGCTCTGATAGGTTTAAACGCTATCGACTGAAATGACGTCAAGGTTGCTTGACCTTCATTGATATGTGTGTCAACGACTGAGCATGCGTTGTTACTCCTGCCGAAGATATACGTTGTAACCCCCGTCGGGGACTTACTGGGGACGCATGAGTACTTACGCAACTATCGAACGGTTCTCAATGCTTCGATGGGTTCACTTACCATCGGCTGAAATAATGTCAAGGTTGATTGACCTTCGTTGATAGACATGTCAACGGATGAACGTGTTGTAACCCCCACCGGGGATTTACGTTGTAACCCCCGTCCCTAGCAGAGTCACCACCTGTCGATGTCGGGATTTTTGGGTGTCCCTTTCCGTTACTTGTTCTTTGGTGTTCTCATTTTAGGTGAGATTTGTTTGAAAAAACAAGTGAAAAAGGTCCGACATGTATAATGTTGACGATGGACTGTTAAGAGTCGCCAGTTGGTTTTTTAAATGGTTGTACAACATAACCGAGAAAAGGTTTGCACATTAACCCAGTGATGTGACACTGATATACGGGTCGGTGAAACCGAGATTCGTTTAGGGTCCGGGGATTTGGTTATGCGGGGGGAAGGTGTTAGGCACCCCCCGACATCCGTGTTACCACGGTGATCGCCTATTTTCAAGAAACTATTATCTAAATATGTGTGTGTGTGTGGGTCAATGTGATGTTTATATGGAAGTTGTGCGAGGCGTCGTTCGAACCAATATACACAAGGTTTGAATTTATGTAAAAATTCAATTTTTAGCAAGATATGGCAGTGATGTTTTATAAAAGAGGTTTTTCAAACCCTGATGCTCAATAGGAATTGAGACCTTTTACACTCCCATTTTTTATTAAGTGAGCGGCTGAATTGATTTTATTTGACGAATGCGAGGCATCCGTACAAAAATAATATACAAAAATAATGCCGACTTCCTTGTGGGTATGGAAACCATCTGAGGAAATTTAGACATCGCAGGATAATTTAAAAACTGCTTACAACTGAAAATGTCCATCACGGGAACCGAATCTAGATCCAACGGGATGAATCTGTGATCACATGATTCCTAGGCTCACAAAATGCTGCAATTTGTATGAAAGCAGTAAGCAAGTATATATATAAAAGCGGTAAATATCTATATACAGACATGATCACCAACCACGAAGCACCTCCATGGGGTATCGAAAATGTAAACAAAGTCATTAAAAGCTATCAACCGCCGCCAGAGAAACTCTAAAGGGACAAAAGCGTAAATAAAGTCATAAATACGGTCAACCGCCATGAAGGAAACTCCAAGCGGGATGAAAGTAAATATATATATATATATATATATATATATATGTATATATATATATATAAAAATATTAAACGCACCGGATGTAAAATCCAGGCTCATGGAACAAAGTTCGACCACAGTTCATATATATATAAGTATAAATATATATATATATAAAAGCGAATAAATGCACCAGATATAAAATCCAGGCTCATCGAACAAAGTTCGACGCACAGTTAATATATATATATATATATATATATATATTAAAGCAGTAAACGCTAGAGACCGAAGTCTAGGCTCATCGAATAAGATTCGACACATAGTTCATATATATAAGTATATATATATAGAAAAACAAGTAAACGCTCTAGACCGAAGTCTAGGCTCAATTGATGCATAACTCGATAGTGTTAGTCAATATATATATAAATATATATATATATAATATAAATATATATATATAGACTGGAATGAAACCACGGACCGAAGTCCGGGCAAAAGCAAGCAACACGACTCTCAACGTGTAGAAGGGTGTGTGCAAAGATGAAGAGAAAGACTCTAAAGTGTGTGAGAAGGCTTACATCTGACTGCTAAAAAAGGCTTCTATATCTTTATAATGGGTAAACACTGGCTTTTGTGGGTACAAAAGGGGCTATATATGAGCTCACAAGTGTTTGAAAGTGGGAAATACACTGTATGGGTGAGTGCAGAGCGAATTGTGCGGGTTTTCCCGTCTTTCTCTTAGAAAATCAAAGACCCCAAGCCCTCTATTTATAGGCATATGAGTATGCAGTGTACTGCTAATTGAGCCTGAGTGTACCGAGGCAACCCGGGTTGGCTCGGGTTTGTCGGGTCGGTCGTCTCGAAATACGTCTTTCGAGCAATTGTAATGTCCACTCGATTTTTAAAGTGCAATCCGCATCCGTTTGAGGTATCTGAGGACCTATTTTGAATTTGCCGTTGTCGAGTTGTACGATGACATGGGATTAGAGTTTGTACGAAGTCATTGAAGATGGGACGATGCCCTCCAGTCTTCAAGCTTCAACTTTCATCTGTTATCCCGCACAATAGTCACTCGGGATTGGTTAGCCTTGTGGGACATTGTTGTGTAGAGACGTAATGTGGCATCGTGTTTGACGAGATGACAATGTTGCCCCTCACCGGTGTTATTGCCGGATTGGGCTGATAAAGCAGACGTTGCTCAGACTTCGCTGAGATTGGACTGCTGCAATTGTTGAAGGTCCTCATTGTCATCTTTGAGGTGTTCCTGCCTCCCCGATGTTGTTGTCGGGTTGGTGCAGTGTATCTTTCTATGAGCTTTTGAGATTGAAGCTTGTTGCATTTGAAACAATCATTTCCGGGTTTATTGTCGAAACTGCATTCCTTGGGGTTATCACCAAGGTTAGTGGCTATTCCCATGGTTGGGACTGAGACTGGATACCTCGGGGTTATCTCTGAGATTATTCGGTCTTCTCCGGTGTGTGTTCCGGTATTGTAACTGCATGCCTCGGGGTCATCTCCGAGGTTGGAATCGTTACTTCCAGATTGCGATCTGGGGTTGATGTTGAACTTCCGGTAGTATCCGGTATGGATTTGGATTGTCTTTCAGGGTTCTCTCTTAAAAGACAAATCTGCCCTCCTGCAATGTTAGTAACAGTAGTACAGAAAATTTCGAGTGTCTATAGTGAGCATAAGAATTGCCCAACAAGTTTAAGTTCAATAATATAACGATATATCATGATTTAAATAATTTGAATAATTGACTGGCTATAATTCAACAATATAATTATGAACTAGCATGAACAAATTTATGACTGAACAAGTATTATACATGAACAAATATATCTGAACCAACTGGTAATGAAGGTGATCAGCCTTTCATACCTTACTTATACATGCAATATGTACAGAGTACAATTCATGGCAACCAGCAATGATTAACCATAAGCTTATCTGAATGAAACAACTCTTAGTAGAGTTAAGTAAAAAATAAACTTGCTGAACAGATTTGATTCTGCATTATGCAATTTATATCGCTTTATCCGAAGACCTAATATTAGTAATATAGATCTCCAATATTAGAATAATATCATCACAATATAATAATATTATATTATATATATACATAGAATAATCTAAACACATAGCACATAACCCTATCAGTCTATTCATCACATAAAACTTAGCATCAAGTCAGACTATTTAAGTAAGAGTTGCAACCAACACAATTCTATCATCCCGACGGTCTAGTCAGACAAAATTTTGAGTTTAAGTTCAATTAAACTCTGACTTAATAGTTAACAATTATCTCTGATAATTTTATTATCGATTAAAACATTTATCGAATTCTTGTAATAATTTTTAAATAATTATTACTATTTATCATAATTTTCAATCATTAAAAGCGTATTTAAATAATATAAATACCACTTAATTCTTTTATCATTAATATTTATTTATTATCAAATATTAATGAAATACATAACATAATATTATAATATATTTATAATATTACAAAGTATTTTTAATACTTTAAAATCACCTTTATATGATTTTTAAATAATTAAATTCAATATCCGATTATTACTTTTAATATTAAAATATTAATATTTTCATGACAAAATATCAAAAGTTATATTTTATAACTTAAAATATTTTTATAATACTTAAATCATATTCATATGATTTTTAAATCATTATTCTATTTTTCCATAATTTATTTAATATATTTATTAAATAAACTAATTACCATTAATATTAATTAATTAATGAAATTCATCCTAAAATATTAAAAGTCACTAAAAATAACTAAAAATATTTTATTATACCATAATATTATTTTCATGATTTTTATGTATTAAAATCATTTTTAAATAATTTATTTAAAATTATAATTAAATAAATTAAATTCCATTTATATTCTAAAAATATTAAATATTTATGAAATATACTCAAAATAATTAAAACTATTTTTCGATTTTAAAATAATTTTTCGAATTTATTTAGTATTTTTAATAATTAAAATCTATTTTTAATAATTTTGAAAAATCGTAAATTAAAATAAATAGAAATTGTCATTAAAAGGGCCTATAAGCGACAGGCAAAATCGCTATAGGAATTCTTGAGCACATTCTTCGAGAAACCCGAAATTCTTATCGTTCATTAAGTGGGCATGTTTGACCAGCTCTACGTCTTTGGTTATCATGTTTCTGGGTGTGATAATACGTTGATGTTGTAGTATAAATGTAATACTACCATTATCAATCGATTTCATGGCCAAGCTACAACAAATCAGAGAGTTATAAGATCTCCAATATGATGTCAGAGCTGTTCTTCATTTCTGGGTTTCCCAGAAAATGAATTACAGTTCATGGTGCTACTTTTGGATCCTTATATCTTGGTCGCTAGATCTGATTGGTGTGATTTAAGAGTTTCAACATGTATTACATATGACAAGGTACAAATATAATGCATCACACCAATCTAATAGCATAACACAAAGAGATTAAGGATGGTCAAAGTTCTGACAAAAATTATGTTCTTCACGAATCTGGGTTTTCCAGAAATGGAACCCAGACAGTCGGTCAACGGTAGTTTGACTGGCTACAACTTTGTGTCTATACAAGATCTGGTTAATCTAAGGGCTGGAATGTGTAGTCCTTATACTAGTATACAAGATAACAACAAGAACTTGTTCAAACTAACAAACAACAGTGAGATCGGAGGCTCTAAAGTTGCTTGTCAGACTTCTGGAAAAATCTGGGCTGCCCAAATTCTAGACTTCGTGATCGGTCAACCATGTTTAACCAACCATAACTCACGATCTAAACAAGATATGACCATGTTTCAAGTTGCAGAATAAAGACCACATGGCAGAGAACAGGTCCAAAACAAAAAACACACTAAACATTTAACACACACAGATCTAAGGCCTCTGACATTCGACTGTCAGGCCATATTTTTTCCATTTTTTCAGATTTCTAAAAATTTCTATTTCGTGCACTTTGATGTTATGGATTCACTATATAGCAACCCAGATAATCAAGTGACACCTTAAAACACCATTTAGACCAATAAATCATAACAAATAACATGGATCATAAGATTTCGAAATTTTAGGGTTTATACCTTTTCTATCTTTGATCCTTGATTCTGATCTTGATGATCTGATATGGAAGAACTAAGAGGCTAACTTGGCTTTGTTTCTCACTCTCTCCCACTCTCCAAATTCGAAATATAGAGAGAGAATAGGTTTGGACAAATTTGCTAAATAAAGTAAGAGATTTTTCTTACTTTTTGACTTTTAATTCATGGGTTAAATGAATCTTGTTGGAATGAATGGCTGGTGGCTGAGATATCAGTCACAAGGGTTGGTAGAGTTGGTGGCCAACTCACATTTAGCAAGATTTGCAAGTTATCACAAAATAATGCAAAAAGGGTAAACTAGTCATTTTGATTTTGATTTTAATGGTAAATTGGACAATTAGCCAAACCAATAGGGTTTAGGGTTAGGGTTAGGGTTTAGCCCTCAACTTGCAATTTAATTTCTAAAGTTTTCGAATTTCGATTTTCAAAATAGAGAGTTAACATTTCTAAATTATAATTAGAATTTTCTAATTATATTAAAATTTCTTAATCATAACTTAAATCTTGCTAATTAGGATTAGCATTTCCTAATTAAAATGGCTAATTAAGCAATTAGGGTCAAAATGGTCATTAGGATTTATAAACCACTAATTAGGGTTTCTAATAGAAAAATAATTTTCTAACTTAAATCTCAAAAATTAGGATTAATATTTCCTAATTAACGTTAAATTATTAAATTAACACTTAGGTTTTCCCTAATTATTAATTAGGGTTCTTAATCCCGAAATTAGGGTTTTCTAAATTTGAAATTAGGGTTTTCTAAATTTGAAATTAGGGTTTGCTAATTAATTAAGCGTTACCCTAATTAACATTATTATTAATATAACTTAAGAATTATAATTATCCTTTAAGTTCTTAGATTAGGGTTTGAAATTCCCGAATTAGGGTTTCGGATTTCCGGAACTAAAATTAGGGTTTCTATATCCGATTTTAGGATTTCTTGTTAAACGCTAGGGTTTTCTAACCGAAAGTTGACGTTCTTAATATATTCTTAGGGTTTATTACAGATATCGTTTATCTGATCAACCCTTGACCTTTAACCACATACTGTACACATATACACCGAACATATTCACGTATTTCCTTAATCCTGAATAATTCACCTAAATTCTTCACAGAATTTTGAAATCCTCAAAATTCCATCTTAAAAATATCAAACGCATACACTTATTTTCTGTCTAGGTTCTAATGTTGAACCTTAACTCAATTAATAAAAATTTTAAAAATATTCTAAATTCTCGGGTTGTCACAAACCCAACGTTGGAAGGGTATTTTACCACTATCATACAAGATGTCTAGTGACATACAACCTCGTGTTATCATAAGACAGGGTTGTGCACATCCACTTGCTGAGTATATCTACGAGCACTACCTATATGATCTTGGAGTTTATTTTAACTATAATTTTCAACTGGAGACAGTGGAGATAGTTATATGTCAAGAGAAGACTCACAATTGGAAAGAACATGATAGTAATCTTCTCGTTTTTCTTTGGGGTCTATTGGGTCATCCAAGGATAATTCTGTGGACATATGCTATCTATCATAACCTAAACGCATGGCCTCCCATGTACGAAGGTTTCCTTGAGCACTTCCCAAAGGTTTTAATTTCTAAAACAATTTTTGACTATACCTTTATGTAAGGTGCCATTGTGACGTGCTATCCAAGGTTGGGATGAGAGTCACAGTTGGTATATATTTGTATCAAAACTCATAGCATATGTGTTGTTGTATTTTGCATGACAATTGTTGTAATAAAGTTGTAGTTGTTTTCTGTACCATGTATTTGGCGACTTAAAATAGATTGGATGGATTGGACCTATTTTGGGGGCAGTCACAGGTTGTGTTACCATGGAGGTAATGCTGTAACCTCATGGAAGCCCATGCTAAAGCGCAACAAGTCTTCTCAATCAGAGTGTACTTGTGTTCACTGCTGCTGAATCTTTTGCTGAGGTAATAGATAGCTCGTTCTTGGCCTCTATCGTCCTTCTGTCCCAGCATGCAGCTAATGGCGTTGTCACTTATAGACATGTACATGAACATGGGAACATCATCCCTGGGTGGTACCAAAATGGGTGTTTTGATTAGCTGTTCTTTAATTGTGAGGAAGGCATTTTGGCACTCATCATTCCATTTTATGGAGGAGTTCTTCCTTAATAGCTTGAAGATTGGCTCACAGGTTGTTGTGAGTTGAGAGATAAACCTGCTAATGAAGTTGATTCTTCCCAAAATCCCGTATTTCCTTCTGCATATAGGAATGGGCATTTCCGTGATGGCACGGATTTTGGTAGAATCCATTTCGATCCTTTTCGGTGACTAGAAATCCTAGCAACTTGCTTCGATTTAACGCATAAAGGCGCATTTAATTTAGATTCAACTTCAAGTTGTACTTACGCAACCTGTTGAATAGCTTTCTGAGATGGTCTAAGTGGTCTTCCTCATTCCGGGATTTGACAATGATGTCATCCACATAAATCTCGATCTCTTTGTGCATTAAGTCATGGAAGAGAGCCATCATAGCTCGCTGGTAGGTGGCTCTGGCATTGATGAGGCCCAATGACAACCGTCTATAGCAAAAGGTTCCCCAAGGCATAATGAAAGCAGTTTTCTCACAATCTTCCTCAGCAACCATGATTTGATGGTACCCCACAAAGAAATCCGCAAAGGAGTAAATGTCGTATTAAGCAGTATTGTTAATGAGAATGTGGATAAATGGCACGGGAAAGCTATCCTTTAGGCAAGCTTTGTTCAAGTCCCGGTAATCCACGTAAACTCACACCTTCCCTCCAGGTTTAGGTACCGGTACAATGTTGGATATCCATTCAGGATATGTAGACACCATGATGATGTCAGCTTGAAATTGTTTCACAATTTCTTTTTTTACCTTTAAACTCCACTCGGGGTTTCAATCGCTTTGAGCTTTTGTGACCGCTTAAATCCTCTTTAATGGGAAGGCGATGAAGGACAATGTCGATGGACAAACCCACCATGTCTTCATGAGACCATGCAAACACATCCGGAATTGGGTTAATAAGCGTAACCATGTCATTCCTTTGGTTTGGGGTAAGGTCTAAACCAATCTGGATTAACTTAGGGCTTTCTAAGGTTCCGAGATTGAAAGAAGTGGTTTGATCAAGGTTGGGTTTAGGTTTGTCTTTGACCCATTCTTAAATTTTTGGAGGCACCTCAATGTCCTCATGTATATCCATCAAGGCTGAATTCATCTCTACATCAAAGGTACAATCCTTGTGGAGAAGAGGCACCGTATCAGCAAGTACATGCACATCTAAATTTAGGGTCCTGAAACAAAATATGCTTTCACTTAGCATATATGAAACATTTTGATCATACACACTGTTAGCATGTACTGACAAAATAAACTGCTAATACTGTACATAAAAGTAAGCAGTTATTATATCTACAGGGCAGAAAGAGTTTCTACCCGTTTTACCCTTATCGACTAATGCAAGGAGTGCTGCTCCAATTGGCAAGGGTAAAGTTCGGGTGGACCGCAGTGATGGAGGAGTTGTCATCGTCCTCCTTCTCCCGAATGATGGCTAATATGTCTGGGAAATCATCGTCTAGGGTGTATCTGTGTGTATGTTCATCATGGACGATGATGCACATGCCCGACATTATCCGGATGACGTTCTGTTTGATTCTTTGTTTCTCTTCTTCCACTGCGGGATCTGGAACAAAGATTTCTTTCTGCTTCACCGGTATAGGCTTGGGAAATAACATAGCCATTATGTTGGCTGACACCTTTACAGGAGGTTGTGCAGACTCAGAGTTTAAAGGCGAAGATAAACGTTGTGTGGCTGAAGTTGAAGGAATCTGTTGATGTTTATGAGGATTCCTTTGACTAGAATTGGCAGAATAGCCTAGTCCAGCTATTCCATTCTGCCTGGCTAATTGAATTGGGTACTTGATACCCTGGTGATCTTTACCCAGCCCTTGTCCTGGCTGATGACCCAATGACATCATTTCTTGAGTAGCTGACATTACTTCGGCGGAAATCTTGGGCTCGGGAAATGGCGTTCCAATTGCATGGTACTGGGTATTGCTCACTTCCAAGGCATGAAAACCAATGGCCGGTTCAACATCCGCATTAGCGTTGATGAATGGCATGTCCCGTGTTAAGGACATTACGGTTCGGCGTTGGACCGTGACGAAAGCTATTGTTGATAATGTATTTGATTCTTGATGAAGGGTGGAGGGATCCGCTTCCAACCATATGAATCCACGGTCTTCCCAAGAGCAGGTTGTATCCCAAATCTATCTTGAGTACGTGGAAAGATACGCAGAATGTGTGGGAACCAATTTCAATTGGCAGCTCAATTACTCCGACCGAATTCCAGCGGGCTCTGTCAAAAGCTTTGATAATCGTATGGCTGCTCCGGATTCGGTTGAGATTAACATTCATCTTCAACAAAGTGGCGTATGGACAGATATTTAGAGATGAGCCTCCATCTATCAAGACTCCAACCAACATATATCTGGAGGACAAGATCGCAATGTGTAACGGCTTGCAATGACCGGTCCCTTCTGGCGGTATATCGTCATCAGTGAAGGATATCACATTGTTGTTGAAAATGTGATTAACCAAGTGTTGAAACTTTTTCGTATCCACTGATTCTAGTAGATAGGCTTCTTCCAAAACCTTTAGCAAGATCTTCCGATGATCCTCGGAAGTTAGGACTAAGTCCAAAATTAAAATCTGATGTGGAGCTTCTCTCAAGCTTAAAACCACCTTGGCTTCGTGATGACCCATAGTGCGAAGGAATTTTTCAATCTTCTCCATGGGTATTTTCCCCTTTGATTTGATGGTGGGCTTCATCACCCGTTGGGGAAGATATAGTGGATTTTCATTCGACACTGTAGCAGTTGTATGTGAGGTGGACCCTTCACCTTCTCCATAATTCCATGGAACTGTGTGCAAGCTAACAATAGGATATTGTGCTCTGCATGGTAAGTTGATTGGCTCGGGAGCGGCCACTTTCAAAGGATTGTTGATTCCTCTGAGTTGAATTGTTGGCATTATGAGTGATTGGTTAGTCCCATCAGTCTCAGTGGATATGACTGCTACCAAACTCTTCCACTTAGTAGGACATGTATTCTCACTTGCACGTAACACAATATCATCGTCTGCTAAATGCAAAATACCGCTGTCAATGAGATTCTAGATAAGGTGGCGGAGTGCCCAGCATTCTTCTGTGCTGTGACCGTGAGAATTGGAGTGATACTGACATACTCCATCAGCATTGTACCGTCCTGAACGGGGGTTGATTGGAGGTAGAAGGGAACTAATACTTCCTTCATTGATTAACATCTGAAGGATTTCGTCCATAGGTTGGCCCAGATGTGTAAATTCCCTTCTGTTGGCAAAATCATGACGAACTTTGGCATTCACTCTCTTTGCCACTTTATCCTCCAGAGTTTCACTTTCTACAGGTAATGTGGGAATATTCATAACAAGAGGGAGGAGACTAACATGCTCCTGGCTTACTAACTGGCGTGTAACTTGAGACTGGTAGGTCACCAGTTCTGTCAATTGCTCGATCTGTTTGCATAGAGCTTTCATCTTACGTTCTATTGCAAACTAGAACTTGGCACAATCCCATTTGTCCACTCCGTCTCTAGTGGTTCGAGATGATTCGCCATTGAAATTGGAACTTTGTCCATTGCTCCAATTGATCATGTTGACCTCTTCTTCTTTATGTTGAGGAAGAGGGTTATCTTGTACGTGAGGTTGATCTTGTTTGGTGACCACAATTTCCCCGTTGTCTATCAGGTCTTGGATTTTGTGTTTCAAGGCCCAATAATCTTGAGTATCATGTCTGGGTGCCCTGGCATGATATGCACATTTCTTAGCAGCATTGAAACCCCGTCCATTAGGGCTGGCTGGTGGAAGAAGATTTGTGATTTTCTTCTGTGTTGTCAGAAGCGTGAGAATATTCTCGAGTGAGTCCCCCAAGGGTGTGAACACTCGAGGGTGTCTAACTTCTCCACCTTTTGGTACTAGAGGATTCGAAGACTAAGATTGAAAGGGAGTGTAGTTTCTCCTTTGAATATGCATGTTCTGATTGCCTTTTTGACCCTGTAGTATCAGGGAAACATCTTCGTCTTTCTTTTTATGGACCCTCCGGAGGTTGTTTCCATAATTTCCAGATTAAATGTGCTCAGCAACAGCTTTAAGGGCAGCTAGGTCTTGAATCTTTCCTGACTTCAATCCCATCTCAGCCATCTCCCCGTGTTTAATCATTTCTGAAAATGGTTTACCGATGCCGGCTAACACTCTCTCATAGAAAGGAGCTTCTTGTATGTCTATGAAGGTCATTACCATCTCTGATTCTGTCATGGAAGGAATAACTTGGGCAGCCAGATGTCTCCACCTTTGAGCATACTCTCTGAAAGACTCGTTGGACTGTTTCTTGACCTTGGTAATCTGATACCGGTCAGGAGCCATCTGAGACTGAAAGCTGTATTGAGTCAGGAAGGCGTATGCTAGCTCTTCCCAGCTATGGATCTTTGAGTTGTCTAATCTTGTGTACCACGAACGGGCTTCTCCAGTTAGACTCTTCTGGAACAGTTGCATTCTGAGTTTTTCGTCCTCTGCATAAGATCCAAGTTCTCCAATGAACACCTTTAAATGTGTGTAAGAATCTCCTAACCCATCATATTTTTCAAAGTCAGGAGTTTTAAATTTTTCTTGATAATGAACACCAGGGAATATACAAAGGTCAGCATATGAAACACTCTCGTGTGCTCCAATTCCTTTGATAGCACGAAGGGTCTCTTCCATTTAGAGGACTTTCTTTTTGATGTCACCGATGTCTGGATCTCCAGTGGGATGGGCAACATCATGAGTTTTGTTGGTGTGACACCCCCAAATTCGGGTTACCTGAGCCCCGAGTTTGGTGTTCATGATCCACAATATAATAACATCTAATTACCCATTTAAATATAAATAGGAATACATAACTCATTAACATAAGTTGTTAATACATAAGTCCCAGATTTGCTAACCTTAAAATTATAAACATACCCCTTAGATAAACAAAAAGGGTTTACAAATACAACATAATAATAAGTTCATTATAACTACTCCAGCATCTTGACTTTGCCTTTATTCTTCTTCGACCCGTTGGCCTCTTCTTTCCTAGCTGAAATGTTTTATTTATAGCAAGGGTGAGCAACAAGTTTGCCCCGCAAGTTAAAACAACAATAAATGTATACGAATCAATAAGAATAGACTATCTATTTTGATAGAATGAAACCAAAGTTCGGGGAACTTTGAAATAGCTGAACAAATCATTAATCAATAACAAGTCTTCTCGTATTCTAGACAACGCAATAATCTGATAATGAAAGAGTATAACGCTTTTATAGTTTCTACGACATTCTATTAAATAAACAAGAATCAATTCTACACAATAACAAAGTGGAATGTTTTCCAGATTTATGCTGAGCGATCCATTGGATCTAAAAATTCTACTTTCTTGGGTGCAGGAGTATCAGATAACCACAAAGATTAAATCATACCCCTCTGCAAGTACTTAGAGCTGGCCAACTCCTTGTACCCTATATTATGCATAATATTTAGGTCGCGCGCAATGGTCGAATATACGACTTAAAATATTTGTTCCCTTTATATAAAAGGTTGTTCTTCTCAGTCTCAGAATCAAGATTTTGATTTAACAACGAAATACTGTGATTTCAAATTCTATTTACTTATCGATCTAGTTGAAATAATTAGCATAGATCAATCAATAACAATTGAATTCTCTTCTCGAATTTATCAAGTTCTAACAAATGTGCGTCTAGCTAGAATAATTAGCTAAGACATTTCTCAACATAATTTGACAATAAACAGGACTTATCTGTACTGTCAATTCTATCTTCTACGAATATGAATATCCAACAACAGTTATTCTATAATGGTATATTCTCCGAATCAGTAATTCAATTTGAATTATTAAACATGCACTAATCATGAATAATCAACAATAAATTCCACGGACATGGTATAATTAGCAATAATTAACCATAATAATTGAATGAATATAACTCAAGAAATTTGAGTTAGAAACTTGTCTTCCACGCTTATTACAATTACAATATAATTAATCGTTAGTAAGACCTATATCCAATAATGCCTGGTCTCACAATTAGCACAATCATTTAGAACATGTAACCTCGTGTATTTTACAAATAAACTTCTCCTAGACACATTACCACATAGCCACATTAGTGTTTATAAACTATATAAATACTTAACAAGTCTAACTAGTTGATGCATTCTTTGGACTTCATTCCATTCTCGATTATTACGGTCACCATATCCCACAATTAACACATTGATTGTCAATTAAACTTGTTCTCTAAGCTTCAATATTATTTTAGGTAAGTCAAATATCGTTTATAATATTTTCTAAGCTTTTAATAATTTAAAACAATTATTATAATTTATAATAATTTTTCAAACACTTAAATCATTTTTAAATGATTTAATTATCCAATAATCTTATTATCATTAATATTTAATAATATAAAAATATTAATGTATACTTGTCAAAATATTAAAGTTATTATTAATAACTTAAAATATTTTTAAATCATCAATATTCTACTTAAATGATTTTTAAAAGAATTAAAATCAGTTTTAAATCATCACCATTAATATCTAAATATTAATGAAATTATTATCCAAATATTAAAAGTCATTTATTATAACTTAAAATATTTTTAAATCATTTTTTCATTTTAAATGATTTTTAATTCAATAAAACCATTTTTAATTTATTTATTTAATATAACAATTAAATAACTAATATCATTAATATTAATTTATTAATGAGAATTCTCCAAAAATATTGAAAATTATATTTTATAATTCAAAATATTTTCTAACAATTTATCCTTATTTAAAATGATTTTTAAATCAATAAAATTATTTTTATCTTATTTATTTAATTTAATAATTAAATAAATTTAATATCATTAATATTAATTTATTAATGAAAATTCTCCAAAAATATTAAAAGTCACATTTTATAACTCAAAATATTTTTAAATACATTATTTCTTATTTAAAATGATTTTTCATAATATTAAATCATTTTTCTCTAATTTACTTAATATACTAATTAAATAAATTAAATATCATTTTTATTCAAATAATTATAATTATTTAAGAAAAATGTCCCAAATAATTAAAAGTTATTTTTCGAAATTTAAAATGATTTTTAAAACCATTTTTAGTAATTTTTATAATTTATTTCTATTTTTAAATTCATTACGGAAAAAATCAGAAAATAAATTAATTAAATCGTCGCTCTAGGGTTTTAGCGACACAAAGCGTCGCTGTTGGTGTTCTTGAGCTCAAGAACACTGACAACTTCGTGTTCATGGTTGCTCGTTTGACTGACTATAATTCTTTGTACATTCATGTTCTAGGCTTGCTTGAAACTCGAACTTGTAGAGTTTATGTAGTACTACAATTAACATCAACAATATCAGACATACAACAGTTTAACAAGGAGATCAGATCTCCTAAAGTCGTTGTCAGAATACTGCTGGGTTTTCTGGGTAACCCAGAAACCCAGACAGTCAAAACATACCCTTTTGAAGCTCCATTATTATAATTTTCTGGTCATGGTTCGTATAATCTAATGGCTCCCATGTGTACTCCTTATGTCAAGGAACATTAATCAATCAATAAATCAGTTTAAAATCAACAAGATCACCACGAATGAGACAATCAAACTTTGTCAGAAACTTGGGTTCATGAACTTTCTGGAAATTCCAGAATTTCAAAATCAGTGCCAGTGGCCTATTTTGACCACGTGCTAAAATCGATATATGGATTATTTAAGAGTTCTTAAGGCACGAGTCTACAGTTCTTATTACCAGCTACAATCTTAATACAACAAATCATTAAAACACAAAGACGACTGACAGATCCGGACCATACAAAACGTTGTCAGACACTGATTTAGCTTTTATGGGTTACCCAGATTTACGGTCGGCGTCGGTCAATAAATGTTTGACCATGAATAAAATGAAATCTAGACATCATATAACTGTTATTTCAATTGCAGAACAAAGACCTACTACCAGACTAATGATCTAAAACATCAAACAACAAAAATCATAAATACACAAAGATCTACAGCCACTGACATTAGCTTGTTAGACGACTTTGACTGTTCTTGAGCAGTTTTTGAAAACTTCATTTTTAAAGCCATTTGATGCTATAGATCTATGGTATATCACCATAGATTATCATAAAACACCTTCTAACAAACATCTAAACACAAAAACACAAAATCTTTCTTACTAAATAAGATCAAATAGAGACTTGGGGTTTATACCTTCTTGCTAGATCTTTGATCTTGATCTTCCTAATCTGATCTAGGTGATCAAGTAACTGATTATATGACTGAATTGCTTGCAATTTTCGGATATGAAGAGAGAGAGAGAGAGAGAGAGAGAGAGAGTTGGTGAGATCTAGGTTGGAAAATAATGCAAATGTAGTAACTTTCTGTGATAACCCGGGATTTCGAATAATTAAAATTTTACGAATAATTTTATTAATTTTAATATTGATTATCAATTTTGCGACATGTATCTGTGATACGAGTCTCAAGAAGGTCAATTTGTGTATTGACTAATAAAATTAGAGTAGAGTTGTGCTTAAAAAGATGAGAAACCCTAACCCTAATTTTCGGAAAGGGATTCGACGTAAAATATAATGAAAATAATTATATTAATGAGTACGAGTTTGTATTGTTTAGAATTTTGATCAATGATTGATCGGATAAGGTTTAAAATTATAAACCCTAATAAGAGATTAGAAACCCTAATCTCAGGATTAGGAACCCTAACGTACCGTTAGAAACCCTAATCATATGACGGGAAACCCTAATTTAAAATTCGGGAATCCTAAAACCCTAATTACGAAACCTTAATCCTAATTGGGAAGCCTAATGTGTGTATTAAATTTTAATATGATTAGAAAACCCTAATTATATTTTAGTTATTTTAATTTCTATTTTACAAACCCTAATTATAATTTATAAAATTTATTTTCCTAATTAAAACCCTAATTCGTGGGGTATAAACCCTAATGACCATTTTAACCCTAATTGCCAAATTAGGCAATTTTAATTAGGAATATTAATCCTAATTAGCAAGATTGAATTTTATGATTAGGAAATATTAATATAATTATTGAATCTTAATTATAATTTTGGAATATTAATATTAATTTTCTTCTTTGTTTAAGATTTTTCTTGTTTGATGTTTTGGATCGGTAGTCTGACATGAGGACTGTAATCTGGAAGTGGAATCTCAGCCATTCCATGTCCAGGTTACAAGATATTCATGGTCAAAGTGAGTTGACCGAGCTTGACCAACACTTTCTGGGTAACCCAGAAAGTGAGAATCCGTGTCTGACAACGTTTTCAAATTCCTTGATCTGTCACGTTTTGTACATTTTGTTGTTGTTGTTATCATAAATGTGTATCCTGTTATCGTGACTGTAGATTAATGGCTTTAGATCATGTATTTGATCAACAGAACAAATTTAGAAAGCGGTCAAAGTAGCCTACTCGGCATGAATGTTTGTTTTCTGGAATTTCCAGAAAATGCATGAACTCAGTTTTTGTCAGAGTTTGACCGGGTCATATCTTGTAGATCTGTTGTTGTTAAACGAACTGGTTGTTATATTCATGTACATTGACACTAGTACTACCGATTAGGACCATAACATAAGTAATTTGAAGCGTAGAACATAGAATTATTTGAGCCCCAAAGTAGTACCGGTACACGGGTTTCGGTTTACCAGAAAACCCGTGAGTCATCTGACAAATACTTTGGAAGGGTTTGATCTTGCTAGCTTGTTATGATATGACTGCTTAATGATTAATAATTGTAGTCTTACATAAACAAAGATTACAATCACGATTCAAGCTAGCCTGAAACGTATTACACAGAATCATGGCCAAATCCAAACAAGGCGGGTTGATAATGAAAGTGTCGATGTTCTTGAGCTCAAGAACACCAACAACGACGCTTTATGTCGCTAAAGAGGCTTTAGCGACGGTTTATTTATTTTTATTTTGAAATTTCCGATTAAATTAATTAAAATAGAAATTAAATTATAAAAATTATTAAAAATGGTTTTAAAATTATTTTAAATTATGAAAATAATTTTTGACCAATTAGAATATTTTTCTTTAATATTTATAATTATTTAAATATTAGAGGTATTTAAATTATTTAATTAGTGTATTAAATAAATTAGAAAAAATGATTTAATATTATGAAAATCATTTTAAATAAGAATAATGTATTTAAAAATATTTTGAGTTATAAAATATGACTTTTAATATTTTTGAGAATTTTCATTAATAAATTAATATTAATGAAATTAGATTTATGTAATTATTAAATTAAATAAATGAATTAAAAATGATATTATTGATTTAAAATTATTTAAAAATGAGAAAAATGATTTAAAAATATTTTAAGTTATAAATAATAACGTTTAATATTTGGATAATAATTTTATTAATATTTAGATATTAATGGTGATGGTTTAAAAATGATTTTAATTACTTTAAAAAATCATTTAAGTAGATTATTGATGATTTAAAAATTTTTAAGTTATTAATAATAACTTTAATATTTTGACAAGTATGTTATTAATATTTTATATTATTAAATATTAATAATGATAAGAGTATTTGATAATTAAATCATTTAAAAATAATTTAAGTGTTTAAAAATTATTATAAATTATAATAATTGTTTATAAATTATTAAAAGCTTCAAAAATATTATAAATGATGTTTGACTTATCTAAAATAATATTGAAGCTTAGAGACCAAGTTTAAATGACAATCAATGTGTTAATTGTCGGATAGGGTGACCGAACAACAGAGAATGGATGAAGTCCAACCGCATCAACTAGTTAGACTTCTTAAGTGTTTATATAGTTTATAAACACTAATGTGGCTACGTGATAATGTGTCTAGGAGAAGTTTGATCAAAAATACAAAGTTTACGTGTTATAAATGATTGTCTTAATTGTGAGACCGCTATTTATGTTGAATATAGGTCTTACGAACCACGCTTAATTATATTATGTAGTTTATGTAATCAACGCGGATGATGACAGTTTCCTAACTCAACCTTGAGTTATATTCATTCAATTATTATAGTGGTTAATTATTGCTAATTATACCATGTCCGAGGATTTATTGTTGATTAAATCACGCTTAATGCATGTTTAATAATTCAAATTGAATTACCGATTCAAAAATATATATTCAGTAGAATTATTGTTATTGGATATTCATATTCGTAGAAAATAGAATTGACAGTACAGATAATTCATGTTTATTGTCAAATTATGTTGAGAAATGTCTTAGCTAATTATTCTGGCTAGACGAACATTTGTTAGAACTTAATAAATTCGAAAAGAGAATTCAATTGTTATTGGTAGATCGATGCCAATTATTTCAGTTAGATCGATAAGTAAATAGAAATTGAAATCATTGCGTTTCGTTGTTAAATCAAATTTTGATTCAAAGACTGAGAAGAACAACCTTTTATATAAAGGGAACATTTTGGGTCGTATATTTGACCATTGCGCACTACTAAGTATTATGCATAATATCGGGTATAATAAAGCTGATCACTTGTTATACTTGCAGAGGGGTATGATTTAATCTTTATGGTTATCTGATACTCCTGCGTATTATCAAAGTAAATCTTTAATAGATACCCGAGAAAATAAGTTCAAAGATCTGGTGAGATCACTCAAAGATAAATGGAAAATATTCCACTTTGTTATTAAGTAAAATTGATTCTTGTTTATTCAATTGAATATTGTAGAAACTTTGAAAGCGTTGTACTCTTTCATTATCAGATTGTTGCGTTGCCTAGAATTCGAGAAGACTTGTTATTGATTAACGATTTGTTCAACTATTTCAAAGTTCCCCGAACTTTGGTTTCATTCTATCAAAATAGATAGTCTGTTCTTATTGATTTGTATACATTTATTATATGTTTTAACTTGCGAGGCAAACTAGTTGCTCACCCTTGCTAAATAAAACTTTTCAGCTAGGGACGAAGTTGCAGAAGGTGCAGTGAAGAACAAAGGCAAAATGTTGGAGTAGTTATAATAAACTTATTATTATGTTAGGTTTGTAAACCCTTTTTGTATATCTAAGGGGTATATTTGTAATGTTAAGGTTAGCGGACACAGGACTAATGTATTAACAACATATGTTAATGTGATATGTATTACTATTTCTATATGAATGGTAGAGATAGTTAGTATTATATTGTGGATCGTGAACACCAAACTCTGGGTCAAGTAACTTGATTTGGGGTGTCACAGGTTGGTATCAAAGCTGTAGTGACCAAGGTGTCACAAGTTGGTAGAAGAGCTGTAGGCTATAAACCTTAAGTGGGGTAGGGAAAACCCTAGGATTATAACCATAAGCGAAATCTAGAAAACTCATTTAGAATACTAAGTGAGGGATTGCCGAAGTGCATCGATAGTGAGATATGTGGACACATAGTGTGAAAATTTCGTACTGGAGAAGTATTAATCTAGTTAATTAGACTGATAGTAGGATGTGTGGAGAAGATGAAATGAGTGCGGAGATGCTAGCGACTGTTGCACCAGTGCCAGTAGCCGAGGTACCAGCGCAAAGTGAATCAGTTGAGAAGGTGAGAGAAGATGAGCCTATGGTAAATCTAGGGAGCGATTATGATGATTATCCCGAGATGTATCTGAGTGGTGATGAGGAGGCAGAGTCCGAAGGAGCTAAAGTGGAGAAAGGGAATAAGACTAAAGTTGGAGAACAAGATCAAGAATCTGCAGAAGTCCAAGAACTCCAGAGTAAAGTGTTTCTCTTGGAGGAGTTATGGAAGACAGAACGAGTGTTACGCGAAATGACTGAAGAACGGAACGAGCTCAAGGCGCAGGTGGAAAGGATGAAGACTGAAGATAGTGGATCGTCTGAAGGAACCAATAAGAGGGGAAAGAATAAGAGAAAGAAGGACAAAGACATCGATGATTCTGAAAATTCAAACCCGAAGAAGAAGCAAGTCTGCAGCAAGTGTGGAAAGACTCACGTGGGAGAATGTTTGATGAAGAAGAACGTGTGCTTCAATTTTAAGTAGGAAGGACATATTTTCCTATATTGTCCTATGCCGAAGGCAACAAGTGTCCCAGTAAGAAGAAGACTGGTGAAGGGAGTGGACGGTAGATAGCTTAAGTTTAAGCGATGATACCTTTTGATAGTGTGTGATATTAACGGTTGTAATATTAAGAACGATGTGTGAACATATGTATAAATATATATGTTTGTATGAGTGAAATCTTTATTTTCTATATGAATATAAGATTAAGATTAATTTTTGAGTTCTTAAAACTCATACTTATGGTAAGTTCATGACTCATGATTATATGAAATGTTTTGAACCCCTCAGCGAATGGACGCCAAAGGTCTGACTAGGATAAGTTCATACACTCATATAGTTATGGCAAGTTCCTGAAACCCTAGGTGTGGTAAGTTTGATGAACTGGGGAATAACTATGTGTAAATGGAGAATTACAACTGTTGTTTAAAGTTGTGTTGTTAATCTTGATATTATTTAAAAAGGGATAGTGCTATGTGTTAGGAGCTAAATTTATTGTGTTCTATTTGAATAAATATACGATTATATGAGAATTTTTTTTTAATTCTTATTCTGTTATTAATAAGAATTTGTATAGAGAAGGAGAATTAATGTAAGATTTTTATCAGATAATGTCGCCAAGGAAAGGAAGTCTAAAGGAAAATATGGAAGAACAATTTGTGAATTTGAAGCAGAAGAATATGTCAGTGGCAGAATATTTTGTCAAGTTCGACGAGTTAGCAAAATTTGCTCCACATCGAGTGGACACTGAGGAGCTTAAAGCATGATATTTTAGGAACGGATTGAAATCGTTGGTACTCAAGAAGCTGGATGTGCTGCAAATTAGTTCATTTTCAACGTTATTAGAAAAAGCCATTATCGCTGAAGGAGAAATTGAAGCTGTATTAAAGAATAGTTATGAACAAAGAAAGGAGGCTGAAGGAAATAATATGATAGGTGGTAGTGGAGGTAGTAATCTTAATAAACGTAAGAGGGATGGTGATATTAATTCAGGAAATAATCCAGTAGAGATTAGGAAGAAAAGGCGTAGTCGTAGTTTCTTTAGAAGCGCCATCAAGGAGTTTGTTTGAAGAACAAAGGAGTCTGCATAACCGTGGTCAAGAGGGACACATGTCACCCCAGTGTCCCATTCCAAAGAAGACACAAGGTTGTTTTGCGTGTGGATCGACCGATCATCTGGTCCAGAATTGTCCAAAGAGAAATGTAAAGAGGAAAAGTGCCAACAAGGGACCCGATAGCAGAACCTTTGCGATTCGAGGACCTGCACAGCCAAGAAGACCAACAACATTCACTTTTAGCATGACAGTTCCAAATGCAGCAGCTGCCCATGAAGAGGCTATAGGTAACGAGTTCGGTTAGAAATTAAATTACGCGAGAAATACGAGTTTGATATTTTTGTGATTTATTTTCTTTTATACGATCCAAGTCACAGGTTAGAATTTGAGACACAAATTAATATTGTGTTGTTAAGAATGAATTGATGATACAACTTTAAAAGATTGTAAAGAATAAGAAAGAGGTGATTCCGAGGACGGAATCCTTTTAAGGAGGGGTGAATGTGATAACCCGGGATTTCGAATAATTAAAATTTTACGAATAATTTTTTTTTTAATATTAATATTGATTATCAATTTTGCGACATGTATATGTGATACGAGTCTCGAGAAGGTCAATTTGTGTATTGACTAATAAAATTAGAGTAGACTTGTGCTTAAAAAGATGAGAAACTCTAACCCTAATTTCTGGAAAGGGATTCGACATAAAATATAATGAAAATAATTATATTAATGAGTACGCGTTTGTATTGTTTAGAATTTTGATCAATGATTGATCGGATAAGGTTTAAAATTATAAACCCTAATAAGAGAGTATAAACCCTAATCTCAGGATTAGGAACCCTAACGTACCGTTAGAAACCCTAATTGTATGACGGTAAACCCTAATTTAAAATCCAGGAATCCTAAAACCCTAATTAGGAAACCCTAATCCTAATTGGGAAGCCTAATGTGTGTATTAAACTTTAATATGATTAGAAAACCCTAATTATATTTTAGTTATTTTAATTTCTATTTTACAAACCCTAATTGTAATTTATAAAATTTATTTTCCTAATTAAAACCCTAATTCGTGGGTTATAAACCCTAATGACCATTTTGACCCTAATTGCTAAATTAGGCAATTTTAATTATGAATATTAATCCTAATTAGCAAGATTGAATTTTATGATTAGGAAATATTAATATAATTATTGAATCCTAATTATAATTTTGGAATATTAATTTTCTATTTTGAAAACCGAAATTCGAAAATATTGGAAATTAAATTGTAAACCTAAAGGGTTCAAACCCTAAACCCTAACCCAAACCCTAAACCCTAAGGGTTTATGTATTGAATAAGAATTCCATTAAAATTAATTTACAAAAGACCAAAATGCCCTTTTTGGATATTTTAGTAAGTAACTTGTAAAATTTGACAACACCTTTAGTTGTTCACCTAACCAATTGACTTGGTGACTCTAAAAATCTCAGAAATCAGTCCATTATTGCCAGCCAACTAGCCAGCACATCAGATCATTCATTGCACCATGTGTTATAAGAGATTAAAGAGAGAGAAAATACATGTATTTGTTTATTTTGCTACTAAGCTCTCACCAACTCTCTCTCACTAAAAGCTCCGAAAATCACTAGTAGATCAGTCACTAAAACAGCCATAGATCAACTAATATCAGATTTGAGAGCTAAGATCAAGAATTTAAAGCTAGAAGGTATAAACCTATTTTTGATTTTTGATCCAAGTGGCTAAGAAAAATTTTGTGTTTATGTGTTTAGATCTTTGCTAGATGATGTTTAATGATGATCTATGTTGATATAACATAGATCCATAGCATCAAAATGCTTTAAAAGTGATTATTTTCAAAACTTCCAAGAACATAAAATGTGGTCTGACAAGCTAATGTCAGGCGTCATAGATTATTCTTTGTTTAAGATTTTTCTTGTTTGATGTTTTAGATTGGTAGTCTGACATGAGGACTGTAATTTGGAAGTGGAATCTCAGCTATTCCATGTCCAGGTTATAAGATATTCATGGTCAAAGTGAGTTGACCGAGCTTGACCAACACTTTCTGGGTAACCCAGAAAGTGAGAATCTGTGTTTGACAACGTTTTCAAATTCCTTGATCTGTCATGTTTTGTACATTTTGTTGTTGTTGTTATCATAAATGTGTATCCTGTTATTGTGACGCCCCCAAAATTAGGTATACATCACCCATCTTGGGTCGCCAGATACATGGTATAGAATTCAAATACAACTTACTAATACAACTATCGTGTACAATACGACAAAACATAAACTGTGAGTTTGAATACAAATATTATCTACTAGAGATTATACAAACTCAAAAGGAATCCTCATTACAATTATTATTACACTATTTCACGTAAATAGTGAGGACTACTAATGCTATCCTCTCGGACCATCACTCCGCTTCCCCGACTCTAGTCCCAAATTTATATTCTCATTTCACTCAAGTGAATAAAGTGAAAGGAAGGGTGAGCTCAACTAGCCCAAGAAGAAATATTATGACTAAGATAATGCGTAATAAATTATCATTAGTCTCCAACAATGTTAAACTGATAAAATATAATAGACATCAAGTTTAACTGTAGCGGAACAAGCAATCCATTAAAAGAGTTAAGTAGAAAATAAAATCTACTATCTTTTATGATTAAAAAGGTTTTTCATCACTGTTATCGCTGAGACTCAGCCTAATAAATATTCCACATCATCGAATCACCCCTACACTACGGCCAAGGATATTCTTTAGTATCACGATCACAATTATCCATGCACTACGGGCCAAGAATATTTGTGTATTCATTAATGGTCATGATCATGCTAACAACTGTCCATCAATGCACTACGGGCTAATGAAAACTTTACCACATCATTTGTAACATTACGGTCATGATTACAATCAATAATCCTCGGTCATAATCATACCAAGTCCATCTATGCACTACAGAGCCACAAATGACTTTCAACAAAATATAAACATGAGGATGATGACAATGATATAAGAATTCAATAAAACAAGTTCAAGAATTATTTTATCCGTGAATTATTAACGTCAAATTGTCAACATGATCTTTGCTTTTGTAGAGTAAAATTCAAGAATGATCGTAAGAATATTTCCATGAAAAGATATTGGATGAAGCGCAAATATCAAGGATATTCTACTAATTTCATGGAGTATAGAAGTCAAAACTTTAACCAACCGAGTATAATAAAGAATGGAATAACAAAAGAAATCACCATGCATGCGTACTTCGCGATAGAGATAAAGCTATTCAATAGAATAATAATAACGAAAACCAAATCGAGCAAAATTTGCAATCGACGAGGATGTTCCAATGTAATAATAATAGATAGAACCGTGTCCTGTGTAAAAACACACAGACGAGGATGTTCCAACGGAATAATAATAAAGATGGAACCGTGTTCTGTAAAACACACGCATGGATGTTCCAATGTAATAATAGAAGAATGTCACCAAGTATAGGGTGAGCCGTATATACATTTATTCCAATGTAATAATAAGAAAGGAATAACAACGATTCTCTTCATGAATAAGAAAGAATAACACCCCTTCTACCGTAAAAGAACCTGAATATAAGAGTAGTTAAGTAGCGTAAATCTTTTCTTCTTTCTCTCTATAATTTTCTCTCTAGAGTTTCAAAGAATTAAGTAAGAAAATAATGAAGGAATGAGCTTCTATTTATAGAAAATGGACGCATAGTAACTAACTCATGAACGGTCCAGATTGATTTACTTTAATCGGCGGTCCATATTTAAATCAAAATCTTTTAAATAAAATATAATATATTCTATTTATAATCTAATAAAACGAATAACTTTATAAAAGATTTTACTATGCAAACACTATCACGAGCACTATGCAAACACTATGCATAATAAAATATAATATATTCTAATTATTGTCTAATAAAATAGATAGCTTTATAAAAGTATTCATTTTTATATAAAAAATTTACTATCTGAAAACACTATCACAGCACACTTATGCAACACTATGCATAATAAAATATAATATATTCTATTTATAGAATAACTTTATAAAAGTATTCTATTTTATATAAAAAGATTTTCTGTATTATTACATTAATAATACCAACAAAACTGAGTGACTTATCACGTAAGCATCAATAATCAATATCGTGTGCTACTATGCAACCACGCGTATTACTGTACTTTTAACACCGGGTGTTTCAAAAGTTAATGGTAAAACTTTTACCGTTATTTTCATAAAGTATTTTTGTCATTTTCTCAATCCGACAATAATTCCGTTGTGGGGTCCACCAATGATTGTGTCGTTGTACTAATATTCCCTGTTAAAATGAATATTCCCCGACCAATCGAATATTATATAACAACTTGCATATTTTGCAAAATTTATAAATATTACCCACAACTATTATATCAATTTCACTCCATAATATTCAAAAATAATATTTATAGAAAATTCATCTTTATTCAAAAAGTTGGGGTTTTACAATCTCACCTTCTTATGAAATTTTTCCCTCAAAATTAGGGTACGTACTTGGTATGTCGAAGAGGTAAGGATACCTTGATTTCATTTCAAATTCTAACTCCCAAGTCATTTCCTCAACATCGTGGTTTCTCCACAAAACTTTAACTTGAGGTATAACCTTGGTGCGTAGAATATGTTCCTTCTTATCCAAGATTTGAATAGGAACCTCTTCATACGTCAAATCTTCTGCTATTTCTTCTGGTTCCAACTCAATAATGTGGTTCGGGTCTTCCACATATTTACGTAACATGGATATGTGAAAACGTTATGAACACGAGACATACTTGGCGGTAGCGAGTAGCCTATAGTCACAGTTCCTACTCGATCAAGGATTAAAAATGGGTCGATGAATCGAGGATTGAGCTTTCCTCTCTTTCCAAATCTCGTAACTCATTTCCATGGAGCAACACGTAACAACACATGATCTCCTATATCGAATTCCACGTCCTTTCGATGAAGATCAGCATAACTCTTTTGTCGATCTTGTGAGTCTATAGGCCACAGTTCCTACCCGATCAAGGATTAAAAATGGGTCGATGAATCGAGGATTGAGCTTTCCTCTCTTTCCAAATCTCGTAACTCCTTTCCATGGAGCAACACGTAACAACACATGATCTCCTATATCGAATTCCACGTCCTTTTGATGAAGATCAGCATAACTCTTTTGTCGATCTTGTGAGGTTTTTATACATTGCCGGATCGTTTGAATCTTTTCCGTAGTCATACGTACCAACTCTGGTCCCAAAAACGTTGCTTCACCCACCTCATCCCAGCATACTGGAGAACGACACTTTCTTCCATACAACGCTTCGAATGGAGCCATGCCAATACTTGCTTGATAACTGTTGTTGTAGGAAAACTCCACTAATGGTAAGAACTTGTCCCAACTTCCCTAGAAATCAAGGACACAGAGTCTGAATAGACCTTCAAGAGTTTGAATAGTCCTCTCCGACTGTCCTTCCGTCTGATGATGATATGCCGAGATAAATCGTAAATCTGTGCCCATAGCTTTTTGCAAACTAACCCAAAATCACGAAGTGAATCTTGGGTCTTGATCAGAAACTATGGATACTGGCATACCATGAAATCTTACAACCTCGTTTATGTACATACGAGCAAGACGTTCAAGTGTATAAGTTTCTCGTATCCGTAAGAAATGAGCAGACTTGGTCAATCTATCAATAATGACCCAAATCGCATCTATGCCTTGAGAAACTTTGGGAAGACCAGTAACGAAATCCATGGTAATGTGCTCCCACTTCCATTCTGGAATTTCAAGTGGTTGCAATGGACCTTTTGGTACTTGATGCTCCGTCTTGACTCGTTGACATGTTAGACACCTTGAGATAAACAACGTTATCTCTTTCTTCATATTGCCCCACCAAAATGTATGTCGAAGATCATGATACATTTTGGTACTCCCAGGATGGATTGAAAATGGTGTGTTGTACTCCATCATGATTTTATACTTTAAATTAGGGTCGTTAGGAACACAAAGTCTGGAGTTGACTTGAAGTATTCCTTCTTCATCGATTCTTGCTAGATCGCACCTTCTTGCACTTTCTTCCTCATACGCATCGACTCGGATCAGTAACTTGAGCGACTTTAATTTTATCAATTAAAGTCGGTTCTACTCGTATATTTGCCATCATCACGTGGGTCCCTGGAGTCTTTATCTCTATCTCCATCCTTTGCAAGTCATACAAAATGGGCCTTTGCGTTGACAATATTGCACTCGTACCCACATATGATCTTCTACTCAATGCGTCAGCTACCACGTTCACTTTTCTAGGATGGTATTGGATAGTATGATCATAATCTTTCAACAGTTCAAGCCAACGTCGTTGTCGCATGTTGAGTTCCTTTTGAGTGAAGAAATATTTGAGGCTTTTATGATCCGTAAAGATCTCAACTTTGTCCCCATACAAGTAATGCCTCCAAATCTTTAGTGCGAAGACAACAACTGCTAACTCTAGATCATGAGTAGGATAATTCCTCTCATATTCTTTGAGTTGTCGTGAGGCATAGGCTATGACTTTCCCATGTTGCATGAGAACACATCCTAACCCTTTGCTCAAGCATCATCAGAGATGACAAATCCCTCCGAACCAGATGGTATTGTCAGAACAGGTGCTGAAATGAGTCTCCTCTTGAGTTCTTGAAAACTCTTCTCACATTCCTCGCTCCAACCGAACTTTGTATCTTTCCGAGTCAGCTGAGTTAGTAGATTAGCGATTCGAGAAAACCCTTCTACGAATCTCCGATAATAACCAATGGCAAACCGAGAAAGCTACGTACTTCGATTCATCGATTTAGGTTGCTCCACTTTGAATAGCTTCAATCTTTGCAGGGTCAATGAGATATTCCATGACTTGATACCACGTGCCCAAGGAATGCTACTTCCTCAAGCCAGAACTCGCATTTCTTCAACTTGGCATAAAGCTTATATTCACGAAGCTTTTGGAGTATCAGCCTCAAGTGTTGCTCATGATCTTCACGGGTTTTGGAATATATGAGGATGTCATCAATAAAGACGACCACAAAGTGATCCAAATACTCCTTGAATACTCGGTTCATCATATCCATGAAGGCAGCAGGAGCATTAGTCAATCCAAAGGACATGACTAGGAATTCATAATGCCCGTACTGAGTTCTGAAAGCTATCTTTGGAATGTCATCGGTTCTAATCTTCAATTGGTGATATCCGAAACGAAGATCAATCTTTGTAAAGAATTTGGCTCCTGGCAACTGGTCAAACAGGTCATCAATACGTTGCAATGGGTACTTGTTTATTATGGTGACATGATTCAACTCCCGATAATAAATACAAAGTTGCATACTCCCATCTTTCTTCTTCACGAATAGAACAGGAGCACCCCAAGGAGAAGTACTAGGACGAATAAAGCCAATGTCTAACAATTCCTGCAGTTGAGTTTTTAACTCTTGAAGTTCAATAGGAGCCATTCGATATGGGGATTTAGAAATGGGTTTTGTACCGGGTTCAAGGTCGATACAAAATTCAATTTCACGCTCTGGGGGTAGGCCAGGAAGTTCTTCAGGGAATACGTCAGAAATTCATTAACAATAGAAATATTATTCAAAATCGGCGTATTTTGTTTAGATCGTGACATGAGCTAAGAAAGCTTGACATCCATTTTTTAATAAACGAATAGCTTTATGGGTTGAGATGACAGTGATTGATTTTAATGGTTTGGTTGCTTGAATTCGCATAATAGGTCGATTAGGAATATGAAAGCTAACAACCTTACGAAAATAATCAATTTTTGCATGATGAGTAGTTAACCAATCAATCCCTAGAATTACATCAAATGCAAGTATTTTTAATGCAATAAGATCGACAGTAAATGTGGTTACCAACTTGAACCAAACAAGACTTATATCTAGTGGATGTAATGAAGGTTTCTCCCAACGGAGTTTCCATAGATAAGTCAAAGTCTAATTTCTCCGGAGTCAAATTTAATCGTTGAGCGCAAGTAGGAGAAATAAAAGAATGGGTAGAACCGGTATCAAATAAAGTGTAGACTTCGCTAGAGTTTATGATAAAGCTTACCGTGATGACCTCATTCGGGTTCCTTGCTTCTACGGAGGTCACAACAAACGCTCTCCTTGCACTACCGCTTTGACTTTTATAGATGACCTTTGGTGCCTCCATCCCAGTGAATTTGTCTTCGGTGAATGACAAAATCGGGCTAAGTGACCTTCTCTTCCACAATTATAACATGCTTTGGACGGCATCGCGCAATTTGGACTGATCTATCCCTCCCCTCCGCATTTGAAGCATATGATAGGTGGTCTTTCTCCTTCCTTAACAACGGGTGCTGGTGCTGACGTCTTTCCATTATTGTTGAATCTCCTCTTCTTGAAATGTCCATTCTTATTATTTTGGCCCTGATTACCACCAAAGTGGTTACCATTTCTGGCATGTTGATTCCCTCCACGCTTGTTGTCATCGCCGATGATGTTGCTCTCTCACCGTATTAACATTTTGTCTATTTGCTCTCTTTTGGTTGCGTTGACTCGTTATCGCGCTCCACCAACTGAGCCCTATTTACAACATCTGAATACAAACACAGTTTATGAGAAATAATATGTTGACGTATCTCCGGCTTCAAACCTTTTAAAAACATTCGCGCCATTCTCTCTTCATTATCCACCAAGTGGGACGCAAACCGGGATAACTCCGCAAATTTTACCTCGTATTACGACACGGTCATATTGTTTTTCTCCAATTTTATAAACTCCACCTCCTTCATTGAACGAATACTTTCGGGAAAGTATTTGTCGTTGAACAGCTCTTGGAACTTCTCCCAAGACATCTTGATCTGGCGAGTTGAGTACGTTTCTGGATTCCCACCAATGTCTCAGCTCTCCGAAGCAACATAAAGGCGTGAAGGAACCTTTTGCTCCTCGGACCATCCCAAGACATCAAATATCTTGGTAATCTGCTTTATCCATGCTTCCGCCATAAGTGGTTTTGGCTCTCCCTTAAACTCCGGTGGTCCCAGCTCCTTGAACTGTTTAGCGGTGACCGCCCGAGAGTTTCTAGTGTTTCCACCTACATTTTGGACAGGAGCCGCTCTCACTGTTGTTGCATGAATTGCATAAAGCCTCTGAACAATCCATCATTCATCATTTGGTCAGTGTTGTTGTTTGCATGAGGATTGTCGCCTTCGATGCACATTCTCCACGATTATTGATATGTGGAGACTCAGCGGTCTCTTGTGCTCCATTGCTATTCTCAACATTTTCTATGATGTCATTTCGAGATCTCGCCACAAAACAAAGGTTAATTGACATGTAACATAATATCTCTAAACTCTAACCAACAAATTTAAATACAAAATAAATTTAAGTAGGTCATACTAGCGAAGGAATTCCCCGTCTCTCCCCTCCTAGTTCTAGTCTCACATCTTAGCCAGGGATCATATCCTAAGCTTTGATACCAACCGTGACGCCCCCCAAAATTAGGTATACATCACCCATCTTGGGTCGCCAGATACATGGTACAAAATTCAAATACAACTTACTAATACAACTGTCGTGTACAATACGACAAAACATAAACTGTGAGTTTGAATACAAATATTATCTACTAGAGATTATACAAATTCAAAAGGAGTCCTCATTATAATT
Organism: Panax ginseng; assembly: GCA_020205605.1. Taxonomy (NCBI): domain Eukaryota; kingdom Viridiplantae; phylum Streptophyta; class Magnoliopsida; order Apiales; family Araliaceae; genus Panax; species Panax ginseng. The sequence goes on along the minus strand of CM035143.1, from coordinate 51,357,549 downwards.
ATTATCACACTATTTCACAGAATAGTGAGGACTACTAATGCTATCCTCTGGACCATCACTCCGCTCCCACGACTCGTCCCAAATATATTCTCATTTCAAGAGAACAAAAGTGAAAGGAAGGGTGAGCTCAACTAGCCCAAGATGAAATATTATGACTAAGATAATGCGAATAAATTATCATTAGTCTCCAACAATGTTAAACCGATAAAATATAATAGACATCAAGTTTAAGCTGCAGTGAAAAAAGCAATCCATTAAAAGTGTCAAGTAGAAAATAAAATCTACTATCTTTTATGATTAAAAGGTTTTTCATCACTATTATCAATCGAGACTCGACAATAAATATTCCACATCATCGAATCACCCTTGCATCACTGACCAAGGATATTCTTTAGTATCACGACCATAATTATCCATGCACTACGGGCCAAGAATATTTGTGTATTCATTAATGGTCATGATCATGCCAACAATCGTCCATTAATGCACTACGGCCAATGAGAACTTTTACCACATCATTTGTAACATTACGGCCATGATTACACGGAATAATCCACGTCATAATCATACCAAGTCCATCCATGCACTCTGAGCCACAAATGACTTTCAACAAAATATAAACACGAGGATGATGACAATGATATAAGAATTTAATAAAACAAGTTCAAGAATTATTTTATCCAGGAATTATTAACGTCCAAATTGTCAACATGATCTTTGTTTTGTAGAGTAAAATTCAAGAATGATCGGAAGAATATTTCCATGAAAAGATCTTGGATGAAGCACAAATATCAAGGATATTCTACTAATTTCATGGAGTATAGAAATCAAAACTTTAACCAACCGAGTATAATAAAGAATGGAATAACAAAAGAAATCACGAAACCGGTCCAAAGGTAAAACACAGGCATGGATGTTCCATATAGAATAATAATAAAATGCGGAACCGAATCCTGTAAAAAACACACAGTATGTGATGTTCCAACGAATAATAATAAAGATTTTTAACCAGTCCTGTAAAACACATGATGTGGATGTTCCAAATGTAATAATAGAAGAATGTCACCAAGTATAGGGTAGACCAACTTATACGAGTTATTCCAATGTAATAATAAGAAATGGAATAACAACAGTTCTCTTCATGAATAAGAAAGAATAACACCCTTACAAGTAAAAGAACCCAATATAAGAGTAGTTAAGTAAGAAAATCTTTTCTTCTTTCTCTCTATAATTTTCTCTCTCTAGAGTTTCAAATGAATTAAGAAGAAAATAATGAAGGAATGAGCTTCTATTTATAGAAAATGGATCGCATAGTAACTAACTCATGAAACGGTCCAGATTGATTTACTTTAATCATTTGTCCATATTTAAAGCAAAATCTTTTAAATAAAATATAATATATTCTATTTATAATCTAATAAAATGAATAACTTTATAAAAGATTTTACTATACAAACACTATATCTATAACACTATGCAAACACAATGCATAATAAAATATAATATATTCTAATTATTATCTAATAAAACGGATAGCTTTATAAAAGTATTACATTTTTATATAAAAAGATTTTACTATACAAAACACTATGCATACACTATGCAACACTATGCATAATAGAATATAATATATTCTATTTATAGAATAACTTTATAAAAGTATTCTATTTTATATAAAAAGATTTTCTGTATTATTACATTAATAATACCAACAAAACTGAATGACTTATCACGTAAGCATCAATAATCAATACTGTGTGCTACTCTTATGCAACCACGCCAGACATTCTTGTACTTTTAACAACACCGATTGTTTCAACAGTTAACGGTAAAACTTCCGCCGTTATTTTCATAAAGTATTTTTGTCGTTTTCTCAATCCGATAATAATTCCGTTGTGGGGTCCACCAATGATTGTGTCGTTGTACTAATATTCCCTGTTAAAACGAATATTCCCCGACCAATCGAATATTATATAACAACTTGCGTACTTTGCAAAATTTATAAATATTAGCCACAACTATTATATATATTTCACTCCATAATATTTAAAAATAATATTTATAGAAAATTCATCTTTATTCAAAAAGTTGGGGTTTTACAGTTATCGTGACTGTAGATTAATGGCTTTATATCATGTATTTGATCAACAGAGCGAATTTAGAAAGCGGTCAAAGTAGCCTACTCGGCATGAATGTTTGTTTTCTGGAATTTCAAGAAAACGCATGAACTCAGTTTTTGTCAGAGTTTGACCGGGTCATATCTTGTAGATCTGTTGTTGTTAAACGAACTGGTTGTTATATTCATGTACCTTGACACTAGTACTACCGATTAGGACCATAACATAAGTAATTTGAAGCGTAGAACATAGAATTATTTGAGCCCCAAAGTAGTACCTTAAAAGTCGCACAGGGTTTCTAGGTTACCCGAAAAACCCCATGAATGCCTAACAATATTTTGGAAGGGTTTGGATCTTGCTAGCTTGTTATGATATGACTCATTAATGATTAATAATTGTAGTCTTACATAAGCGATTACACAATCACAGTTCAAGCTAGCCTGAAACGTATTACAATCGGTAGAATCATGGTCAATTGAACAAGGCAAAGTTGATAATAAAATGTCAGTGTTCTTGAGCTCAAGAAACACCAACCAATGACGCTTTGTGTCATTAAAGGGCTTTTAATGACGGTTTATTTATTTTTATTTTCGAAATTTTGGTAATTAATTAAAAATAGAAATTAAATTATAAAAATTATTAAAATGGTTTTAAAATTATTTTAAATTATGAAAATAATTTTTGACCAATTAGAATATTTTCTTTAATATTTATAATTATTTAAATATTAGAGATATTTAATTAGTGTATTAAATAAATTAGAGAAAAATAATTTAAAATTATGAAAATCATTTTAAATAAGAATAATGTATTTAAAAATATTTTGAGTTATAAAATGTGACTTTTAATATTTTTGGAGAATTTTCATTAATAAATTAATATTAATGATATTAGATTTATTTAATTATTAAATTAAATAAATGAATTAAAAATGATATTATTGATTTAAAATTATTTAAAAATGAGAAAATGATTTAAAAATATTTTAAGTTATAAATAATAACTTTTAATATTTGGATAATAATTTCATTAATATTTAGATATTAATGGTGATGGTTTAAAAATGATTTTAATTACTTTAAAAATCATTTAAGTAGATTATTGATGATTTAAAAATATTTTAAGTTATTAATAATAACTTTGATATTTTGACAAGTATGTTATTAATATTTTTATATTATTAAATATTAATAATGATAAGAGTATTTGATAATTAAATCATTTAAAAATGATTTAAGTGTTTGAAAAATTATTATAAATTATAATAATTATTTATAAATTATTAAAAGCTTCTGAAAAATATTATAAATGATATTTGACTTATCTAAAATAATATTGAAGCTTAGAGACCAAGTTTAAATGACAATCAATGTGTTAATTGTCGGATAGGGTGACCAAAACACCGAGAATGGACTGAAGTCCAACCAGACCGAACTAGTTAGACTTGTTAAGTGTTTATATAGTTTATAAACACTAATGTGGCTACGTGGTAATGTGTCTAGGAGAAGTTTGATCAGAAAATACGATTATTACGTGTTATAAATGATTGTGTTAATTGTGAGACCGATATTGTTGAATATAGGTCTTACGAACGCAGTTAATTATATTGTGTAGCTGTAATCAACGCGGAAGACAAGTTTCCTAACTCAACCTTGAGTTATATTCATTCAATTATTATAGTGGTTAATTATTGCTAATTATACCATGTCCAGGGATTTATTGTTGATTAAATCACAGTTAGTGCATGTTTAATAATTCAAATTGAATTACTGATTCGGAAAATATATATTCGTAGAATTATTGTTGTTGGATATTCATATTCGTAGAAAATAGAATTGACAGTACAAATAATTCATGTTTATTGTCAAATTATGTTGAGAAATGTCTTAGCTAATTATTCTGGCTAGACGAACATTTGTTAGAACTTGATAAATTCGAAAAGAGAATTTAATTGTTATTGGTAGATCGATGCCAATTATTTTGGCTAGATCGATAAGTAAATAGAAATTGAAATCATTGCGTTTCATTGTTAAATCAAATTTTGATTCAAAGACTGAGAAGAACAACCTTTTATATAAAGGGAACATTTTGGGTCGTATATTCGACCATTGCACACTGTTAAGTATTATGTATAATATCGGGTATAATAAAGCTGATCACTTGTTATACTTGCAGAGGGGTATGATTTAATCTTTATGGTTATCTGATACTCCTGCGTATTATTAAAGTAAATCTTTGATAGATACCCGAGAAAATAAGTTCAAAGATCTGGTGAGATCACTCAACATAAATCTGGAAAATATTCCACTTTGTTATTGCGTAGAATTGATTCTTGTTTATTCAATTGAATATCATAGAAACTTTGAAAGCGTTGTACTCTTTCATTATCAGATTGTTGCGTTGCCTAGAATTCGAGAAGACTTGTTATTGATTAACGATTTGTTCAGCTATGTCAAAGTTCTTCGAACTTTGGTTTCATTCTATCAAATTAGATAGTCTGTTCTTATTGATTTATATACATTTATTATATGTTTTAACTTGCAGGGCAAACTAGTTGCTCACCCTTGCTAAATAAAACTTTTCACTAGGGAATGAAGTTCTGAAAGGTGCGATGAAGAACAAAGGCAAAATGCTGGAGTAGTTATAATAAACTTATTATTATGTTAGGTTTGTAAACCCTTTTTGTATATCTAAGGGGTATATTTGTAATGTTAAGATTAGCGGACCTAGGACTAATGTATTAACAACATATGTTAATGTGATATGTATTACTATTTCTATATGAATGGGTAGATAGTTAGTATTATATTGTGGATCGTGAACCCCAAACTCGGGGGTCAGGTAACCCGAATTTGGGGGTGTCACACTTTCTCTCTCCCAAATCTATATATATGTTGAGATGTTGCTTGGATCTGATCAATTTCGACTGAGTGGTTGAATTTTGTGTCACCAAAGTCAATGTGGTTGTTAAACCACTAAAGTTGCTAGCACATTTTGCAAGTAACATAATAAAATAAACTAAAAGGGCATTTTGGTCATTTATAAAATAAATTTAATGGCATACTTGGAATTTGTACAAACCCTTAGGTTTTAACCCTAAGGTTCTAACCCTTAGGTTTTAAAATACTAACTTTCTAGGATTTTCTAAATTAGGGTTTTAATTTAGAAAATTAAAATTTTGAAACTAAAATTAGGTTTTCCTAATTAAATTAGGTTTTCTTAATCATATCAACGTTTAATAAATATATTAGGCCTTCCAATTAGGATTAGGGTTGCCTAATTAGGGTTTTTAAATCCCGAATATGAAATTAGGGTTTTAATTCAAAAAATTAAAATTTCTAAATTACAAATAAGGTTTGTAAAATAGAAATTAAGATAACTAAAATATAATTAGGGTTTTCTAATCATATTAAAGTTTAATACACACAGTAGGCTTGCCAATTAGGATTATGGTTTCCTAATTTAGGTTTTAGGAATCCCTGATATGAAATTAGGGTTTCCCAACTTTCGATTAGGGTTTCTAACTGCGCGTTAGGGTTTCTAATCATGAGATTAGGGTTTCTAATCCTTTATTAGGGTTTATTAATTTTAAACCTTATCCGATCAATCATTGATCAAAATTCTAAATAGTGCAAACACGTACTCATTAATATAATTATTTTAATTATATTTTCTATCGAATCCTTATCCAGAAATTAGGGTTAGGGTTTCTAAAGCTTGTTAAGCACAACGTTAATCTAAATTTATTAGTCAATACACAAATTGACTTTCTCGAGACTCGTATCACAGATACTTATCACAAAATTGATAATTAATATTAATATTAAAAAAAAAAAATTATTCGTAAAATTTTGATTATTCGAAATCTCATATTATCACATTCACCCTCCTTAAAAGGATTCCGTCCTCGGAATCATCGCTTTCTTATTCTCTGCAATCTTTTAAAGTTGTATCATCAATTCATTTTTATCAACACAATATTCATTTGTGTCTCAAATTCTAACCTGTGACTTGAATCTTTAAAAGAATACAGTTCACAGAAATATCTAACTCATGTTACTCGCGTATTTAATTTTTAAACGAAATCATTACCTGCTGCCACCTCCTGAGTAGCCATTGCATCCTGTGCCATCATGTTGAATGTACGGGCTGTTGGTCTCCCTTGCTGTGCAGGTCCTCGAATTGCCAAGGTTCCGTTACTGGGTCCCTTGTTGACACTTTCCTTCTCCACATTCTTCTTCGGACAGTTCCGGACAAAATGATCAGTCGATCCGCATGCAAAACAACCTTGAATTTTCTTCAGATTGGGGCAATTGGGCGACATGTGCCCCTCTTGCCCGCAGTTGTAACAAACTCCCTTCTTCTTTAGGCAAACTCCAGAATGATTCTTCCCGCAGGTCGCACATGGTTCCCTCCCTTTCCTATTTTCTTCAGTTTTGTTACCCGATTGGGTATTCTCACTCCACTTCCTCTTATTTGGGTTACTACCACCACTATTTCCACCATCATTGGTCTTCTTCTTCTTTTCCTGATGAAATCAAGATGCAGCTTCGCTCCCTCCTTCAGCAATTAACGTTTTCTCCATCAACGCCGCAAACGTATTGATCTGCAATACCGCTACCTTATTGAATATCCCCGGCTTCAGTCCGTTCTCGAATCTTCTCGCCTTTCTCGCCTCTGTGTCCACCTGATGAGGTGCAAATCTTGCCAGCTCGTTGAATTTTGCAGCATATTCAGATACCGACATGTTCTCCTGCTTAAGTTCTAAGAATTTGACTTCCATCCTGGATTACATACTCGGCGAAAAGTAATTCTCAAAGAACAGTTCCTTGAATCTTGTCCACAACACCACCGCTGTACCAGCTCTGGCCTAATTAGTCTTCCACTAGAAATTGGCTTCTCCCATCATCAGATAAGTTACAAAAGCCGTCTTTTGCTCTTCTGCCACTCGCGCAATGACAAATGCTTTCTCCATCTCCTTCACCCAAGTTTGGGCTTCAATAGGATCCGTGGTTCCTTTGAATTCACGCGGTCCTACCGCTTTAAAGTCTTTAAAGTTAGCCAATCTGTCGGCTGGATGATTCCTCCCTCTTCCTGTTGCAGCTGGAGCTCTATTCTCCAAAGCTTGGGCTAACATATCCGCAAAGTTTTGCATCGGGTTAGCTTGACCTCCTTTGTTATTCAATGACTGTTCTTCTCGTTGGTTTCGATTTTGTCGTCTAGGCGGCATGATCTGATTTAAATAAAAATCTTATATTAATTCTCTTTCTTTACACAAATTCTTAACACAATAAGAATTCAACACACAATTCTCACATAATCGCATATTTATTCAAATAGCACATACTACATATAGTACTTAACACATTTACTATCACTTTTTAAATCATAATAGGATTAACAACACAACTTTACACAAAAAGTTGCTATTCTCCATTCATACACAGTTATTACCAGTTCGTCAAACTTACCACACTTATGAGTTCAGGAACTTACCACAATTATATGAGTGTATGAACTTATCCTAGTCAGACCTTTAGCGTCCATTCGCTGAGGGGTTCAAAATATTTCATATAATTATTAGTCATTAACTTACCATAAATATGAGTTTTAAGAACACACAAATTAATCTTAATCTTATAGTCATATAGAAGATAAAGATTTCATTCATAAAACATATATATTTACATATACTTAAACATCATTATCGATATTACAACACTTAATATCATAATCTTCTACCAAAAGATACTAACGCTCAAACTTAAGCTGTTTACCGACCACTCCCTTCACTAGTGTTCTTCTTGATGGGACACTTGTTGAATCTGTGAACCGTCTGCCCACATGAAAAACACTTCCTCAAATTTGGCTTAGGACAATGCAGAGAAATATGTCCTTCCTACTTACAGTTGAAGCACACATTTTTCCACATCATGCATTCTCCTGCGTGAGTCTTCCCACACTTGCTCTGATGCTGAGCTTGCTTCTTCTTGAACTTGCCTTTTGAAATTAGGGATTTCATTGTCCCTCTTTCTCTTTTTCTTATCTTTTTACGGCTTGATTGTCCCTTCAGACGATCCACCACCTTCAGTCTTCATTCTTTCCACCTGCGCCTTGAGCTCGTTCATTTCTTCAATCATTTCGCGTAACGCTCGCTCCGTCTTCCACAGTTCCTCCAAGAGAAATGCCTTACTCCGGAGTTCTTGAACTTCTACAGCTAGTTGTTCTTGTTCTTTAACTTTAGTCTTATTCTTTAACTCTACCCTAGCTGGCTCAGACTCTGCCTCCTCATCTCCACTCAGATACATCTCGGGATAATCGTTATGATCGCTCCCTAGATTAACCATAGGTTCATCTTCTCCCACCTTCTCAACCGATTCACTTTGCGCTGGCACCTCGGCTCTTGGCAATGGCGCAACAGCCACTAGCATCTCCGCACTCATCTTATCTTCTCTAGACATCCTACAATCAGTTTAAACAACTTGATTAGTACTTCACCGGTACAACATTCCTACACTATGTGTCCACTTATCTCACTATTGATGCACTTGGCAATCCTCACTTAGAACTCTACATGAGTTTTCTCTATCTCGCGTATGGTTATAATCCTAGGGTTTTCCCCGACCCCACTTAAGGTTTATAACCAACAACTCTTCTACCAACTTGTGACACCTTGGTCACTACAGCTTTGATACCAACTTGTGACACCCCCAAATCCGGGTTACCTGACCCCCGAGTTTGGTGTTCACGATCCACAATATAATAACATCTAACTACCCATTTAAATATAAATAGGAATACATAACTCATTAACATAAGTTGTTAATACATAAGTCCTAGGTTTGCTAACCTTAAAATTACGAACATACCCCTTAGATAAACAAAAAGGGTTTACAAATACAACATAATAATAAGTTCTTTATAACTACTCTAGCATCTTGGCATTGCCTTTATTCTTCTTCGACCCGTTGGCCTCTTCGTTCCTAGTTGAAATGTTTTATTTATAGCAAAGGTGAGCAACAAGTTTTCCCCGCAAGTTAAAACAACAATAAATATATCTGAATCAATAAGAGCAATACTATCTATTTTGATAGAATGAAACCAAAGTTCTAGAACTTTGAAATAAATTGAACAAATTGTTAATCAATAATAAGTCTTCTCTTATTCTAGGTAACGAATAATCGATAATGAAAGAGTATAACGCTTTCATATTTTCTACGATATTCTATTGAATAAACAAGAATCAATTCTACACAAAAACAAAGAGGAATGTTTTCTAGATTTATGTTGAGCGATCCATTGGATCTAGAACTTCTACTTTCTCGGGTATCTATCAAAGATTTATTTTGATACATACGCATGACTATCAGATAACCATAAAGATTAAATCATACCCCTCTGTAAGTACTTAGAGTCGGCCAACTCCTTGTACCCTATATTATGCATAATATTTAGGTCGCGCGCAATGGTCGAATATACGACTTAAAATTTTTGTTCCTTTATATAAAAGGTTGTTCTTCTCTCGTCTCGAGAATCAAGATTTTGATTTAACAACGAAATCTTGTGATTTCAAATTCTACTTGCTTGTCGAACTAAGCCAAAATAATTGGCATCGATCTATTAATAACAATTGAATTCTCTTCTCGAATTTATTAAGTTCTAACAAATGTGCGTCTAGCCAGAATAATTAGCTAAGACATTTCTCAACATAATTTGACAATAAACAGGAATTATCTGTACTATCAATTATATCTTCTACGGATATGAATATCCAACAATAGTTATTCTACAATGGAATATTCTCTAAATCAGTAATTCAATTTGAATTATTAAACATGCACTAACTGCGAATAATCAACAATAAATTCCCTGGACATGGTATAATTAGCAATAATTAACCATAATAATTGAATGAATATAACTCGAAGTTTGAGTTAGGAAACTTGCCTTAAAAGTGTTGATTCTGAATTTACAATATAATTAATCTGCGTTAAATAAGACCTATATTCAATAATGTCGGTCTCACAATTAGCACAATCATTTATAACACGTAACACTGTATTTTACAGTCAAACTTCTCCTAGACACATTACCACATAGCCACATTAGTGTTTATAAATTATATAAACACTTAACAAGTCTAACTAGTTCGGTCTGGTTGGACTTCGGTCCATTCTTGATGTTCTTGTCACCCTATCCGACAATTAACACATTGATTGTCAATTAAACTTAGTCTCTAAGCTTCAATATTATTTTAGATAAGTCAAATATCGTTTATAATATTTTTCGGAAGCTTTTAATAATTTATAATAATTTTTCAAACACTTAAATCATTTTTAAATGATTTAATTATCAAATAATCTTATTATCATTAATATTTAATAATATAAAAATATTAATGTATATTTGTCAAAATATTAAAGTTATTATTAATAATTTAAAATATATTTTAAATCATCAATATTCTACTTAAATGATTTTAAAATAATTAAAATCATTTTAAATCATCACCATTAATATCTAAATATTAATGAAATTATTATCCAAATATTAAAAGTCATTTATTATAACTTAAAATATTTTTAAAATATTTTTCTCATTTTAAATGATTTTTAATTCAATAAAACAATTTTAATTCATTTATTTAATATAACAATTAAATAAATCTAATATCATTAATATTAATTTAATAATGAGAATTCTCCAAAAATATTGAAAATTATATTTTATAATTCAAAATATTTTCTAACACTTTATCCTTATTTAAAATGATTTTTAAATCAATAAATTCATTTTTATCTTATTTATTTAATTTAATAATTAAATAAATTTAATATCATTAATATTAATTTATTAATAAAATTCTCCAAAAATATTAAAAATCATATTTTATAACTCAAAATATTTTAAAATACATTATTCTTATTTATAATGATTTTTTATAATATTAAATCATTTTCTCTAATTTACTTAATATACTAATTAAATAAATTAAATATCATTTTATTCAAATAATTATAATTATTAAAGAAAAATGTCCCAAATAATTAAAATTTATTTTTCAAATTTTAAATAATTTTAAAACCATTTTTAGTAATTTTTATAATTTATTTCTATTTTTAAATTAATTACAAAAAAAATCGGAAAATAAATTAATTAAACCCGTCGCTATAGGGCTTTAGCGACACAAAAGCGTCATTGTTGTGTTCTTGAGCTCAAGAACAGCGGCGACTTTCGTGTTCATGGTTGCTTTCGTTTGACTAAGTATAATTCTCTGTACATTCGTATTACAAGCTTGCTTGAAACTCGAACTTGTAGAGTTTATGTAGTACTACAATTAACATCAACAATATCAGACATACAACAAAACAACAAGGAGATCAGATCTCCCAAAGTCGTTGTCGAGTCTTTGGGTTTTTGGGTAACCCGAAACCCAGACGATCCTTTAACATACCATTTGAGGCTCCATTATTATAATGTTCTAGTCATGGTTCGTATAATCTAATGGCTCCCATGTGTACTCCTTATGTCAAGGAACATTAATCAATCAATAAATCAGTTTAAAATCAACAAGATCACCACGAATCAGACAGTCAAACTCTGTCAGAAACTTGGTTAATGAACTTTACGGAAATTCGAATTTCAAAATCGATGTCGTGCTTTATTTTGACCACGTGCTAAAATCGATATATGGATTATTTAAGAGTTCTTAAGGCATAAGTCTACGATTATTATTACCGGCTCTGATCTTAATACAACAAATCATTAAAACACAAAGGCGGTCGACGGATCCGGACCATACAAAAGCGTTTAGTCGAGACAATGATTTAGCTTTTATGGGTTACCCTGTAAGACCCCAATTTATTATAAATAAAATTGAATTTCCTCTTGATTTATTATTTTGAAATAGTAAGGGTTGATTTGATTAATGTGGTTAGTTATGGGTAAAAATGTGGTTAGTTAAAATATTTTCAAATAAAGCAAGTGGTTATAAAATATTCATTTTATCGGAATATTAGTTTGGTGCGTGGAATATTCTTCTTTGTCGGGGAATATTAAATGCGATGGTAGCGACCTTGTGTGGGCCCATAACGGAAGCGATTGGATGAAGAAAAAAGACAAATATAAGTTGTTTATAAATAACGGCGTAGTTATTCTGGTTTATCTTTGTTGGAATACTAGGTGGTTAAAACACGATGTCTGGCGTTGTTGCCGCGATGATGCTATTGCACAATTATTGATTCTTACGTGAAGAAGGCATTACTCGATAATTATTCTGATGTAATTCTTTATTCGATATTTTATTTTATTGATTCAATAATTGTTGCGTTGATATTTTATATTCTTGTTGTTTCAATAATTGTCACTACACGATATTTTCCATTATCGAACAATAATTCATATTATCTGAATAATATTATTAGATAACATTATTGGCAATGTCTAGAAAGTTACATCTAAGGAGAGGTTTGGTCACTAATTGCGCGCATGATGAGGAGAAATCCTTATTGGAAAGCCCCCTCTTTCTGGAGGAGCTACACGGTTGTCGATGTTGTGATTACATAATATTATTTGTGAATAATTAATTATTGATTTATATGATGAGGAAAATATTCATTTTATGTGGATATAGATGGAGAAATTTTTAAAGTGACAATTGTTGAAAATTAATATTTTATCTTTTACGATAAATAATTCATAATATTTTATTATATTATTATAATATAATAATGGTGATATTTTACAATGAATGTGGGATATATGAGTATATGAGGAGGAAGAATATTTTTTTGCAATAAATGTTAAAACATGTTAAACATGTCGGTGGACCCCATTTCTTGACTAAAATTTGATTATAGCACAATAAAATCATTGGTTTGTGGATTTGGTCAATTTACATTTGGAATTTGGAAAAACTTTCTTACGCAAAGTTGTAGATAATGGAATTTCCTATGGAAAAGACATGAGGTTTGAATTTTTTACGATAAAAGGGCTATTTATTATGAATTATTGAAGTTAAAGTTAAAATAATTGATTTTTGGAAGTTTTAATTATTTTTTTAAAAAGAAAAACGTTTTTTGGTTTGTGTCCCATTAATGTGATAAATGTGCTATGTTGCTAGAATTCAGATTTCAAAGTGGGGCGTAGAATTTGTTTATAAATAATATTATTATATTAAATTTTACTGCTTTGGTGTTCTAAGCATTTTCTATAAATAGGGTCTTGGGTTAGAATTGAAAATCACACCAAACTGAAGTTTTCTCTCTCTCTCTCGATATATATATTGAGCGTATTCTTGTGAGTATTTTAATACTTTGAGTGTTGCTATCTGGTGCAAGTTCCTCATAGCCTATATCCGATATTTCATTTAGAAATCTTGTCTTTTTTCGAGGATAAGGGATATTATTTTTTTTTAAAATGATATTATTTCTTTCAATATCATTATGCGAAAATATTGTGAGTATTTTTCTTGTGAAATTCTTGTCTTTTTAGTGTATCCGGGTTCTTATTCACGTATCTGACCTTATTCACGTATCGACCTTATTCACCGAATCGACATATATTATTAATGAAAAATTAAATTTTGTTTTTCGTCCAAAATATCTATTATGGATACTAGCTTTGATTGTATCCATGTTTTGATCATTCTTGAATTTTACTCCACTATATGATTATTTATGAGGTATTTTTGGACATGGAATAAATTTGAAATCTGAATCCTTAATATTTATTCTTTTGTTTCATTTGGATTCGTTTTCTTTAAATATTTTTCATCATCCTCGGTCCTAAATGATGATATAATTGAATATCTTTGGCACATAGTGAAAAGATTAATGATTTTTGATGAATATCTTTGGCCGTAGTGCAAAGATGAACATGTGTTTAGATGAACATGACCCATTGATGAATATCTTTGGCTGTAGTGCAAAGATGAATATTTGATTCGGATATATATTGATTGATGTTATGAGGATAAAATATTGATGATGGACTTTTAAATTCATATATAGAAGATAGTAGATTTCATTCTCTACTTAACTCTTCTAATGAATTATTATTTTTTGCGAATATTGATTTAAAACTTGTTGTCTATTGTATTCTATTAGATTTTTCCTGTTGAAGACTAACGATAATTTGTTACATATTATCTTAGTCATAATATTCTTTCTTGGGCTAGTTGAGCTCACCCTTTTCCTTTTTGTTCCATTTTTTCTTCTCGGGGAGGCGAGAATGTAGCAAGTCTTAGTCGGGTATGGAATGAAGGTTCTAGAAAGTCGTTTTAGTAGTCCTCACCATTTTTTGTAAAATAATGTATCAATAATTGTAATGAGGACTTATTTGAGTGTGGATATTGTCTAGATGACAATATTTGTATTTAAACTCACGATTTTTATGTTGTATTAATAAAGTTGTAGTTGTTTACATACCATGTATTTTGACGACTCGAATGGGTGTTGTATACCTATTTTGGGGGCGTCACGGTTAATATCGAGCTTAGGGATATGATCTCTGGCGGAGATCGGGGAATAGAACTAGGAGGAGGCAGGTAAATCCTTAGCTAGTAGTGTGTCTACTAAGCTTATTTGTTGGTCGGTCGTAATATAGGGATATTATGTGATATGTTAATTTGTTAAATTAACCCTTGTTTTATAAGCGATGTTTGAGAATGTCATCTGAGAATGTTAACGATGGAGTAAATGAGGCCAGTGGAGACACCTTTGCTCACTGATGAGGAGAGCGTGCAGCGGTGGCAATGTTCCTCCTGTAAACAACACCATTGAAGCGAGACGATGAGCGATGAGATGTTTAGAAGCTTTTTGCGATTCATGCAAAACGAGACGAAGGAGATTCTGTTCAAAATATAGGAAAAATAATGGCAATTCATTACGGTTTGTCACATCCAAGCGATTCAAAGAGTTGGGACCACGAAAATTACAGGGAAAGCGGATCCGATTAAAGGCGGAGGCGTGGGTCAAACAAATTACCAAGATATTCGATGTCTTGGGATGCGGAGGAGAACAGAAGGTTCCATTCGCCACTTTTATGTTTAAGTAATGAGGCGATTCTTGGTGGAAATCGTGAAGCGTACCCATCCGGTACTTTCGGCATGTCTTGGGAGACATTTGAAGCTGTTCAATGACAAATACTTTCTGAAAGTGTTAAATCATATGAAGGAGGTAGAGTTTATTAGATTGGAACAAAACAACATGGCGGTGTCCCGATCACGAGGTGAAGTTCGCGGAGTTATCGAGTTTGCACCTCATTTGGTGGAGAATGAGGAGCGTGTATGGCGGATGTTTACGAGAGGTTTGAAACCGGCATACGTCGATATCTCATTTCTCATAAATTTTCTCTCTATTAGGATGTTGTCAGCGAGGGCTCAATTATTAGAAGCGAGATAACGAGTACGGTCAATGGGGACCACAACGAGGATCATCTGGGTGGCGGCGATCATCGAACAACGATAACCAACGGAGAAAAGAAGAATCTGGACAAAAGCGGCAAACACTCGGGTGGTAATCATGGCCATGAGAATAGAAGAAGCGAGTCGGGAGAGATTTTAAAAGGAGATTCAATGATGACAATCGAAGGCGTCGGCACCGGCAACAAGCTGGTTCCAAGGGAGGAGAACGACCACCGGTCATATCTTATAAGTCACGAAAAAGAAGGACATATCATTGAAACTATCCACACTGACAGTTTAAGGTATGTTATAATTATGGAAAGGAAGGACATATCACTCGAGATTGCCTTTGCGTAAGCGAAACCAAGTCCAGTGAGGATGGTGACTCAAAAGGCTATCCCGAGAAAAGTCAAAGTCAGCGGTTCTGGAAGAGCGTTTGTCGTGGTAGGTCAAATCGAGGAACCCAAGCGAGGTGATCACGGGTAAGCTAATCATAAATTCATGCGAAGTTTATACCTTACTAGATCTGGGGTGCTACCCATTCATTTATTTCTCTGCTTGTGCTCAGCGTTTAAACTTGACTCAGGAGAAATTAGACTTTGATTTATCTGTGGAGACTCAGTTAGGAGAAACTTTCATCACATCCACTTGTTTATAAATCTTGTTTGATCGAAGTTGGCACCATCACCTTACACATTGACCTTATCTCTTTAAAGATACTTGCATTTGATGTGATTTTAGGGATTGATTGGTTAACTACTCATCATGCCAAAATTGATTGTTTTAAATAAGGTTGTTAGTTTTCATATTCTAACCAACTTTGTTGTGTGAATTCAAAACAACTAAACCATTAAAATCAATCAACATGTTATATCAAGTCATAAAAGCTATTCGTTTATTAAAAATGGATGTCAAGCTTTCTTAGCCCATGTTATGGATTTGAATAAAGACACGTCATATTTGAATAATATTCACATTGTTATTGACTTTCTGGCGTATTTCTGAAGAACTTCCGATACTACCCCGAGCGTGAAGTTGAATTCTTTATTGATCTTGAACACAGTACAAAGCCCATTTCTAAAACCCCATATCGAATGGCTCTATTGAACTTGAGGAGTTAAAGGTCCAACTACTGAGGGAGTTGTTGGACATCGGTTTCATTAAATCTAGTACATCTCCTTGGGGTGCTCTGTTTTATTTGTAAAGAAGAAAGATGGGAGTATGCGACTTTGTATCGATTCTCGAGAATTAAACCATGTCACTATCAAGAATAGGTATCCATTACCTCGTATTGATGACTGTTTGACCCGATTCTGCAAGAGCACAATTCTTTTCAAAAATCGATCTTAGTTACGGATATCATCAATTTGAAGGTTAAAATTGAGGATATTCAAAGACGCCTTGAGAACTTCGATGCGGGCATTATGAATTCTTAGTCATGTCTTTTGGATTGACTAATGCTCCTGCGACTTTCATGGATATGATGAGCCAGTATTCAAGGATTATTTGGATCGATTCGTTGTTGTCTTTATTGATGACATCCTCATATATTCCAAAAGTAGTGAAGATCATGAGCACCATTTGAATTTGATACTCGAAAAACTTCGTGAAAACAAGCTATATGCCAAGTTGAAGAAATGCGAGTTACGGCTTGAGGAAGTAGCATTCCTTGGGCGCGTGGTGTCAAAACATGGAGTATCTGTTGACGGCGAAGATTGAAGCAATACAAAGTTGGGAACAACCAAAATCGGTGGCCAAAATCGTAGCTTTTGGGCTTATTGGTTATTATCGGAGATTAAGTGGAAGGATTTTCTCGAATCGCTACTCCGTTAACTTTCGGTGACTCGGAAAGATACAAAATTTAAGTATGGGCGAGGAATCGAGAAGAAGAGTTTCCAAGATCTCAGAGGAGACTCATTTGGCTTTTGTTTTGACAATACCATCTGGTTCGGATGGATTTGTTATCTCTGACGATGCTTGAGGCAAAGGGTTAGGATGTGTTCTCATGCAGCGTGGGAAAGTCATAGCCTATGCCTCGCGACAACTTAAAGAATATGAGAGGAATTATCCTACTCATGATCTAGAGTTAGCGGCCCGATCGTTTTTCGCTTAAAGATCTGGAGGCACTATCTATATGGGGAGAAAGTGGAGATATATTAGGACCATAAAAGCCTCAAATATTTCTTCACCCAAAAAGAACTCAACATGCACAGGCAACGACGTTGGCTCGAAATGTTGAAAGACTACGACCATACCATTCAATACCATCACGGAAAGCGAGCGTGGTAGTAAGCGCGTTGAGTAGAAGATCATATCACGAGGAGCGAGTGCGATGTTGTCAACACAAAGGCCTATTTTGTGTGATTTACAAAATGATGAAGATAGAATTCAAGACTCAGGGGACCCATGCAATGATGTCAAGTATCGTATAGAACCAACTTTAATCGAAAAAGTTAAAGTTGCTCAAACCCACGAACCGGAGTGATCATTATGAAGAAGAAAGTATAAGAAGGTGTTATTCGAAGCGAGAATCGATGAAGAAGGAATACTTGAGTCCACTCCGGACTTTGTGTTCTAATGATTACGATTTGAAATCTACAAGATCATGATGGAGCACACACAACACCATTTGCAATCCATCTTGGAAGTACCAAAATGTATAAGTGATCTTGACATACATTTTGGTGGAACAATATGAAGAGAGAGATTGCAAAGTTTATCTCGAGGTGTTTAACTTGTCAGCGTGTAAAGGCGGAGCATCAAGTGCCTAAGGGTCCATTGCAACCACTTGAGATTCCAAAATGGAAGTGGGAACACATTACCATGGATTTAGATTCTGGGGTCTTCCCACGGTTTCTCAAGGCATAAATGTTATTTGGGTTATTGTTGATAGATTAACCAAGTCTGCTCATTTCTTGCCGTCTGGGAGACTTATTCCCTTGAGCGTCTTGCTAGTATATACGTGAATGAGATTGTGAGGTTGCATGGCATGCCGTATCCATAGTTTTGGATCGTGACCCAAGATTCACTTCAAGATTTTGGGTTAGCTTGCAAAAAGCTATGAGCGCAGTTCTGATTTAGTTGACGCATACCATCCTCAAAGCGGAGATGGACAATCGGAGAGGACTATTCAAACTCTTGAAGATCTATTAAGACTACGTGTCCTAGACTTCAAAGGGAGTTGGGATAAGTATTTACCATTGGTGGAATTCTCCTACAACAACGATTATCGAGCAAGTATAGGTGTGGCTCCATTTGAAGCATTGTATGGGCCGAAAGTGTCGCTCTCCGATATGTTGGGATGAGGTGGGTGAAGCAACATTGTTGGGACGAGTTGAGTACGTATGACTACTGAAAAAATCGAAATGATTGACAAGCGTATACAAAGCACACAGGATCGACAAAAGAGTTATCACGGATCTTCATTGAAAGGGCGTGGAATTTAGTATTGGGGATCATGTATTGTTGCGTGTTGCTCCATGGAAGGGAGTTACAAGATTTGGGAAGAGAGAAAGCTCGATCCACGATTTATTGGTCCATTTGATTCTTGATCGAGTAGGAAATGTGGCCTATAGACTCGCGTTACCTCAAGTATGTCTCGTGTTCATAATGTTTTTCACGTATCAGTCTTTCGTAAATATGTGAAAGACCCGAACCACGTTATTGAGTTAGAACCGGACGAGATAGCCAAAGACTTAACGTATGAAGAGGTACTGTCAAGATTTTGGATAGGAAGGAGCATGTCCTACTGCACAAAAAGTCATACCACAAGTCAAAGTTTTGTGGAGGAACCATCTTTATTGAAGAAATGACACAGGGAGTTGGAAAGCGAAAATGAAAGCGAGGTATCCTCATCTTTTGAAACACAGAATCGTCGTCGATTTCGAGGACGAAATTTCATAAGGAGGGAGGTTGTAAGACCCCAACTTATTATAAATAAAATTAAATTTCCTCTATTTATTATTTTGAAATAGTAAGGGTTGATTTGATTAATGTGGTTAGTTATGGGTAAAATCATAAATATTTTAAAATAAGCAGTGGTTATAAAATATTCATTTTTATCGGAGAATATTAGTTTGGTGCGTGGAATATATTCTTCTTTGTCGGGAATATTAAATGCGACGGTAGCGACCTTGTGTGGGCCCCATAACTGAGCGATTGGATGAAGAAAGCGACAAATATAAGTTGTTTATAAATAGCGGCGTAGTTATTACTGATTAATCTTGTTGGAATACCGGTTGGTTAAAACACGATGTATGGCGTTGTTGCCTGATGGATGGCACGGTATTGCACCAATTATTGATTCTTACGTGAAGGCACTACTCGATAATTATTACGATAATTCTTTATTCGATATTTTATTTTATTGATTCAATAATTGTTGCGTTGATATTTTATATTCTTTGTTGTTTCAATAATTGTCACTACTGCGGTATTTTCCATTATCGAACAATAATTCATATTATCTGAATAATATTATTAGATAACATTATTGGCAATGTCTAGAAAGTTACATCTAAGGAGAGGTTTGGTCACTAATTGCTTGGCGCCGGATGAGGAGAAATCCTTATTGGAAAGCCCCCTCTTTCTCAGAGGCTGCACGGTTGTCGATGTTGTGATTACGTAATATTATTTGTGAATAATTAATTATTGATTTATATGATGAGAAAAATATTCATTTTATGTGGATATAGATGGAGAAAATTTTTAAAGTGACAATTGTTGAAAATTAATATTTTATCTTTTACGATAAAATAATATTTTATTATATTATTATAATATAATAATGATGATATTTTTACAATGAATGTGGGATATATGAGTATATGAGGAGGAAGAGTATTTTTTGTTGCAATAAATGTTTAAAACATATTAAACATGTAATGGGACCCCATTTCTTGGTTTGAAATTTGATTATAGCTTTTGTAAAATCATCCGTTTGTGGATTTGATCAATTTACATTTTGGAATTTGGAAAAACTTTCTTACGCAAAGTTGTAGATAATGGAATTTCCTATGGAAAAAAACATGTGGTTTTGAATTTTTTACGATAAAAGGGCTATTTATTATGAATTATTGAAGTTCTAAAGTTAAATAATTGATTTTTGGAAGTTTTAATTATTTTTTTTAAGAAAAAAATTTTTTGGTTAATTGAGTGTCCCATGTGTGATAAATGTCTATTTGCTAGAATTCAGATTTCAAAGTGGGCGTAGGAATTTGTATAAATAAATAATATTATTATATTAAATTTTACCTTTGGTGTTACAAGCATTTTCTATAAATAGGGTGCTTGGGTTAGAATTGAAAATCACACGAAAAACTAAAGTTTCTCTCTTTCTCTCTCTATATATTGGCGTATTCTTGTGAGTATTTTAATACTTTGAGTGTTGCTATATCTGTGCAAGTTCAAGTTCATTAGCCTATATCCGATATTTTATTCGAAATCTTATCTTTTTTCGAGAGTAAGGGATATTATTTTTTTAAATGATATTAATTTCTTTCAATATCATTATCTTGGAAATATTGGTTTGTATTTTTTTGTGAAATTCTTGTCTTTTAGTGTGGGTTCTTATTCACGTATCTGATTTTATTCACGTATCGACCTTTATTCACGAATAAACCTTATTCACGAAAAATTAAATTTTTTGTTTTTCATCCAAAATATCTATTATGGATACTAGCTTTGATTGTATCCATGTTTTGATCATTCTTGAATTTTACTCCACTATGATTATTTATGAGGTATTTTTGGACATGGAATAATAAAATCTGAATCCTTAATATTTATTCTTTTGTTTCACTTTGGATTCATTTTCTTTAAAATATTTTTCATCATCCTCGGTCCTAAATGATGATATAATTGAATATCTTTGGCACATAGTGCAAAGATTAATGATTTTTGATGAATATCTTTGGCCGTAGTGCAAAGATGAGCAGTGTTTAGATGAACATGACCAGTGATGAATATCTTTGGCTTGTAGTGCAAAGATGAATATTTGATTCGGATATATATTGATTGATGTTATAGGGATAAAATATCGATGATGAACTTTTAAATTCATATATATAAGATAGTAGATTTCATTCTCTACTTAACTCTTCTAATGAATTATTATTTATGATTATTTTTAAAATTGGTTGTCTATTGAATATTGATTTAAAATCTTAGTTGTACTATTGTATTCATCCTTAGATTTTTCCTGTTGAAGACTAACGATAATTTGTTCTATAATTATCTTAGTCATAATATTGTATTTAATTATAATGAGGACTAGAGTTGATATTGTCTAGATCACCACGTCCTTTTTGTTCCATTTTTGACTTCTCGGGAGGGTGAGAATGTAGCGAGTACTAGTTAGGGTTTATGGAATGAAATTAGGTTCTAGAAAAATTAAAATTTTAGTAGTCCTCTCCATTTTTAAAATAAAATAATGTATCAATAATTATAATGAGGACTTATTTGAGTGTGGATATTGTCTTTTAGATGACAATATTTGTATTTTAAACTCACAGGGTTTTAATCCTTTATTAGGGTTAATAAAAACCTTATTGTAACAATTTTATCAAAATTCTAAATAGTATGCGAAACACGTACTACAAAAGGATTAAAGTCCTCTAATCACCGCTTTCTTATTATCTACAATCTTTTAAAGTTATATCATCAATTCATTTTTATCAACACAATATTCATTTGTGTCTCAAACTCTAACATGTGACTTGAATCTTTAAAAGAAAATAGTTCACGAAATATATAACTCATATTACTCGCGTAATTATATTTGTAAACGAAATCATTACATGCTGCCACCTCCTGAGTAGCCATTGTATCCTGTGTCGTCATGTTGAATGTACGGGCTGTTGGTCTCCCTAGTTGTGTAGGTCCTCGAATTGCCAAGGTTCTGCTACTGGGTCCGGACCAAATGATCAGTCGATCCGCATGCAAAACAACCTTGAATTTTCTTCAGATTGGGGCATTTGGGCGACAAGTGCCCCTCTTGCCCGCAGTTGTAACAAACTCCATTCTTCTTTAGGCAAACTCCAGAATGATTCTTCCCGCAGGTCGTACATGGTTCCCTCCCTTTCCTATTCTCTTCAGTTTTGTTACCCGATTGGGTATTCTCACTCCACTTCCTCTTATTTGGGTTACTACCACCACAGTTTCCACCATCATTGGTCTTCTTCTTCTTTTCCTGATGAAATCAAGATGCAGCTACGCTCCCTCCTTCAGTAATTAACACTTTCTCCATCAACGCCGTAAACGTATTGATCTGCAATACTGCTACCTTATTGAATATACCCGGCTTCAGTCCGTTCTTGAATCTTCTCGCCTTTCTCACCTCTGTGTCCACCTAATGAGGTGCAAATCTTGCCGGCTCGTTGAATTTGGTAGCATATTCAGATACCGACATGTTCTCCTGCTTAAGTTCTAAGAATTTGACTTCCATCCTGGATTGCATACTCGGCGAAAAGTAATTCTCAAAGAACAGTTCCTTGAATCTTGTCCACAACACCACCGCTGTACCAGCTCTGGCCTGATTAGTCTCCCACTAGTAATTGGCTTCCCCCTTCATCAGATAAGTTTTAAAAGCCGTCTTCTGCTCTTCTGCCACTCGTGCAATGACGAATGCTTTCTCCATCTCCTTCACCCAAGTTTGGGCTTCAATCGGATCTGTGGTTCCTTTGAATTCAAGCGGTCCTACCGCTTTAAAGTCTTTAAAGTTAGCCAATCTGTCGGCTGGATGATTCCTCCCTTTTCCTCTTGCAGCTGGAGCTCTATTCTCCATAGCTTGGGCTAACATATCCGCAAAGTTTTGCATTGGGTCAGCTTGACCTCCTTCGTTATTCACTGACTGTTCTTCTCGTTGGTTTCGATTTTGTCGTCTAGGCGGCATGCTCTGATTTAAATAAAAATCTTATATTAATTCTCTTTCTTTACACAAATTCTTAATACAATAAGAATTCAACACATAATTCTCACATAATCGCATATTTATTCAAATAGCATATAGTACATATAGTACTTAACACATTTACTATCACTTTTTAAATCATAACAGGATTAAACACAACTTTACACAAAAAGTTGTTATTCTCCATTCATACATAGTTATTACCAATTCGTCAAACTTACCACACTTATGAGTTCAGGAACTTACCATAATTATATGAGTGTATGAACTTATCCTAGTCCTAGGAATTTTTTGGCGTCCATTTCTTTGAGGGGTTCAAAACATTTCATATAATTATGAGTCATTAACTTACCATAAATATGAGTTTTAAGAACACACAAATTAATCTTAATCTTATGTTCATATAGAAGATAAAGATTTCATTCATAAAACATATATATTTACATATGCTTAAACATCATTATCGATTTTACAACACTTAATATCATAATCTTCTACCAAAAGATACTAACGCTCAAACTTAAGCTGTTTACCGACCACTCCCTTCACCAGTCTTCTTATTGATGGGACACTTGTTGAATCAGTGACCCGCCTGCCCATATGAAAAACACTTCCTCAAATTTGGCTTAGGACAATGCAGAGAAATATGTCCTTCCTACTTACAGTTGAAGCACATATTTTTCCATATCAGGCATTCTCCTGCGTGAGTCTTCCCACACTTGCTACAAGCTTGCTTCTTCTTCGGGCTTGCCTTTTCAGAATTAGGGTTGTCATTGTCCCTCTTTCTCTTTTTTTTATCTTTCTACTGCTTGATTGTCCCTTCAGACGATCCACCACCTTCAGTCTTCATTCTTTCCACTTGTGCCTTGAGCTCGTTCCTTTCTTCAGTCATTTTGCGTAACGCTCGCTCCGTCTTCCACAGTTCCTCCAAGAGAAATGCCTTACTCCGGAGTTCTTGAACTTCTACAGCTAGTTGATCTTGTTCTTCAACTTTAGTCTTATTCTTTAACTCTACCTTAGCTGGCTCAGACTCTGCCTCCACATCTCCACTCAGATACATCTCGGGATAATCGTCATGATCGTTCCCCAGATTAACCATAGGTTCATATTCTCCCACCTTCTCAACCGATTCACTTTGCGCTGGCACCTCGGCTCCTGGCAATGGCGCAACAGCCACTAGCATCTCCGCACTCATCTTATCTTCTCTAGACATCCTACAATCAGTTTAAACAACTTGATTAGTACTTCACCGGTACAACATTCCTACACTATGTGTCCACTTATCTCACTATTGATGCACTTCGGCAATCCCTCACTTAGAACTCTACATGAGTTTTCTCTATCTCGCGTATGGTTATAATCCTAGGGTTTTCCCCGACCCCACTTAAGGTTTATAACCAACAACTCTTCTACCAACTTGTGACACCTTGGTCACTACAGCTTTGATACCAACTTGTGACACCCCAAATCAAGTTACACGACCCCCGTTTTGGTGTTCACGATCCACAATATAATAACATCTAACTACCCATTTAAATATAAATAGGAATACATAACTCATTAACATAAGTTGTTAATACATAAGTCCTAGGTTTGCTAACCTTAAAATTACGAACATACCCCTTAGATAAACAAAAAGGGTTTACAAATACAACATAATAATAAGTTCTTTATAACTACTCCAGCATCTTGGCATTGCCTTTATTCTTCTTCGACCCGTTGGCCTCTTCGTTCCTAGTTGAAATGTTTTATTTATAGCAAAGGTGAGCAACAAGTTTTCCCCGCAAGTTAAAACAACAATAAATATATACGAATCAATAAGAACAGACTATCTATTTTGATAGAATGAAACCAAAGTTCGGGGAACTTTGAAATAGCTGAACAAATTGTTAATCAATAATAAGTCTTCTCTTATTCTAGGTAACGCAATAATCTGATAATGAAAGAGTATAACGCTTTCATATTTTCTACGATATTCTATTGAATAAACAAGAATCAATTCTACACAAAAACAAAGAGGAATGTTTTCTAGATTTATGTTGAGCGATCCATTGGATCTAGAACTTCTACTTTCTCGGGTATCTATCAAAGATTTATTTTGATACATACGCATGACTATCAGATAACCATAAAGATTAAATCATACCCCTCTGTAAGTACTTAGAGTCGGCCAACTCCTTGTACCCTATATTATGCATAATATTTAGGTCGCGCGCAATGGTCGAATATACGACTTAAAATTTTTGTTCCCTTTATATAAAAGGTTGTTCTTCTCAGTCTCAGAATCAAGATTTTGATTTAACAACGAAATACTGTGATTTCAAATTCTACTTGCTTATCGAACTAGCCGAAATAATTGGCATCGATCTATTAATAACAATTGAATTCTCTTCTCGAATTTATTAAGTTCTAACAAATGTGCGTCTAGCCAGAATAATTAGCTAAGACATTTCTCAACATAATTTGACAATAAACAGGAATTATCTGTACTATCAATTATATCTTCTACGGATATGAATATCCAACAATAGTTATTCTACAATGGAATATTCTCTAAATCAGTAATTCAATTTGAATTATTAAACATGCACTAACTGCGAATAATCAACAATAAATTCCCTGGACATGGTATAATTAGCAATAATTAACCATAATAATTGAATGAATATAACTCAAGGTTGAGTTAGGAAACTTGCCTTCCGTGTTGATTACAAATACTACAATATAATTAATCTGCGTTAAGTAAGACCTATATTCAATAATGTCTGTCTCACAATTAGCACAATCATTTATAACACGTAATAACGTATTTTACACCAAACTTCTCCTGACACATTACCACATAGCCACATTAGTGTTTATAAATTATATAAACACTTAACAAGTCTAACTAGTTTCTATGCAGGTTGGACTTGGTCCATTCTTGATGTTCTTGTCACCTCTCAGAAACAATTAACACATTGATTGTCAATTAAACTTAGTCTCTAAGCTTCAATATTATTTTAGATAAGTCAAATATCGTTTATAATATTTTTCTAAGCTTTTAATAATTTATAATAATTTTTCAAACACTTAAATCATTTTTAAATGATTTAATTATCAAATAATCTTATTATCATTCATATTTAATAATATAAAAATATTAATGTATATTTGTCAAAATATTAAAGTTATTATTAATAATTTAAAATATTTTTAAATCATCAATATTCTACTTAAATGATTTTTAAAATAATTAAAATCATTTTAAATCATCACCATTAATATCTAAATATTAATGAAATTATTATCCAAATATTAAAAGTCATTTATTATAACTTAAAATATTTTTAAAATATTTTTCTCATTTTAAATGATTTTAAATTCAATAAAACAATTTTTAATTCATTTATTTAATATAATAATTAAATAAATCTAATATAATTAATATTAATTTAATAATGAGAATTCTCCAAAAATATTGAAAATTATATTTTATAATTCAAAATATTTTCTAACACTTTATCCTTATTTAAAATGATTTTTAAATCAATAAATTCATTTTATCTTATTTATTTAATTTAATAATTAAATAAATTTAATATCATTAATATTAATTTATTAATAAAATTCTCCAAAAATATTAAAAATCATATTTTATAACTCAAAATATTTTAAAATACATTATTCTTATTTAAAATGATTTTTTATAATATTAAATCATTTTTCTCTAATTTACTTAATATACTAATTAAATAAATTAAATATCATTTTTATTCAAATAATTATAATTATTAAAGAAAAATGTCCCAAATAATTAAAATTTATTTTTCAGAATTTTAAATAATTTTAAAACCATTTTTAGTAATTTTTATAATTTATTTCTATTTTTAAATTAATTACCGAAAAAATCAGAAAATAAATTAATTAAACCGTCGCTATAGGGCTTTAGCGACACAAAGCGTCGCTGTTGGTGTTCTTGAGCTCAAGAACACTGACAGCTTCGTGTTCATGGTTGCTCGTTTGACTAAGTATAATTCTCTGTACATTCATGTTCTAGGCTTGCTTGAAACTCGAACTTGTAGAGTTTATGTAGTACTACAATTAACATCAACAATATCAGACATACAACAAAACAACAAGGAGATCAGATCTCCCAAAGTCGTTGTCAGAGTACTGCTGGGTTTTTTGGGTAACCCAGAAACCCAGACAGTCACAACATGCCATTTTGAGGCTCCATTATTATAATGTTCTAGTCATGGTTCATATAATCTAATGGCTCCCATATGTACTCCTTATGTCAAGGAACATTAATCAATCAATAAATCAGTTTAAAATCAACAAGATCACCACGAATCAGACGGTCAAACTCTGTCAGAAACTTGGTTAATGAACTTTCTGGAAATTCCAGAATTTCAAAATCAGTGTCAGTGGCCTATTTTGACCACGTGCTAAAATCGATATATGGATTATTTAAGAGTTCTTAAGGCATAAGTCTACAGTTATTATTACCAGCTACAATCTTAATACAACAAATCATTAAAACACAAAGACGACTGACAGATCCGGACCATACAAAACGTTGTCAGACACTGATTTAGCTTTTATGGGTTACCCAGATTTGGCACGGTCAACGTCGGTCAACGGTGTTTGACCATGAATAAAATGAAATCTAGACATCATATAACTGTTATTTCAATTGCAGAACAAAGACCTACTACCAGACTAATGATCTAAAACATCAAACAACAAAAATCATAAATACACAAAGATCTACAGCCACTGACATTAGCTTGTCAGACGACTTTGACTGTTCTTGAGCAGTTTTTGAAAACTTCATTTTTAAAGCCATTTGATGCTATAGATCTATGGTATATCACCATAGATCATCATAAAACACCTTCTAACAAACATCTAAACACAAAAACACAAAATCTTTCTTACTAAATAAGATCAAATAGAGACTTGGGGTTTATACCTTCTTGCTAGATCTTTGATCTTGATCTTTCTAATCTGATCTTGGTGATCAAGTAACGGATTATATGACTGAATTGCTTGCTATTTTCGGATATGAAGAGAGAGAGAGAGAGAGAGAGAGAGAGAGTTGGTGAGAGCTAGGTTGGAAAATAATGCAAATGTAGTAACTTTCTCTCTCCCAAATCTATATATGTTGAGATGTTGCTTGGATCTGATCAATTTCGGCTGAGTGGTTGAATTTTGTGTCACCAAAGTCAGTGTGGTTGTTAAACCACTAAAGTTGCTAGCACATTTTGCAAGTTATATAATTAAATAAACTAAAAGGGCATTTTGGTCATTTACAAAATAAATTTAATGGCATACTTGGAATTTATACAAACCCTTAGGGTTTAACCCTAAGATTCTAACCCTTATGTTTTAAAATACTAACTTTCTAGGATTTTCTAAATTAGGGTTTGAATTTAGAAAATTAAAATTTTGAAACTAAAATTAGGTTTTCCTAATTAAATTAAGTTTTCTTAAGCATATCAACGTTTAATAAATATATTAGGCCTTCCAATTAGGATTAGGGTTGTAAGACCCCAACTTATTATAAATAAAATTGAATTTTCTTTATTTATTATTTTGAAATAGTAATTGTTAATTTGATTAATGTGGTTAGTTATGGGTAAAATGCGCAAATATTTCAAATAAGCAAGTGGTTATAAAATATTCATTTTTATCGAAAAATATTCGTTTGGTCGTGGAATATTCTTACCGTTGGGAATATTCATAATGACGGCAGTAGCGACCTTAAAAGGCCCCATAACTTGAAAGCGATTGGATGAAGAAAACGACAAATATAAGTTGTTTATAAATAACGATGTAGTTATTACATGCTAATCTCTTGTTGGAATACCGGTGGTTAAAACACGATGTCTGCGTTGTTACAAGATAGCACGGTATTGCACTAATTATTGATTCTTAAGTAAGAAGGCATTACTCAATAATTATTCTTCTGTAATTATTTATTCGAGATTTTATTTTATTGATTCAATAATTGTTGCGTTGATATTTTATATTACTGTTGTTTCAATAATTGTCACTACACAGTATTTTCCATTATCGGAGCAATAATTTATATTATCTGAATAATATTATTAGATAACATTATTGGCAATGTCTAGAAAGTTCTGTCTAAGGAGAGGTTTGGTCACCTAATTGCGCACCAGTAAGGAGAAATCCTTATTGGAGAAAGCCCCCTCTTTCCTGGGAACTACCTGGTTGTCAGTATTGTGATTCTGTAATATTATTTGTGAATAATTAATTATTGATTTATATGATGAGGAAAATATTCATTTTATGTGGATATAGATGGAGAAATTTTTTAAAGTGACAATTGTTGAAAATCGATATTTTATCTTTTCTGATAAAATAATATTTTATTATATTATTATAATATAATAATAATGATATTCTTACAATGAATGTGGGATATATGAGTATATGAGGAGGAAGAATATTTTTGTTGCAATAAATGTTAAAAACATGTTAAACATGTCGGTGGACCCCATTTCTTGACTAAAATTTGATTATAGCTGGTAAAATCACCCGTTTGTGGATTTCGGTCAATTTCTGTTTGGAATTTGGAAAAACTTTCTTCTGCAAAGTTGTAGATAATGGAATTTCCTATGGGAAGGACATGAGTTTTGAATTTTTCTGATAAAAGGGCTATTTATTATGAATTATTGAAGTTCTGAAGTTCCGAAATAATTGATTTTTGGAAGTTTTAATTATTTTTTTAAAGAAAAACGTTTTTGGTGAGTGTCCCACATGTGATAAATGTGCTATGTTGCTAGAATGCAGATTTCAAAGTGGGCGTAGGAATTTGTTTTATAAATAATATTATTATATTCAATTTTCTGCTTTGGTGTTCTAAGCATTTTTCTATAAATAGGGTGCTTAGGTTAGAATTGAAAATCACACCAAAAACTGAAGTTTTCTCTCTCTTTCTCTCTCGATATATTGAGCGTATTCTTGTGAGTATTTTAATACTTTGAGTGTTGCTATATACGGTGCAAGTTCAAGTTCAAGTATAGCCTATATCCGTTGTTTCAACTAGAAATCTGTCTTTACGACGTAAGGGATATTATTTTTTTTAAAATGATATTAATTCTTTCAATATCATTATGCTAGAATATTGTGAGTATTTTTCTTGTGAAATTCTTGTCTTTTAGTGTAGGGTTACTATTCACGTATCTGACTATTCATTCGATATCGACAATTATTCAAGAATCGACACTATTAATGTAAAAAATTAAATTTTCGTTTTCATCCAAAATATCTATTATGGATACTAGCTTTGATTGTATCCATGTTTTGATCAATCTTGAGTTTTACTCCACTATAATTATTTATGAGGTATATTTGGACATGGAATAGCTGAAATACGAATCCTTAATATTTATTCTTTTGTTTCACTGGATTCGTTTTCTTTAAAATATTTTTCATCATCCTCAGTCCTAAATGATGATATAATTGAATATCTTTGGCCTGTAGTGAAAAGATTAATGATTTTTGATGAATATCTTTGGCCCGTAGTGCAAAGATGAACATGTGTTTAGATGAACATGACCAACTGATGAATATCTTTGGCCTGTAGTGCAAAGATGAATATTTGATTCCAGATATATATTGAGTGTTGTTATAGGGATAAAATATCGACGATTAACTTTTAAATTCATATATAGAAGATAGTAGATTTCATTCTCTACTTAACTCTTCTAATGAATTATTATTTTTGCTGCGAATATTGATTTAAAACTGGTTGTCTATTGTATTCTATTAGATTTTTCCCTGTTGAGGACTAACGATAATTTGTTCTATGTTATCTTAGTCATAATGTTCTTTACTGGGCTAGTTGAGCTCACCCTTTTCCTTTTTGTTCCATTTTTCTTCTCAGGATGCGAGAATGTAGCAAGTACTAGTCGGGGTATGGAATGAAGGTTCTAGAAAGTCGTTTTAGTAGTCCTCACCATTTTTGTAAAATAATGTATCAATAATTGTAATGAGGACTTATTTGAGTGTGGATATTGTCTAGATGACAATATTTGTATTTAAACTCACAGTTTTTATGTTGTATTAATAAAGTTATAGTTGTTTCTGTACCATGTATTTTGACGACTCAGAATGGGTGTTGTATACCTATTTTGGGGGCGTCACAGTTGGTATCAGAGCTTAGGGATATGATCTTTGGCGCAGATCGAGGAATAGAACTAGGAGGGGAGAGACGAGTAAATTCTTCGCTAGTGTGTCCTACCTAAGCTTATTTGTTGGTCGGTCATAATATAGGGATATTATGTGATATGTTAATTTGTTAAATTAACCCTTGTTTTATGGCAGTATTTGAGAATGTCTACTGAGAATGTTAACAGTGGAATAAATGAGACCGTGGAGACACCTTTGCTCACCAATGAGGAGAACGTGCAACAGGCTGGCAATGTTCCTCCTGTAAATAACACCATTGAGCAGACGATGAACGATGAGATGTTTAGAAGCTTTTTGCGGTTCATGCAAAACCAGACGAAGGAGATTCCTGTTCAAAATGTAAGAAGAAATAATGGAAACGCACAGCTGGTCACATCCAAGCAGTTCAAAGAGTTGGGACCACCAAAATTCTGGGGAAAGCCGGATCCGATTAAGGCGGAGACGTGGGTCAAGCAAATTACCAAGATATTCGATGTCTTGGGATGCACGGAGGAACATAAAGTTCCATTCGCCACTTTTATGTTTCGTAATGAGGCAGATTACTGGTGGAAATCTGTGAAGCGTACCCATCCAGCCGCACTCAGCATGTCTTGGGAGACATTTCAGAAATTGTTCAATGACAAATACTTTCCTGAAAGTGTTCATCATATGAAGGAGGTAGATTTTATTAGATTGGAACAAAACAACATGACAGTGTCCCAATACGAGGTGAAGTTCGCGGAGTTATCCAGGTTTGCACCTCATTTGGTGGAGAATGAGGAACGTATGACGCTGATGTTTCTGAGAGGTTTGAAACCCGGCATACGTCAATATCTCATTTCTCATAAATTTTCTCTCTATTCAGATGTTGTCAACAGGGCTCAATTATTAGAGCGAGATAACGAGTATGGTCAACCGAGGGACCACAACCAGGACCATACTGATGACAGCAGTCATCAGAACAACGATAACCAACGGAGAAAGAAGAATACGGACAAGAGCGGAAAACACTCTGGTGGTAATCATGGCCATGAGAATAGAAGAAGCGAGTCGGGAGGAGATTTTTAAAAAAAGGAGATTCAAACAATACGAAGACGTCAGCACCAGCAACAACTGGTTCCAAGGGAGGAGAACGACCACCGGTCATATGCTATAAGTGCGAAAAAGAAGGACATATCAACCCAAACTATCCACAACAGTTTAAGGTATGTTATAATTATGGAAAGGAAGGACATATCACTCGAGATTGCACTGTAGCGAAACCAAGTCCAGCGGGGATGGTGACTCAAAAAGCTATCCCAGAAAAGTTAAAGTCAATGGTTCCTGGAAGAGCATTTGTCATTACTGGTCAACATGCGAGGAACCCAAACGAGGTGATCACGGGTAAGCTAATCATAAATTCATGCGAAGTTTATACCTGACTAGATACCGGTGCTACCCATTCATTTATTTCTCCTGCTTTTGCTCAACGTTTAAACTTGACTCCGGAGAAATTAGACTTTGATTTATCTGTGGAGACTCCGTTAGGAGAACCTTTCATCACATCCACTGTTTATAAATCTTGTTTGATCTAAGTTGGCACCATCACCTTACCTGTTGACCTTATCTCTTTAAAGATACTTGCATTTGATGTGATCTTAGGGATTAATTGGTTAACTACTCATCATGCCAAAATTGATTGTTTTCGTAAGGTTGTTAGTTTTCATATTCCTAACCAACCTGTTGTGTGAATTAAAGACACTAAGCCATTAAAATCAATCACTGTTATATCAATTCATAAAGCTATTCGTTTATTAAAAATGGATGTCAAGCTTTCTTAGCCCATGTTATGGATTTGAATAAAGACACGTCATATTTGAATAATATTCCTGTTGTTATTGACTTTCCTGACGTATTTCCTAAAGAACTTCCTGGTCTACCCCCGGAACGTGAAGTTGAATTCTTTATGGATCTTGAACCTGGTACAAAGCCCATTTCTAAAACCCCATATCGAATGGCTCCTATTGAACTTCAGGAGTTAAAGGTCCAAACTACGGAGTTATTGGACATCGGTTTTATTCGTCCTAGTACATCTCCTTGGGGTGTTCCTGTTTTATTTGTAAAGAAGAAAGACGAGAGTATGCGACTTTGTATCAATTACCGGGAATTAAACCATGTCACTATCAAGAATAGGTATCTGTTACCTCGTATTGATGACCTGTTTGACCAGTTGCAAGGAGCACAATTCTTTTCAAAAATCGATCTTCGTTCTAGATATCATCAGCTGAAGGTTAAAATTGAGGATATTTCGAAGACTTCCTTCAGAACTCTGTACGGGCATTATGAATTCCTAGTCATATCTTTTGGATTGACTAATGCTCCTGCGGCTTTCATGGATATGATGAACTGAGTATTCAAGGATTATTTGGATCAGTTCGTTGTTGTCTTTATTGATGACATCCTCATATATTCCAAAAGCCGTGAAGATCATGAGCACCATTTGAAGCTGGTACTGCAAAGGCTTCGTGAAAACAAGCTATATGCCAAGCTGAAGAAATGCGAGTTCTGGCTTGAGGAAGTAGCATTCCTTGGGCACGTGATGTCAAAACATGGAGTATCTGTTGACCCGGCGAAGATTAAAGCAATACAAATTTGGGAGCAACCAAAATCGGTGACCGAAGTACGTAGCTTTTTGGGCTTAGCTGGTTATTATCGGAGATTTATGGAAGGATTTTCTCGAATCGCTACTCTATTAACTCAACTGACTCGTAAAGATACAAAATTCGTATGGAGCGAGGAATCCGAGAACAGTTTCCAAGATCTCAAGAGGAGACTCATTTCGGCACCTGTTTTGACAATACCATCTGGTTCAAATGGATTTGTTATCTACAGCGATGCTTCAGGCAAAGGGTTAGGATGTGTTCTCATGCAACGTGGGAAAGTCATAGCCTATGCCTCGCGATAACTTAAAGAATATGAGAGGGATTATCCTACTCATGATCTAGAATTGGCAGCAGTCATTTTTGCGCTAAAGATCTGGAGGCACTATCTATATGGGGAGAAAGTGGAGATATATTCAGACCATAAAAGCCTCAAATATTTCTTCACCCAAAAAGAACTCAATATGCGGCAACGACGTTGGCTCGAGCTGTTGAAAGACTACGACCATACCATTCAATACCATCCTGGAAAAGAGAACATGGTAGCCGACGCATTGAGTAGAAGATCATACGCGGGAACGAGTGCGATGTTGTCAACACAAAGGCCTATTTTGTGTGATTTACAAAAGATGAAGATAGAATTTAAAACTCTGGGGACCCATGCAATGATGTCAAGTATACGTATAGAACCAACTTTAATCAAAAAAGTTAAAGTTGCTCAAGTCACAGAACCGGAGTTGATGCGTATGAAGAAGAAAGTATAAGAAGGTGTTATTCCAGAGGCAAGAATCGATGAAGAAGGAATACTTCGAGTCCACTCCAGACTTTATGTTCCTAATGATTCTGATTTGAAGTACAAGATCATGATGGAGGCACACAATACACCATTTGCAATCCATCTTGGAAGTACCAAAATGTATCGAAATCTTCGGCATACATTTTGGTGGAATAATATGAAGAGGGAGATTGCAAAGTTTATCTCGATGTGTTTAAATTGTCAACGTGTAAAGGCGGAGCATCAAGTGCCTAAGGGTCCATTGCAACCACTTGAGATTCCAAAATGGAAGTGGAAACACATTACCATGGATTTCGTTATGGGTCTTCCCACGGTTTCTCAAGGCATAAATGTTATTTGGGTTATTGTTGATAGATTAACCAAGTCTGCTCATTTCTTGCCGATATGGGAGACTTATTCCCTTGAACGTCTTGCTAGTATATACATGAATGAGATTGTGAGGTTACATGGCATGCCAGTATCCATAGTTTTGGATCGTGACCAAAGATTCACTTCAAGATTTTGGGTTAGCTTGCAAAAAGCTATGGGCACGGATTTACGATTTAGTTCAGCATACCATCCTCAAACGAATGGACAATTAGAGAGGACTATTCAAACTCTTGAAGATCTATTAAGACTCTGTGTCCTAGACTTCAAAGGGAGTTGGGATAAATATTTACCATTGGTGGAATTTTCCTACAACAATAGTTATCAGGCAAGTATAGGTGTGGCTCCATTTGAAGCATTATATGGACGGAAGTGTCGCTCTCCAGTGTGTTCGGATGAGGTAGGTGAAGCAACATTGTTGGGACCAGAGTTGGTACATATTACTACAGAAAAGATCCAAATAATTCGACAACGTATATAAACGGCACAGGATCGACAAAAGAGTTATGCGGATCTTCATTGAAAGGACGTGGAATTTAGTATTGGGGATCATGTATTGTTGAGTGTGGCTCCATGGAAGGGAGTTACAAGATTCGGGAAAAGAGGAAAGCTCAATCCATGATTTATTGGTCCATTTCAGATTCTTGATCGAGTAGGAAATGTGGCCTATAGACTCGTGTTACCTCCAAGTATGTCTCGTGTTCATAATGTTTTTCACGTATCCGTGCTTCGTAAATATGTGAAAGACCCGGACCACATTATTGAGTTAGAACCTGATGAGATAGCCGAAGACTTAACGTATGAAGAGGTACCTGTCAAGATTTTGGATAGGAAGGAGCATGTCCTATGCACAAAGTCATACCACAAGTCAAAGTTTTGTGGAGGAACCATGCTATTGAAGAAATGACCTGGGAGTTGGAAACGAAAATGAAAGCGAGGTATCCTCATCTTT
This sequence comes from Panax ginseng, assembly GCA_020205605.1. NCBI lineage: Eukaryota > Viridiplantae > Streptophyta > Magnoliopsida > Apiales > Araliaceae > Panax > Panax ginseng. The sequence goes on along the minus strand of CM035143.1, from coordinate 51,321,184 downwards.
TCAAAACACCAGGTACGTACGTCAATTTCGAGGACGAAATTTCATAATGAGGGGAGGTTGTAAGACCCCAACTTATTATAAATAAAATTGAATTTCCTTTATTTATTATTTTGAAATAGTAAGGGTTAATTTGATTAATGTGGTTAGTTATGGGTAAAATGCGCAAATATTTCAAATAAGCAAGTGGTTATAAAATATTCATTTTTATCGGAGAATATTCGTTTGGTCGTGGAATATTCTTACTGTCGGGGAATATTCATACGACGGCGCAACCTTGTGTGGGTCCCATAACGAAAAGCGATAGGATGAAGAAAATGACAAATATAAGTTGTTTATAAATAACGTATGAGTTATTATGAAGATTATCTTGAATAATACCGATGGTTAAAACACAGTAATATGCGTTGTTGCACAGTAGCACACGGTATTGCACCAATTATTGATTCTTACATAAGAAGGCACTACTCAATAATTGTTACAGTAATTACTGTTCAGTATTTTATTTTATTGATTCAATAATTGTTGCGTTGATATTTTATATTACTGTTGTTTCAATAATTGTCACTACACAGTATTTTCCATTATCGGAGCAATAATTCATATTATCTGAATAATATTATTAGATAACATTATTGGCAATGTCTAGAAAGTTCTGTCTAAGGAGAGGTTTGGTCACCTAATTGCGCGCCAGTAAGGAGAAATCCTTATTGGAAAGCCCCTCTTTCTGAAACCGCCTAGTTGATGATGATTGTGATTCTGTAATATTATTTGTGAATAATTAATTATTGATTTATATGATGAGAAAAATATTCATTTTATGTGGATATAGATGGAGAAAAAATTTTAAGTGACAATTGTTGAAATCGATATTTTATCTTTTCTGATAAAATAATATTTTATTATATTATTATAATATAATAATGATGATATTTTTACAATGAATGTGCGATATATTAGTATATGAGAAGGAAGAGTATTTTTGTTGCAATAAATGTTAAAAACATGTTAAACATGTCGGTGGACCCCATTTCTTGACTGAAATTTGATTATAGCTTGTAAAATCATCCGTTTGTGGATTTCGGTCAATTTCTGTTTGGAATTTGGAAAAACTTTCTTCTGCAAAGCTGTAGATAATGGAATTTCCTATGGAAAGAACATGTGTTTTGAATTTTTCTGATAAAAGGGCTATTTATATGAATTATTGAAGTTCTAAAGTTCCGAAATAATTGATTTTTGGAAGTTTTAATTATTTTTTTAAAGAAAAACATTTTTGGTGAGTGTCCCACATGTGATAAATGTGCTATGTTGCTAGAATTCAGATTTCAAAGTGGGCGTAGGAATTTGTTTAATAAATAATATTATTATATTCAATTTTCTGCTTTGGTGTTTTAAGCATTTTCCTATAAATATGGTGCTTAGGTTAGAATTGAAAATCACACCAGAAACTGAAGTTTTCTCTCTCGATATATTGAGCGTATTCTTGTGAGTATTTTAATACTTTGAGTGTTGCTATATGGTGCAAGTTCAAGTCATAGCCTATATCCGGTGTTTCAACTAGAAGTACTATCTTTACGACGTAAGGGATATTATTTTTTTTAAAATGATATTAATTCTTTCAATATCATTATGCCGGAATATTGTGAGTATTTTTCTTGTGAAATTCTTGTCTTTTAGTGTCGGGGTTACTATTCACGTATACAGCACTATTCACGTATACGACACTATTCAAGAATACGACACTATTAACAGAAAAATTAAATTTTCGTTTTTCATCCAAAATATCTATTATGGATACTAGCTTTGATTGTATCCATGTTTTGATCAATCTTGAATTTTACTCCACTATAATTATTTATGAGGTATATTTGGACATGGAATAGCTGAAATACGAATCCTTAATATTTATTCTTTTGTTTCACTGGATTCATTTTCTTTAAAATATTTTTCATCATCCTCAGTCCTAAATGATGATATAATTGAATATCTTTGGCCTGTAGTGAAAAGATTAATGATTTCTGATGAATATCTTTGGCCCGTAGTGCAAAGATGAACAGGTGTTTAGATGAACATGACCAACTGATGAATATCTTTGGCCTATAGTGCAAAGATGAATATTTGATTCCAGATATATATTGATTGATGTTATAGGGATAAAATATCGACGATGAACTTTTAAATTTATATATAGAAGATAGTAGATTTCATTCTCTACTTAACTCTTCTAATGAATTATTATTTCTGCTGCAAATATTGATTTAAAATTGGTTGTCTATTGTATTCTATTAGATTTTTCCCTATTGAGGACTAACGATAATTTGTTCTATGTTATCTTAGTCATAATGTTCTTTACTAGGCTAGTTGAGCTCATCCTTTTCATTTTTGTTCCATTTTTCTTCTCAGGAGGCGAGAATGTAGCGAGTACTAGTCGGGGTATGGAATGAAGGTTCTAGAAAGTCGTTTTAGTAGTCCTCACTATTTTTATAAAATAATGTATCAATAATTATAATGAGGACTTATTTGAGTGTGGATATTGTCTAGATGACAATATTTGTATTTAAACTCACAGTTTTTATGTTGTATTAATAACGTTGTAGTTGTTTTTGTACCATGTATTTTGACGACTCAGAATGGGTGTTGTATACCTATTTTGGGGGCGTCACAAGGGTTGCCTAATTAGGGTTTATAAATCTCGAATATGAAATTAGGGTTTTAATTCGAAAAATTAAAATTTTTAAATTACAATTAGGGTTTGTAAAATAGAAATTAAGATAACTAAAATATAATTAGGGTTTTCTAATCATATTAAAGTTTAATACACACAGTAGGCTTGCCAATTAGGATTATGGTTTCCTAATTTTAGGTTTAGGAATCCCGGATATAAAATTATGGTGGTTTCCCGACTTTCGATTAGGGTTTCTAACTGTGCGTTAGGGTTTCTAATCCTTTATTAGGGTTTATTAATTTTAAACCTTATTCGAACAATCATTTATCAAAATTCTAAATAGTACAAACACGTACTCATTAATATAATTATTTTAATTATATTTTCTACCGAATCCCTATCCAGAGATTAGGGTTAGGGTTTCTAAAGCTTGTTAAGTTCAACTCTACTCTAAATTTATTAGTCAATACACAAATTGACTTTCTCGAGACTCGTATCATAGATACTTGTCACAAAATTGATAATTAATATTAATATTAATAAAAAAAAAATTATTCGTAAAATTTTGATTATTCAAAATCTCAGGTTATCACATTCACCCCTCCTTAAAAGGATTCCGTCCTCGGAATCACCGCTTTCTTATTATCTACAATCTTTTAAAGTTATATCATCAATTCATTTTTATCAACACAATATTCATTTGTGTCTCAAACTCTAACATGTGACTTGAATCTTTAAAAGAAAATAGTTCACAGAAATATATAACTCATATTACTCGCGTAATTATATTTGTAAACGAAATCATTACCTGCTGCCACCTCCTGAGTAGCCATTGTATCCTGTGTCGTCATGTTGAATGTACGGGCTGTTGGTCTCCCTAGTTGTGTAGGTCCTCGAAGCATTATATGGACGGAAGTGTCGCTCTCCAGTGTGTTCGGATGAGGTAGGTGAAGCAACATTGTTGGGACCAGAGTTGGTACATATTACTACAGAAAAGATCCAAATAATTTGACAACGTATATAAACGGCACAGGATCGACAAAAGAGTTATGCGGATCTTCATTCAGTCAAAAGAGTTATATGACTGAATTGCTTGCTATTTTCGGATATGAAGAGAGAGAGAGAGAGAGAGAGTTGGTGAGAGCTAGGTTGGAAAATAATGCAAATGTAGTAACTTTCTCTCTCCCAAATCTATATATGTTGAGATGTTGCTTGAATCTGATCAATTTCGGCTGAGTGGTTAGATTTTGTGTCACCAAAGTCAATGTGGTTGTTAAACCACTAATGTTGCTAGCACATTTTGCAAGTTACATAATAAAATAAACTAAAAGGACATTTTGGTCATTTACAAAATAAATTTAATGTCATACTTGGAATTTGTACAAACCCTTAGGGTTTAACCCTAAGGTTCTAACCCTTAGGGTTTAAAATACTAACTTTCTAGGATTTTCTAAATTAGGGTTTTAATTTAGAAAATTAAAATTTTGAAACTAAAATTAGGTTTTCTTAATCATATCAACGTTTAATAAATATATTAGGCCTTCCAATTAGGATTATGGTTGCCTAATTAGGGTTTATAAATCCCGAATATGAAATTAGGGTTTTAATTCAAAAAATTAAAATTTCTAAATTACAATTAGGGTTTGTAAAATAGAAATTAAGATAACTAAAATATAATTACGGTTTTCTAATCATATTAAAGTTTAATACACACAGTAGGCTTGCCAATTAGGATTATGGTTTCCTAATTTAGGGTTTAGGAATCCCGGATATGAAATTAGAGTTTCTCGACTTTCGATTAGGGTTTCTAACTGCGCGTTAGAGTTTTTAATCATGATATTATGGTTTCTAATCCTTTATTAGGGTTTATTAATTTTAAACCTTATTCGATCAATCATTGATCAAAATTCTAAACAGTACAAACACGTACTCATTAATATAATTATTTTAATTATATTTTCTATCGAATCCCTATCTAGAGATTAGGGTTAGGGTTTCTAAAGCTTGTTATATTCAACTCTACTCTAAATTTATTAGTCAATACACAAATTGACTTTCTCAAGACTCGTATCACAGATACTTGTCACAAAATTGATAATTAATATTAATATTAATAAAAAAAGATTTATTCGTAAAATTTTGATTATTCGAAATCTCAGGTTATCACAGTTGGTCGTATCCAACTGTAGTTCAGGTATTGTGATGACCTGGTTTCCCCCTTGTATAGAGGATTCAACATGTATGGGTATTTTTGGACCCTGAGTAGACTGGTGTAGTTCTTTGAGTAGAACAGCCAAATCTGTAATTTGTTTGCTTTATCCGTCGAATTCTTTGTGAGAAACTGGATTAAGGTCAGTCTGGTCAGATGACGACATGATTGACTATAGGCCTGTAGCCTTTTTCGATTTTGATCGGGTAGTAGGTCTGATTGGTTCCCTGTGAAAGACTTACATAGTTTAGTCTTTAGGGAATGTATATAATAACATGCTATATGATGTGTCCATTTTAGGAATTTTATCCTGCAAAACGGATGTCAGTTGTTTGGTAATACAGGATAACATGTTATTTATGTGTACACATTTCTTCATATTTCTCATTACATGGAGATATATATGAAATATAATTACAAGTAATTTTGTTTACAAGTAATTAAAATGAGAGAGCATGAAGAGACTTTCCTCCATTTTGGGTTTATCAGAGGCTGATCTATCTTAGGTTACTCTCGCAGCTTTTTGGCATGAAGGTTCCCAAATCATCGCAATTTACTCAATGGGAAGTTAATCCGGTCTTTCAACTAGAGCGAATTTGGGTGGTGCCTTTCCCGAGCCTCGGGGAATTAGTCTTCCCACGAGTTCAGTAATCAAACACCGACGGGATAGCCTCCTGGTGAAGGGACCACACAACATACATTCACATACATCGCGTCTCACCGTATGAAAATGATGACATGTGTGAAGCACTAATATCACAAGCAGATATGGTGTGAAGTACTAAGTGCAATAAGGAAATGCATTCGTACATATTCATCATAAATATAAATGCAACATCCACACACAAGCAGATAATAGTTTTGAAAAAGATTGCAATAGCGGCTTAAGTCCTCTTACTGGAAGTCCCCAGCAGAATCGCCACCTGTCGACGTCGGGATTTTTTAGATGTCCTTTTCCGTTACTTGTTCTTTAGTGTTCTCATTTTAGGTGAGGTTTGTTTGAAAAAAAAAGTGAAAAAGGTCCGACATGTATAATGTCGAAGATGGACTGTTAAGAGTCGCCAGTTGGTTTTTTAAATGGTTGTACCAACACAACCGAGAAAAGGTTTGCACATTGACCCGGTTATGTGATCTTTGCTAAACCAATTCGGTGAAACAACCGAGATTCATTAGGGTCCAGGGACTTGATTTTGCGGAGGGAAGGTGTTAGGCACCCCCCGACATCCGTGTTACCACGGTGACCGCCTCTTTTCAAAAACTATTATCTAAATGTGTGTGTGTATGTGAGTCAATTGTGCTGTTGTTTGGAAGTAATGCGAGGCCTCGTTCACACCTATATACACAGGGTTTGAATTTATGTAAAAATTCAGTTTTTAGCAAGATATAGAAATGATGTTTTATAAAAAAGGTTTTTTCAAACCCTGATGCTCAATAGTAATTGAGACCTTATACACTTCCTTTTTATTAAGTGTTCGGCTTGATTGATTTTATTTTTGAGATGCGAAGCATCTATAAGAAAATAATGTACAAAAATAATGCCGATTTCCTCATGGGTATGAAAACCATCTGAGGAAATTCAGACATCGCAGAATGATTTACAAGTTGCTTACAGCTGAAAATGTCCATCACGGGAATCTAATCTAGATCCAATAGGCTGAATCTGTGATCACATGATTCATAGGCGCACATGATACCGCAATTTGTATGAAAGCAGTGAGCAGGTATATATAAAAGCTGTAAATATATATATACAGACATGATCACCATCCACGAAGCGACTCCATGGGGGATCAGAAAATGTAAATAAAGCTGTAAAAGCTATCAACCGCCACGGAGGAAACTCCAGGTGGGACGGAACGTAAATAAAGCTGTAAAGCTATCAACCACCACGGTGGAAACTCCAGGCGGGACAAAATGTAAATAAAGCTGTAAAAGTGATCAACTGCTACGAAGTAAACTCCAAGCAGGACGAAGCGTAAAGAAAGCTGTAAAAGCGATCAACCACCACGAAGTGAACTCCAGGTGGGACGCACCGGATGTAAAATCCAGGCTCATCGAAAAAATTTCAACAACAGTTCATATATATAAGTATATATATATATAAGCGAATAAACGCACCGGATGTAAAATCCAGGCTCATCGAACAGAGTTCGACAACAGTTCATATATATATATATAAAAGCAAATAAACGCTCCAGACCGAAGTCTAGGCTCAATCGAGGCATAACTCGATAATGTTAGTACATATATTTAAATATATATATATATATATATATATATATATATAAATATATATGTATATACAAATTGAAATAAAACCACGGACTGAAGTCCGGGGAAACACACGCAACACGACTCTCAACGTGAAGAAGGGTGTGTGCAGAGATGAAGAGAAAGGCTTTATAGTGTGTGAGAAGGCTTACAGTGGGCTGCCAAAGAAGACTTCTATATCTTTAAAGTTGCTAAACACTGGCTTTTGTAGGTACAAAATTAGCAATATGTGGGCTCACATGTGTTTAAAATGAGAAAGCACTCAGTATAGGGTGAGTATGGAGCAAATTGGGCAGGGCTTCCTCGCCGTTTTCTCTTGAAAAATGGCCACCCCAAGCCCTCTATTTATAGAGGGTGGAGCCACAGGTACCTGAGGCTGGGCTACAGGTGTACCAGAGGCTACCCGGGTTGTCCCGGGTTTCTCGGGTTCTGTCGTCTCGAAGTACGTGCACTCGGGCACTGCAATGTCCGCTCAAACTTTCAGAATTGCAATCCGGGCATCCGACTGAGGTATATAGGACATATTTCGGACCGCCGTTGTCGAGAGTTATGCAATGTCACGGGATTAGAGGTTGTACGAAGTCATGAAGATGGGACGGTGCCCTCTGGTCTTCAGCTTCAAATTCTATCCGTTATCCTGCGCAATAGTCACTCGGGATTGATTTTCCTTGGTTCTTATGGGACGTCGTTATGTAGAAATATGATGTTGAGATGACGTGATGTGGCATCACGTTGGCGAGATGACGATGTTTCCCCTCACCGGGGTTATCGCCAATTCGGGCTGATAAAGCAGACGTTGCTCAGGGCTTCGCTGAGATTGGACTGCTGCAATTGTTGAAGGTCCTCAGTGTCATCTCTGAGGTGTGCCTGTCCTCCCGGTGTTATCTCTGGGTTGGTACTGAGTATCTCATTGTGAGCATCGAGATTGAAGCTGATTGCATTTGAAACAAGCATTTCCGGGGTTTTCTCCGAAACTGCATTCCTTGGGGTTATCACCAAGGTTGGTAACTATTCCCATGGTTGGGACTGAGACTAGATACCTTGGGGTTATCTCTAAGATTAATCGGTCTTCTCTGGTTTGTGTTTCGGTATTGGATCTGCACGCCTCGGGGTTATCTCTGAGGTTGGAATTGTTACTCCCGGTGTGTATTTCGGGGTTGATGCTAAACTTCTGGTAGTATCCAAAATGGATATGAACTGTCTTCCAGGGTTCTCTCTTGAAAGACGAATCTGTCCTCCTACAATGTTTGTGACACGTATACAGAAAATTTCGAGTGTCTACACACTTCAATATATCTATCGTTGATATTAGTGCTTCGCACATTTCATCATTTTCATAAACGGTGAGACACGTTGTATGTGAATGTATGTTGTGTGGTTCGTCCACCAGGAGGCTATCCTGTCGGTGTTTGATTACTAGACTCATAGGAAGACTAATTACAATGAGGCTCAGGAAAGGCACCACCCAAATTCGCTCCAGTTGAAAGACCGGATTAACTTCCCGTTGAGTAAATTGCAATGATTTGGTAACCTTCATGCCAAAAAGCCGCGAGAGTAACCTAAGATAGGTCAGCCTTTGATAAACCCAACACGGAGGAAAGTCTCTTAATGCTTTCTCATTTCAAATTACTCATAAAATCAATTACTTGTAATTTCATTCCATATTCATCTCCATGTAATGAGAAATATTAAGAAATGTGTATACATATATATTTAAATTAACATGCTATCATGTATTACAAACAGCTAACATCCGTTTTGCAGGATAAAATTCCTAAAGTGGACACATCACATAGCATGTTAATATTTACACATTCCCTAAAGACTAAACTATGCAAGTCTTTCACAGGGAAGCAATCGGTCCCGTTACACGTTTAAAGTCCAAAAGGGTATTAACCCCACAGCCAGACATAGATAAAAATGCCCAGCCTGATCCTATTCCTGTCTCTCGCGAGGAGTTTGAAAGATTAAGCTATCAAATTATAGAGTTGGCTGTTATGTTCAAGAAACTACACCAATCTACTCGGGGTCCACAAATACCCCTCCACACAGAATCCTCTACACATGGAGAAATTCGGGGCCAAACAATGCCTACTCAACCAGAGTTATCCACCCCAGGGGACAGTCAGGGTATTGGCAAAAAGATGGAAACCCAGATACCTAAACCTCATTCCAATAAAGAAATCACAAATCTCAGGGATGATCAAGAAACTGGGGATATAAGAAAGAAAGTCCAACAAATGGAGGAGACCATCCGGTCAATCAAAGGGACTAGAAATTATGGAAGTGTCACCTCTTTAGATCTCTGCATATTCCCAGGGGCTCAATACCCTACTAAATTCAAAGTCCCAGAGTTTGAAAAGTACAATGGGGTAGGCGATCCCTATACGCACCTCAAAGTGTACATTGGCGAACTGGGGTCTTATGCTGAAGATGAAAGCCTCAGAATGCAACTTTTTCAAAAGACTCACTGGAGAGGCTAAAGCCTGGTATGACCGACTTGACAATGCCAGAATCCATAACTGGGAAGAATTGGCCCATGCCTTTCTAAATTAGTACAGTTTTTAGTCACAAGTGGCGCCGGATCGATACCAAGTGACTAAAGTCAAAAAGCAAAGTACTGAATCTTTTCGAGAATATGCCTAAAGGTGGAGACATCTAGCATTGTAAGTCATTCCATCAATGACAGAAACTGAGATGGTAATGACGTTTATTGACATCTAAGAGGCTCCGTACTACGAGAGGATCCTAGTAGTCATAGGAAAGCCATTCTCAGAAATGATCAAACACAACAAAATGGCAGAGATGGGCCTAAAGACCGGCAAGATTAAAGACTTCACTGCCTTGGAAGCAGTCGCCAAGCATATACAGACAATGATTTTAAGAATTCAATTAAATAAGAGCAAGGATAAATTTTAAAGATTTATAATTCAATTTATCCAAAATTTAATAATGTCCAAATTGTCAACATGATACTGCTTTGTGGAGTAAAATTCAAGAATAATTTTGTATTAAAAATAATTTGGACAGAAAAGAAATTAATTTTTGTCATGAATAGTACCCCGTGAATAGTACTCCGGCATGAAAAGATTAAACTTTAACAAGAATGTTCAGAAAAATATCCTTGTGAAACGATACTAGATGAAGCGCAAATTTCAAGGATATTCTACTAATTTCAAGGAGTATAGAAGCAATACTTAACAACATGAGTGTAGAATTCATAATTTGAAACTAAATAATATTACTTACATACTATAGAGTATGGAAGGAAATATTATTTCATACGAATATTGAACAAAAATAATATCCCTTATAAATACGAAAGAAATAATACCCCTTACCTTAGTAGGAGATTGGCTACTGAAATAGTGTAGTAACATAATACTCTTCTTCTTTCTCTCTGATTCTCTCTCTATAGAATTCTCTTGTGAGTCGTAGTGAATTGGTGAGAATGAAAGAAGAATTAATCTTCTATTTATAAAAGATTTCTAGCTTAGCCCTTGTAATGTGAAAAGGCAAATGGCTTGACGACTGGTGATGTGAAAAGAAAAGTGGTTTGACGCCTGTAATGTGAAACAACAAGTGGTTTGACTCCTGTAATGTGAAACAACAAGTGGTTTGACGCCTATAATGTGAAACGACACGCCTGTAATATAAAACGGCAAGTGGTTCGACGTTTGGTAAAGTCAATTACTATTGACGAAAGTGACTCTTAGATAATGACATATGGGCCCCCATAGAATAAACCAAACTTACCACAGACGTCTCGTAATAGACTTCTTATTTATATAAAAGATTGAATAAATATTACCACAAATCATTTTATCTTCAATCAACATATTTTTAACCTTCTAACAATTATTCATCATTAATATTATAACTCACAATATTTAACAACCAAATCATTCCCAGGAAAGAGGGGGCTTTCCGATAAGAATTTCTCCCTATTGGGGAGCAATTAGGTGACCAAACCTCTCCTTGACAGAATTTTCTAGACATCGTCAATATTGCAAATAATAATATGAATAACTTTGTCGTCTCAATTATTGATTTAATAATATAAAATATTATGCAGATAATACTGTGATAATAATTGAATCAATAATATGAGATACTATGCAGCAATTATTGTAGCAATAATTGAGTATAACTGAGTGGATTCTTACGTAAGCATCAATAATCAATACCGTGTGCTACTATGCAACCACGCGTATTATTGTACTTTTACCACTGGGTATTTCAACTGTTAACGGTAAAACTTTCGTCGTTATTTTTATTAAAAGATATTTCTATCATTTTCTAATTCCGACAATAATTCTGTTGTGGGGTCCACCAATGATTGTGCCATCGTACGAATATTCTCCGACAAAAAGAATATTCCCCGACCAAACGAATATTTTATAACAACTTGCTTACTTTACAAAATTTATAAATATTACCCACAACTATAACATTATATCAAATCCACACCATAATATTCAAAATGATATTTAGAGAAAAATAATCTTTATTTATGAAAGTTGGGGTCTTACAACCTCCCCTTCTTATGAAATTTCGTCCTCAAAATTAGGGTACATACCTGGTACGTCGAAGAGGTGAGAATACCTTGACTTCATTTTAGATTCTAACTCCCAAGTCATTTCCTCAACATCGTGGTTTCTCCACAAAATTTTGACTTGAGGTATAACCTTGGAGCGTAGAATATGTTCCTTCTTATCCAAGATTTTAACAGGTACCTCTTCGTACGTTAAATCTTCTGCTATCTCGTCTGGTTCTAACTCAATAATGCGGTTCGGGTCTTCCACATATTTACGTAACATGGATATGTGAAAAATGTTATGAACACGAGACATACTTGGCGGTAAGGCGAGGCTATAAGCCACATTTCCTACTCGATCAAGGATTTCAAATGGGCCAATGAATCGAGGATTGAGATTTCCTCTATTTCCAAATCTTGTAACTCCTTTCCATGGAGCAACACTTAACAACACATGTTCTCCCACATTGAATTCTATGTCCTTTCGATGAAGATCAACATAACTCTTTTGTCGATTTTGTGAGGTCTTTATACGTTGTCAAATCATTTGAATCTTTTCCGTAGTCATACATACCAATTCCGGTCCCAACAACGTTGCTTCACCCATCTCATCCCAGCATACTGGAGAACGACACTTTCTTCTATACAAGGCCTCGAACGGAGCCATGCCAATACTTGTTTGATAACTATTATTGTAAAAGAATTCCACCAATGGCAAGAACTTGTCCCAACTTCCTTTGAAGTCAAGGACACATAGTCTTAATAGATCTTCAAGAGTTTGAATAGTCCTCTCTGACTGCCCGTCCATTTGAGGATGATATACCGAACTAAATCATAAATCTGTACCATAGCTTTTTACAAACTGGCCCAAAACCGTGAAGTGAATCTTGGGTCTCGATCAAAAAATATGGATATTGGCATACCATGCACTCTTACAATCTCATTTATGTACATACGAGAAAGACGTTCAAGTGTATAAGTCTCTCGTATAGGTAAGAAATGAGCAGACTTGGTTAATCTATCAACAATGACCCAAATTGCATCTATGCCTTGAGAAACCTTGGGAAGACCGGTAACAAAATCCATGGTAATGTGCTCCCACTTCCATTCTGGAATTTCAAGTGGTTGCAATGGACCTTTTGGCACTTGATGCTCCGCCTTGACACGTTGACACGTTAAACACCTTGAGATAAACTCTGATATCTCTCTCTTCATATTGCTCCACCAAAATGTATGTCGAATATCATGATACATTTTAGTACTCCTAGGATGGATTGCAAACGGTGTGTTGTGCGCCTCCGTCATGATTTTATACTTTAAATCAGGGTCATTAGGAACACAAAGTCTAGAGTTGACTCGAAGTATTCCTTCTTCATCAATTCTTACTTCTAGAATAACACCTTCTTGCACTTTCTTCTTCATACGTGTTGGGAGAATGCATTCTATGATTTGATGTTTTAATGTATAAAGCTCATGATTGTTTGTAAGGTCCTTCAATGAATTTATGTATAAGGACTTAGTGATAGATCAAAGTTGTTAGGTTGATCTAAGATCTTAACGTGTATCATTCTTTAATAGAATGTATAGATAGAAAAGATCAAAGCTGTTAGGTTGATCTTGAGATGTAATAGATAGGGTTCGAAGAAATCGTAGTGTATCATTTGATCAACAGTGCAGAAGTCAAGGAAGAAACGTAGAGCTTAACGGATCATAGTGTGTTCCTGACTTGAAGGGACTTTTCAAAAATCGTAGAGTGGTCCCAACGTTTGTCGAGCCAAACTCCACGATCGCAGTGTGCTGAAGGAAACATGAAGTTCACAAGTCAACGATCGTAGTGTGCTCTCGGGAACGTAGAGTCAACAACATGAGCAACTAAGGATCGTAGTGTGCAAGGATTTAAGAGAAATCATAGTGCTCTCTAAATGATAGCATCAGATCAAGCACCAAGGCAACAAGTCACTACGATCTGAATCGTAGAGAATCATAATCCAAATCGTAGAGAATCATCTGTCTTATGTCAGAAAACGTCGAGCCTCATGATTTGTGTAAAGGTAGATTTCAACATATGAGGAATGGATTCTAGACGCTGCAATACTCATCAGTCCTAGAGTAAAGAAATATGCTTAGTATGCAACAAAGAAGCGTATTGAAGAAGCTAAGAATAGTACCATGGATAAGAGGGACAAAACACCTTTTCATGTGGTAGGTGAGAAAGCAGTCTGTTGTGTCAGTGGGCCAGAATGCAATTTCAGAAGATGTGCAGAAATGTCTCCATCACAGTACGAAAAGTTCAGACGCATTTAATGCCACAATGGATGGATCCAACGGATAGTTTTCAACATCATATATATGCAGATCGGACAGATGAGAGAAAAAAAAAAGCAAGCATTGAACAAACAACGTGAACATCTCTCAAGCTCAACTCTACGATCTGAGATATTGCAAAGCTTGCTCAGCTACTTAGTTCTTTAGAACAAGTGCTTACACAGTGACTGAGTAGCAACCATCAAGAACACAACATTATCAACCAACTGAAGAAGAGTACCAAGTCTGCTGGACTTAAAGAGTTCGTAGTGAACTATAAGAAAGCCAAGTCTGCTGGACATGAAGAGTTCAAGAGTGAACTAAGAAGTTCCTAGACTGCTGGTTTAGAAGGAATCTGTGTGATTCAGAAGTTGTAACAGACATCCTTAGTGGATATCCTACTCGTTGAGTAGAAGAGTGGACTAGGAGCTTTAAGTGCTCTGAACCACTTAAAAACGACTGTGTCATTTACATTCATATCATAATCAATTATATCTCTTATAACTATATAAGCGCCTCACCCTCATTACTCCATTGCTTGGTAAAGAAGATTAAAACAAACATTTATTCCACTAAGTTTTAATCATTATCAAAGAAAAAGTTTAAAAGCGAAAAGATTTTTAAATATCTATTCAACCCCCCCTTCTAGATAACTATTGTGCTAACTAGAACTAACAATTGGTATCGGGCGTGTTCTATTTTATAGATTACAAGCTTTAGTAGATCCAATGGCGGTCGTACTGCCGAATCCGAGGATCGGGGAGCGTAAGAAGCCACCAATGTGCAACAAGGATAAATTTGCTAACTGGAAAGTCAGGATACAAGCGTACATGGACTCAATAGATGAAGATATATTTGAGATCGTTCAAAATGGGCCCTATATTCCAACCAAGCTTGCACCAACCACTGACGATCCAAACCGTATACATATCAAAGTTAAAGAAGAGTGGACAGACAACGAGAAAAGAGCTGTCCAACTTGATAAGAAGGCTAAGAACATCCTGTTCCAATCCTTAGAAGACGATCTATTTGAAAGTGTTGTAAACAACAAAACAGCTAAGGAAGTTTGGGAAGCTCTACTGATCATGCACGAAGGAACTGAAGAAGTTAGAGATAACAAACAGTCTCTTCTAACACAACAGTACAAAATGTTCACTCATGTGCAAGGAGAAAATGTAACTGCCACCTATGAAAGATTAAATGTTCTGCTCAACTCTCTATGAGCATATGGAAAGGTCTATCCTAACAAAGATCTGACCATAAAATTCATGAGAGCCCTACCAAGCAGGTGGGATGCCAAGACCACTGCAATTAGAGAGTCAAAGAATCTCAACAAAATGACAGTTTAACAACTATATGGAAATCTCGACATACTAACCGAGTGACCCAACGTCTTTGTAACCTTATCAGAAGGAAGAAGGAAGGATAAGGGTGTTGCTCTCAAGGCAACTGAAAGTGCATCAAAGGTCAACATTGAGATTGACTATGATGATGATGAAGACAATGATGATGACTTTGCTATGCTGGTAAAGAGACTAAGAAGGTTCATGCGACAAGGCAGAATTAGCAAGCCAAAGAAGGTCAGCAATTACAGCAATTACAAACCTATCAAAGAAGAACTAAAGAAGAAAACACATGTAAAGAAGGAATACAAAGGAAACAAGAGGCCTCAGAAAAGAGACAAAGGCCTGGTAGCTGGAGGATCGTGGAGTGACTCAGATAATGACTCAAATGCTAACTCCGGAGACGAGGAAGAACCACATATGGTAAATCTGTGCTGAATGGCCAAACATGCAAAGGACAAACAAAGCCTCAACATACATGATGTAAGTCTCGACGAGGTATTTGATTTCAACTCAGCTGATGTAGACATGAATGACTTAAGAACTGCACTGCAGGGCATAACTACTGTTCTACATCAATACATGAAGTGGTTCCGAGTCTTGTCTAAATATCATTCACTTCTTCAAGAGTAAAAGAGGAAAGTTCAAGAAGAGCTTGAAACAGCCCTTCTAAGTACTAATCTTTTTTCCAAGCTTGAGGCTAAGAATGAGACCTTAAAATAGACAAACAAACTGAATGCACAAAGAGAGTTTATTCTAACCTCTAAAGTTTAGAACCTAGAGAAGACTATCTCTGCATGGAACAAATCCTCATCGTCCATGGACTGCCTGCTCTCTAGTCAGAGAAGCACTTTCGACAAAACAGGTCTAGGCTTTGGGGAATTCATCTCAGAGCCTTGTGTGGAAAAGACAGTGTAAACTAGCACTAGTAATGCCTCAAGTTTTGATAGAGGCATTGCCTTTGTGAAATCCTCACAGTTGGAAGAGCCAGTTCAACCTTGTTCTACTTTTTCTAGTTATACTCAGAGAAGTAAAGGATCTCACGCTGGCCTGGGATTCATAAAGGAGAAGAGTAACCCAACTTCTACTCACCAACCTCGAAGAATCGTAGAGTCAAGCAAGACCAACTCTACGAATCAAGCTGGAAAATACAGTGAGAGGTAAGGCACACTCATCACTATTTATGAAACCTAAGGACACGTGGAAGAAAGAGAATCGGGTTTAATGTAAGGTTAACTAAAGAACCACACAAGTCCAAATGGAAGATGAATCATTATGCACACACAGGCATGCATCATAATAGATGTTTCATATGCAATAAATATGGTCATAGGGCCACAAAATGTTATTATAACTCCATGCATGTGAGACCCAAGATTAGATGATTTGGGTCCCCAAAGGTACTAATAATGAAGGACCCATGCAAATATGGGTACCAAAATGAAGGTTCAAATATTTTGACGGAAAAGAGCTCCACGACCTCAACATGGTATCTGGACAGTGGATGCTCGAGGCATATGACAGGGAACAAAGCTCTACTATCTAACTACATAGAAAAGGAAGGTCCCTCAGTCATCTTTGGAGATAACGGCTCGGGCAAGACAAGAGGATATGGCTCTGCTGGAAATGGTGCAGTATCTTTCAGCAAAGTAGCCTATATGGAAGGTCTTCAACACAACCTTCTAAGTATCAGCCAACTCTGTGACAAGGGTCATCAAGTGACATTCCTCAATAATCAATGTCAAGTCAAAGATTTGAAGACATCTGCTGTAAAGCTAACCGGGACAAGAAAAGGAAATGTCTACACAGTGGATCTTGTTCAACTAAGCTCAGATGAGACAATATGTTATTTGGCAAAAGCATCTGAAGAAATGAGCTGGTTATAGCATAGACGGTTGTCTCACTTAAACTTCAAAAGCATGTCCAAACTGGCATCAAAAGACCTAGTAGCTGGCCTACCCAAGTTCAACTTCGTGAAGGAAAGGCCATGCAATGCCTGTCAGCTTGGAAAGCAGACCAGAAGCTCATTCAAGAGCAAGACTGCCAACTCTATTGACAAGCCACTGCAGTTGCTTCACTTGGATCTCTTTGGGCCAATCCCAACAACCAGTCTTGGAAGAAAAAGATACTCTCTAGTCGTAGTCGACGACTACACCAGATTAACATGGGTATTCTTCCTAACTTCAAAGGATGAAACGAGCTCCGAATTAATCAAGAAATTCAGACTAGTGATGAACGAGAAAGGAGAGAAAATCAAGGCCATAAGGAGTGATCATGGCAGAGAATTTGATTTCTCAAAAATGGATCAGTTCTGCACAGACAATGGGATCAGTCACAACTTCTCAGCTCCTCGAACTCCTCAACAAAATGGAGTAGCTGAAAGGAAGAATAGAACCTTGATTGAGGTTGGAAGAACTCTACTAGTCGCATTTACCCATCTACCCCGAATACTTCGGGCGGAAGCTTATCAACACTGCATGCTACACGCAGAACAGATCACTCATACACTCTACGATCAAGAAGACGCCCTACGAACTGTGGAAAGGGAGAAAGCCAAGTGTCAGCTATTTCCATGTCTTTAATTTCACAGATGCTACATTCTCAACAATGGAAAGCGATGTCGACAAAATTCCATTAAAGTCGACGAAGGATCTTTCTTGGATATGCCATGGGCAAAAGAAAGCTTTACGAGGGTATTCAACAAGAAGACACTGAATGTTGAAGTTTCAATACACATCATCTTTGATGAAACTGACTTAGACAAAATAGTGCCTCAAGACTCTACGATCGATAGTGCATACACTACGAATGAAGTCGTCGAGCTCAACACTACAATCGTAGTGCCAGATAGTGAAATCCTAGAGCATGAGAATGTGATCGTAGAGAGGTCCATGCAAGACAGCGAGCCTCCACTCCAAGAAGAAGAAATAGACCTTAAAGATTTAAGACAGGAAGGCATCAGGACAGATGTCCCAACCGGTAATAGATGGGCAAGAAATCACACTCAGGATCTAATCATTGGAGTTCCGAGTTCCGTCAGTCAAAACAAGAGTCATTACTCGGAATGAATGTTTTTATCTAAGCTTCACATCATCACAAATAGAGCCAAAGAAGATAGAGGATGCTATGGAAGACTCCAGTTGGATAGAAGCCATGCAGGAAGAACTCAACCAATTTGAACGAAGCAAAGTATGGAGATTGGTACCAAGACTAAAGAGTCATCCTGTGATAGAAACTAAGTGGGTCTTCAGAAACAAAATGGATGAAGATGGGGTCATCACCAGAAACAAGGCAAGACTAGTGGCAAAGGGCTATTCTCAAGAAGAAGGTATCGACTACGATGAAACATTTGCACCTGTTGCCAGACTGGAAGCCATCAGAATCTTTCTTGCCTTTGCTGCCCATATGAAGTTCAAAGTCTTTCAGATGGATGTCAAGAGTGCATTTCTAAATGGAGAACTCCAAGAAGAAGTCTATGTAGAACAACCTCCAGGTTTCATCAATCCATCACTTTCCAATTATGTCTATAGATTAGATAAAGCCTTATATGGTCTTAAACAAGCACCTAGAGCATGGTATGAAACATTGACTAACTTCTTAATCAAAAATGGGTTCACTAGAGGTAGAGTAGATACCACATTGTTCCTTAGAAAGCATAAAGACAAAGTCTTACTAGTTCAAATCTATGTTGATGACATTATCTTTGGTTCTACTGACGAAAAGTTATGCAAGAGATTCTCTAAGCTAATGCAGAGCAAGTTTGAAATGAGCATGATGGGTGAGCTGAACTTCTTCCTTGGACTGCAAGTAAAGCAGACTGAAGAAGGAATTTTCATAAACCAAGACAAGTACATCAAAGACTTACTAAAGAAGTATTGCATGGAATCAGCCTCTCCCATGAAAACACCAATTGCTCCTGCAACCAAGCTTGACAAAGACGAGAAAGGTAAAAGTATTGATATCACTCAATACAGAGGTATGATAGGCTCTCTTTTATACCTAACTTCTAATAGACCAGACATAATGTTTGAAACATACATATATGCTAGATTTCAGGCTAACCCTAAAGAGTCACATTTGTCTACTGTAAAGAGGATCTTCAGGTATCTCAAGGGTACACCTTACTTGGGGTTGTGGTACCCCAAGGAATCCTCATTTGAACTAATAGGATACACAGATGCTGATTTTACAGGATGCAAAATAGATAAAAAGAGTACCAGTGGCACTTGTCAACTTTTAGGAAACAGACTTGTGTCTTGGTTTAGAAAAAAGTAAAACTCGATTATTACCTCTCAACCGCGGAAGGTTTGAATATATTCTTTGTCTTGGAGGCTCACGTGCTCAGATCCTATGGATGAGAAATCAGCTAGCATACTATGGGTTCGACTTCAAATCTATTCCCATACACTATGACAACACAAGTGCCATAGCTATAACTCATAATCCTGTCATGCATTCTAGGACTAAGCATATAGAAATAAGGTATCACTTCATTAGGGATCATGTGCAAAATGGAACTATATCTTTACAATATATCCCTACTGAAAATCAACTTGTTTATGTTTTTACAAAACCACTAGATGAATCCAGATTTAATAAGTTAATAAGTGAGCTAGGTATGCTAAATCTACAACCATGAAATATATGCTCTAGATTGTGCTAACCATGACATATACAAAGGTTGAACTCAAAATCGTAGACATGATCAAGGAAAGCTCACGATCGTAGAGCTGAAAAGAAGACTAACTCAACGATCGTAGAAAAGACTTAACTATCGTAGTGCAGACTGAACGATGACACAAGCCCCATTCACAAAGAAAAAATGTATCGTGTGATGACAAGTTTCATAACATAGTAATCTCTCTAAGAGGTGGCTCAGGAACAAACCTAACCCTTGAATCTCTCCAAGAGGTTGGCCCTTCCCGAGCTGCCTTAAAAGGATGTTTAATCAAAAACTCATCATAAGGATTCGGACAGACTCAACGAATGCTGATCAGACTCAACATTTGCCAGACAGACTCGACGATCGTAGGACAGACTCGACGATCGCAGGACAGACCCAACGAACATAAGACTACCTCAACGATCGTAGTCTTCCTAAGGACACCTCAGCTCTGAAAAGGCTAAGGGCAAATTAGTACATTCCTGCACAGTCAAAATCGTAGAGCCAAGCAAAAATTGACACCTGTCCCACTAAGTGAAAAAGAGAGAAGGAAGTTACAAGTACAAATTGAAATCATGTTTTTGAAATCTGAAGTTCAAAAGATTATCTCTCTCTCTCTCTCTCAAAGCGAAACCCTAAATCGTTGAAAGCTCGGTCAGTATCTCACTTCCAACTCTGTAATCAATGGCTTCTTTAAATGTGGTTTCAAAGCTCTGCGACTCTTCTTGACGAGTTCAAGACCTGCTCCACCAAAATTTCACAAGATGCTGGCCTTACTGAAGAAGGCGGGTCTCGAAGAGGTGTTGAGCACCGATACACTCATCTATCCCAAACTAGTGAAGGAGTTCTATAAGAATGGTGTGTTCGAACACAACACCATCACTACTCGAGTAAAGGAAGTAGAAATGAGACTAAGGGAAGAGGACTTCAATCTGGCCCTAGGTTTCAAGAATGAAGGGCACCCATTCTTAGACAGCATAAACTTCCAAGAGAGTCTAAGGAAAATGCATCACAAGAAAAACCCCTCTGTAAAAGGATACAAAAAGAAGGAGTTCCCCTCTGTCAAACTCAACGATCTGATCAACAGAGAATTGTAATGGCTATACCATTAAGCCATCAGGAGTCAACTCCCAGCTCACAAGATGTGTCTACTGTACGCATAAGAATGCCAACTGGAGATCCTGTATTTATGCACAGGCATGAGGAGAATCCAATACTAAGTCTAAGCGAGCTGGAAGAGTTAGCCAGAAACGAGGAAGTATGCCAACCCACCTTCACGAAAGAGGTCAAGTAAATAGAGATAAGTTGAAACTTAAATTTCCTATTGATGTAATGTTGAATTGTAATATCTTCTGATGATCAATAAATTCATGCTTATTCTCTAGAAATTTTAGCTGCTCACTGAAATACTAAGTCATGTTTAAATTTCCTGTAAATGCATCTAGTCACTAATAATCATGACAACAAATCTCCTTGGTTATGTCAACATCAAATAGGGGGAGATTGTTGGGAGAATACATTCTATGATTTGATGTTTTAATGTATAAAGCTCATGATTGTTTGTAAGGTCCTTCAATGAATTTATGTACAAGGACTTAGTGATAGATCAAAGTTGTTAGGTTGATATAAGATCTTAACGTGTATCATTCTTTAATAGAATGTATAGATAGAAAAGATCAAAGCTATTAGGTTGCTCTTGAGATGTAATAGATAGGGTTCGAAGAAATCATAGTGTATCATCTGATCAACAGTGCAGAAGTCAAGGCAGAAATGTAGAGCTTAACAGATCGCAGTGTGTGCCTGACTTGTAGGGACTTTTTAGAAATCGTAGAGTGGTCCCAACATTTGCCGAGCCAAACTCCACGATCGCAGTGTGCTGAAGGAAACATGAAGTTTACAAGTCAACGATTGTAGTGTGCTCTTGGGAATGTAGAGTCAACAACACGAGCAAGTAAGGATCGTAATGTGCAAGGATTTAAGAGAAATCGTAGTGCTCTCTAAATGATAGCATCAGATCAAGCACCAAGGCAACAAGTCACTACGATCTGAATCGTAGAATCATAATCCAAATCGTAGAGCATCATCTGTCTCATGTCAGAAAATGTCGAGCCTCATGATTTGTGTAAAGGTAGATTTCAACATATGAGGAATGGATTCTAGACGCTGCAGTACTCATCAGTCCCAGAGTAAAGAAATATCCTTAGTATGCAACAAAGAAGCATATTGAAGAAGCTAAGGATAGTACCACGGATAACAGGGACAAAACACCTTTTTAGGTGGTAGGTGAGAAAGCAGTCTGCTGTGTCAGTGGGCCAGAATGCAATTTCATAAGATGTGCAGAAATGTCTCCATCACAATATAAAAAGTTCTGACGCATTTAATGCCACAACGGATGGATCCAACGGATAGTTTTCAACATCACATATATGCAGATTAGACAGATGAGAGAAAAAAAAAAGAAAAAAAAGAAAAGCAAACATTGAACAAACAACGTGAACATCTCTCAAGCTTAACTCTACGATCTGAGATATTGCAAAGCTTGCTCAGCTACTCAGTTCTTTAGAACAAGTGCTTACATGCAGATGGTAAGTAGCAACCATCAAGAACACAACATTATCAACCAATCAAGAAGAGTACCAAGCTCTTTGGACTTGAAGAGTTAAGTGATGCACTATAAGAAAGCCAAGTCTGCTGGACTTGAAGAGTTCAAGAGTGAACTAAGAAGTTCCTGCTATCACCGGTCTAGAAGGAATCTGTGTGATTCAGAAGTTGTAACAGACATCCTTAGTGGATATCCTACTTGTTGAGTAAAAGAGTGGACTAGGAGCTTTAAGTGCTCTGAATCACTTAAAAATGACTTTGTCATTTACATTCATATCATAACTGCTATATCTGTTATAACTGTCATAACTGCCTCACCCTCATTACTCCATTGCTTGGTAAAGAAGATTAAAACAAACATTTATTCTGCTAAGTTTTAATCATTATCAAAGAACAAGTTTAAAACGAAAAGATTTTTAAATATCTATTCAACCCCCCCCCCCCTTCTAGATAACTATTGTGCAAACTAGGAACTAACAATACGCATCAGCTCCAGGTTCGTAGCTTGACAAACTTTAACTTTATCGATTAAAGTCGGTTCTTCTCGTATATTTGCCATCATTACGTGGTTCCCTAAAGTCTTTATCTCTATCTCCATCTTTTGCAAGTCATATAAAATGGGCCTTTGCGTTGACAATATCGCACTCGTACCCGCATATGATCTTCTACTCAATGCGTCAGCTACCACGTTCACTTTTCCAAGATGATATTGAATAGTATGATCATAGTCTTTCAACAGTTCAAGCCAACGTCGTAGCCGCATGTTGAGTTCCTTTTGAGTGAAGAAATATTTGAGGCTTTTATGATCCGTAAAGATCTCCACCTTCTCCCCATACAAGTAATGCCTCCAGATTTTAAGTGCGAACACGACAGCTGTCAACTCTAGATCATGAGTAGGATAATTCCTCTCATATTCTTTGAGTTGTCGCGAGGCATAGGCTATGACCTTCCCATGTTGCATGAGAACACATCCTAAACCTTTGCCTGAAGCATCACTGTAGATGACATATCCCTCCGTACCAGATGGTATTGTTAGAACAGGTGCTGAAATGAGTCTCCTCTTGAGTTCTTGAAAACTCTTCTCACATTCCTCGCTCTAACCGAATTTTGTATCTTTTTGAGTCAGCTGAGTTAATGGAGTAGCGATTCGAGAAAATCCTTCCATGAATCTCCGATAATAACCAGCTAAGCCGAGAAAGCTACGTACTTTGGTCACTGACTTAAGTTGCTCCCATCTTTGAATTGCTTCAATCTTTGTCGGGTCAACAGATATTCCATGATTTGATATCACGTGCCCAAGGAATGCTACTTCCTCAAGTCAGAACTTGTATTTCTTCAACTTGGCATATAACTTGTTTTCACGAAGCTTTTGGAGTATTAGCCTCAAGTGTTGCTCATGATCTTCATGGCTTTTGGAATATATGAGGATGTCATCAATAAAGACAACAACAAAATGATCCAAATATTCCTTGAATACTGAGATCATCATATCCATGAAGGCCGCAGGAGCATTAGTCAATCCAAAAGATATGACTAGGAATTAAGTAATGCCCGTCTGGGAGTTCGAAAGTAGTCTTTGGAATGTCATCCGACTTTAACTTTTAACTGATGATATCCGAAACGAAGATCGATCTTTGAAAAGAATTTAGCACCTTGCAACTGGTCAAACAGGTCATCAATTCGAGGTAACGGGTACCTATTTTTTACAGTGACATGATCCAACTCCCGATAGTCAATACAAAGTCGCATACGTCCATCTTTCTTCTTTACGAACAAAACAGGACCACCTTAAGGAGACGTACTAGGACGATTGAAACCGATGTCTAACAATTCTTGTAGTTGGGTTTTTAACTCCTGAAGTTCAATAGGAGCCATTCGATATGGGGCTTCAGAAATGGGTTTTGTACCGAGTTCAAGATTAATACAAAACTGGATTTCACGCTCTGGGGGTAGGCCAGAAATTTCTTCAGGGAATACGTTAGGAAATTTATGAAATAAAAGTATTCAAATTTTTTTTTCTATTTTGGTAAATAGCACGGTATTGATTATTGATGCTTATGTGATAAGTCACTCAGTTTTGTTTTATTAGTATCATTAATGTAATAAAACAGAAAAGCTTTTTATATAAAATAGAATACTTTTATAAAGTTATTCTATAAATAGAATATATTATATTCTATTGTGCATAGTGTTTTCATAGTAAAATCTTTTTTATATAAAAATGTAATACTTTTATAAAGTTATCTATTTTATTAGACAATAATTAGAATATATTATATTTTATTATACATAGTGTTTGCATAGTGCATGCATAGTATTTGCATAGTAAAATCTTTTATAAAGTTATTCGTTTTATTAGATTATAAATAGAATATATTATATTTTATTTAAAAGATTTTGCTTTAAATATGGACCGTCAGATTAAAGTAAATCAATTTGGACCGTTCATGAGTTAGTTACTATGCAGTCCATTTTTCTATAAATAGAAACTCATTCCTTCATTATTTCTTACGAATTCACTGAAACTCTAGAGAGAGAAATTATAGAGAAGCTATAGAAAAGTATTTTGCTCCTTCCCTACTCTTATATTCAGTTTCTTTTACGGTAAGGGATATTATTTGTTGTACTCGTAAGGGGTATTCATTCTTTCTTATTCGTGAAGAGAACTTCTGTTATTCCATTCTTTATTATTCTGTTGGAATAACCTGTTTATGCGAAGTACCACATACATGGTGAAATTCTTCTAATATTCCGTTCTTTATTATTCTGTCGAAATATCCTGTTTGTGCGTTTACGCCTCGACCGGGTTCCATTATTTATTATTACGTCGGAATATATCTCGTTGTGCGCTTCTGTTTAATTGGACCGGTTCCATTATTTATTATTCTCGCTTAATATCCATCGTGCTGTGTTTACGCCGACCGGTTCCATTATTTATTATTTTGTTGGGAATAACATGTCTTGCAGTATCTATCGCATTTATGGTGAATCCTTCTATTATTCCATTCTTTATTATTTTGTTGGAATAACCTGTCTATATGGATTACCACAAGCATGGTGAATGATCCTTCATATTCATACGAATAGTATTTTTATTAAAAAGGGGTTTCTTCCAGGGGCAGATTCATAATTTTTTTGACCCTCAAAAATTCTGAAAAAATTTGAAATGATAATTTGATGAGTTTTCTTTATTGTGTCCAAAAATGGCGATTTTTGGATGTATAGATTAAGAGTTATGGATTTTATGAGAAAAGACTATTTTAAAAGTAAACCCTTATAACTCCTTGTGGTTAACTCCAAAATTGGTGAAATTTTATTGGGAGTACATGTATATAACAGGAGTATACCCTGTAAATTTCGAAATTTTTGGACAAAAGTACAATTTATGATAAATGTCTAAATATTCTAAGCAGTTTTAGCCATATGAAAAAAATAGTAAATGAATTTTAAAAATTCGAGAAAAATATATGTTCAAGATGGGACTATATTCTCGCTAAATCCTTAAAAAGAAATATTTTTGGGATCGATTTGGTATTTTTCATGAAAATGAACTAGTTATGAGTAAATGAATTAAATATGTTATGTGAAGTAATAAAATTGGAAAATAGGATTTTATGGCTTGAGAATCCTATACAGGGTATATGCAGATTTTTGATGAGGGATTTGATCATTGATGATGAAATCTTATGAGTATGGTATTTTTGAATGATTAAATGCATTATTTGATAAAGTGTAAACAATTGAAAGAAATTGTTTATAAGTTTAAGAAATGATTAAAATATTGTTATAATATTAATGATATTAGATTATGAGATTATTAAGTGATTGATAAAATTTGGTTATTATCGAACGCTTGGATAAATTATATTATAAATGTTTAATATTTATCATTTATCTCATTTGATTGATTCTTATATCATTGTCATCATCCTCATGCTTATATTGTGTTGAAAGTCATCTTTGCCGTAGTGTAGTATAGATGGACTTGGTATGATTATGACACAGGATTATTCGGTATAATAATCATGACCGTAATGTTACAAATGATGTGGAAAAAGTCCTCATCGTCCGTAGTGCATCGATGGACAATTTTTGGTATGATTATGGCTATGGATTCTCTTCTACCAAGGGTGCAAAGATGAATTGTTTTATGGCATGATCAGGACTGTTGATGAAAACACGATTATCTTTGGCCCGTAGTGCATGGATAATTCGTGGTCGTGATACTAATGAATATCCTCGGCCCGTAATGCGTGGATGATTCGATGATGTGGATTAATTATTGAGCCGAGTCTCAAATGATGAAATATTAATTCATGGATGTGATAATAATGAATATCTTTGGCCGTAGTGCATGGATAATTCATGGATGTGATACTAACGAATATCCTTGGCCGTAGTGCATGGATAATTCGATGATGTGGATTATGTAAGCTGAGCTTGAGCGATAAAATATTGGTTTTACACTTTTAATTTGTAGAAGATTGTTTATATCATGCTCTACTTGACTCTTCTAAAATATAGTTGTATGTCTTTGGCTTGTAGTGCAAAGATGAATTGTTAATGAATATCTTTGGTCGTAGTGCAAAGATGAATTTATTAGTATGATTATGAACAAGAATTGTGATTTGGTATAACCATGATTTTTGATGTTTCAGGTGAAGATAGGTGATGAAAATTATCTTTGTCCTGGGTGCGAAGAGGAATTTAGAATCACAAATATGATTATGAGTTATTCATATGATTGTGGACATGAGTTGTTGATTGATGTTACAGGAATAAAACATTATTGGTGGAATTTTAACATAGAGAAGATAATAGATCTGATGGTCTATTTGACTCTTCTAATGGATTGCTCATTCCGCTGCAACTATGGTTGAAAAGTTTTATTATCTACCATATGTTCTAAATCTCTGATTTATTATTGATGAAAGCTATTGATAGTTTAATTATCTTTAGTCATGATATTTCTTACTGGGCTAGTTGTGCTCACCCTTTCTACTTCATAATTCCTTTCGTAATAAGAGTGTTGCCGTAAGAGTGTCACGGTCAAGCGGGGATAATAGGGAATATAATAGTGGTCTCTAGTCAGGAGGTTCTCCTTAAACAAGATAGAAAAGTGTGTTGTATTCTATACAACATTTAGTAGTTATATTTGGTGAATCAAATAGGTGAGGTGAACCCAACTTTGAAGGGTGTTTTGTCACTATCATACAAGATGTCTAATGACATACAACCTCGTGTTATCATAAGATGTGGTTATGCGATCCACTTGCCGAGTATATTTACCGCACTACCTATATGATCTTGAGTTTATTTAAAATATAATATTCACTTGGAGACAAAGTGGAGATAGTTATATGTCAAGAGAAGACTCACCATCGGAAAGAAGATGATAGTAATCTTCTCATTTTTCTTTGGGGTTTATTGGGTCAACCAAGGATAATTCTGTGGCTATATGATATCTATTATAACCTAGGCGCATGGCCTCCCATGTACGAAGGTTTTCTTGAGTACTTCCCAAAGATTTTAGTTTCTAAAACAGTCTTTGACTATACTTTTATGTAAAGTACCATTATAAGGTTGTAGTCGAGGCACCATGAGAGTTACATACATTTGTATTAAAACTCACAGTTAACTGTGGTCGTATTCTATACGACAACTCAATAGTTGTATAAATGAAGTTGTATTTAAATTTTGTACCGTGTATCCGCGACTCGTGAATGGGTGATGTATACCTAATTTTGGGGGCGCCACATTTGGTATCGTAGCTAGGATATGGTCACATGTGAGATAAGAGTCTAGAACTAGGAGGGAGAGACGAAGTTATATACTTCGCTAGTGTGTGACTTACCTAAGTCAAATTGTTTATTTGATAAGTTGACAAATTGTGATATGTCAATTAACCTTTGTTTTGAAGATATATTCTAGAATGATATCCAAATACGGAGATGAGCAATGGAAAAATCATGATACGAGAGGATATAACCTGGAAGGTACAATCCAAAAAGAAAGCAAGGTATTCTCATCTCTTCAATATCAGTACGTGACGTAAATTTCGAGGCGAAATTTCATAAGGAGGGGTGATTGTGAGACCTCTAATTTTATGAAATAAAAGTATTCAAATTTTTTTTTCTATTTTGGTAAATAAAGTACTAGATTGATTATTGATGCTTATGTGATAAGTCACTCAGTTTTGTTTTATTGGTATTATTAATGTAATAAAACAAAAAAGCTTTTTATATAAAATGTAATACTTTTATAAAGTTATTCTATAAATATAATATATTATATTCTATTATGCATAGTGTTTTGCATAGTAAAATCTTTTTATATAAAAATGTAATACTTTTATAAAGTTATCTATTTTATTAGATAATAATTAGAATATATTATATTTTATTATGCATAGTGCCTTACATAGGCCTCAGATAAGGTTTGCATAGTAAAAAAATCTTTTATAAAGTTATTCGTTTTATTAGATTATAAATAGAATATATTATATTTTATTTAAAAGATTTTGCTTTTAAATATGGACCGTCGATTAAAGTAAATCAATCTAGACCGCTTCATGAGTTAGTTACTATGCGCATTCATTTTTCTATAAATAGAAGCTCATTCCTTCATTATTTCATACGAATTCACCTTCAAAACTCTAGAGAGAGAAATTATATAGAGAAGAATAGAAAGTATTATGCTCCTTCCTACTTTTATATTCAGCTTCTTTTACGGTAGGATATTATTTATTGTACTCGTAAGGGGTATTCTTTCTTTCTTATTCGTGAAGAGAACTTCATTATTCCATTCTTTATTATTCTCGCTGGAATAACTCAGATACGCCTACCCTATACTTGGTGAAATTCTTCTATTATTCCATTCTTTATTATTATGTTGAATAACTCATTTTATGCAAAGTACGGCATACATGGTGAAATTCTTCTAATATTCCGCTTTTTATTATTCTGTTTAATATCCTCTGCGCTATGCGCTTCGCCGGACCGGTTCCATTATTTATTATTCTCGCTTAATATCCTCAATGCGCCATGCATTATTTATTATTCGCCGGACCGGTTCCATTATTTATTATTCCATTATTTATTATTCATGGGAATAACCTCGCTTGTGCAAGCCATCGCACGCATGGTGAATCCTTCTATTATTCCATTCTTTATTATTCTCGTTGGAATAACTCGCTCATGTGGATTACCACATGCATGGTGAATGATCCTTCGTATTCATATGAATAGTATTTTCATTAAAAGGGGTTTCGCCAGGCGATTCATAATTTTTCTCACCCTCAAAAATTTTGGAAAAATTGGAAATGATAATTTAATGAGTTTTCTATATTGTGTCCAAAATGGCGATTTTTGGATGTATAGATTAAGAGTTATGGATTTTATGGGAAAAGACTATTTTAAAAGTAAACCCTTATAACTCCTTGTGGTTAACTCCAAAATTGGTGAAATTTTTATTGGGAGTACATGTATATAACAGGAGTATACCCTGTAAATTTCGGAATTTTTGGACAAAAGTATAATTTATGATAAATGTCTAAATATTCGGAAGTTTTAGCCATATGAAAAATAGTAAATGAATTTTAAAAATTCGAGAAAAATATATGTTCAAGATGGGACTATATTCTTGCTAAATCCCGTAAAAGAAATATTTTTGGGACCGATTTGGTATTTTCATGAAAATGAACTAGTTATGAGTAAATGAATTAAATATGTTATGTGAAGTAATAAAATTGGAAAATAGGATTTTATGGCTTGAGAATCCTATATAGGTATATGCAGATTTTTGATGAGGATTTGATCATCGATGATGAAATCTTATGTATGGCATTTTGAATGATTAAATGCATTATTTGATAAAGTGTAAACAATTGAAATAAATTGTTTATAAGTTTAAGAAATGATTAAAATATTGTTATAATATTAATGATATTAGATTATGAGATTATTAAGTGATTGATAACATTTGGTTATTATCAATCATTTGATAAATTGTATTATAAATGTTTAATATTTATCATTTATCTCATTTGATTGATTCTTATATCATTGTCATCATCCTCATGCTTATATTGTGTTGAAAGTCATCTTTGGTCAGAAGTGCATAGATGGACTTGGTATGATTATGACCGTGGATTATTCGGTATAATCATGACCGTAATGTTACAAATGATGTGGAAAAAGTCCTCATCGGCCCGTGAGTGCATTGATGGACGCTTTTGGTATGATTATGGCTATGGATTTCTTCTACCAAGGGTGCAAAGATGAATTGTTTTATGGCATGATCAAGACCGTTGATGAAAACACGATTATCTTTGGCCCGTAGTGCATGGATAATTCGTGGTCGTGATACTAATGAATATCCTTGGCCTGTAGTGCAGGGATGATTCGACGATGTGGATTAATTATTGAGCTGAGTCTCAAATATGAAATATTAATTCATGGATGTGATAATAATGAATATCTTTGGTAGTAAGCATGGATAATTCATGGATGTGATACTAACGAATATCCTTGGCCGTAATGCATGGATAATTCGATGATGTGGATTATTTAAGCTGAGTCTCAGCGATAAAATATTGGTTATACACTTTTAATTTGTAGAAGATAGTAGATATCATGCTTCTACTTGACTCTTCTCTAAAATATAGTTGTATGTCTTTGGCTTATAGTGCAAAGATGAATTGTTAATGAATATCTTTCGTAGTAGTGCAAAAGATGAATTTATTAGTATGATTATGAACAAGAATTGTGATTTGGTATAACTATGATTTTTGATGTTTTAGGTGAAGATAGGTGATAAAAATTATCTTCGTCCTGGGTGTGAAGAGGAATTTAGAATCACAATTATGATAATGAGTTATTCATATGATTGTGGACAGGAGTTGTTGATTGATGTTACAGGAATAAAACATTATTGGTGGACTATTAACATAGAGAAGATAATAGATCTGATGGTCTATTTGACTCTTCTAATGGATTGCTCGTTCCGCTGCAACTATAGTTGAAAAGTTTTATCATCTACCATATGTTCTAAATCACTGATTTATTATTGATGAAAGCTATTGATAATTTAATTATCTTTAGTCATAATATTCCTTACTGTGTAAGACCCCAACTTTTATAAATAAAGATGAATTTTCTATAAATATTATTTTTGAATATTATGGAGTAAATTTGATATAATGTTATAGTTGTGGGTAATATTTATAAATTTTACAAAGTAAGTTAGTTGTTATAAAATATTCGTTTGGTTTGGGAATATTCTTTTTGTGGGGAATATTAAATGCGGCGACACACAATTATTGGTGGACCCCACAACGGAATTATTATCGGATTGAGAAAATGACAAAAATACTTTATGAAAATAATGGCGGAAGTTTTACTGATTAACTATTGAAACACACGGTGTGTTAAAAATAAAGATAATCTGCGTGGTTGCATAGTAGCACACGATATTGATTATTGATGCTTACGTGAGAAGTCACTCGGTTTTGCTTATTTTATGGACCCCCATTTACCCATTTTTCAAAATAGTTGGTGAAAGTTATTTATATAATAAAGGTGGGGGCCTACAAGTGGGACCCATGTGTATGACAAAGTCTTGGGTGGAAGACAAATTGTCACATGAATTGATAATAGGGGGAGAATTTAATGGACACGGAGGAGTAATATTATTGGTATTATATATATTTGATATATTGACTTTTGAGGAATGGAGGAGTATTATTTTCAAAGCACCATGTGCTTATATGTATATATATATATATATTATATTTTGTTTTTACTTGATTCGATTGTGGCGTATAACATCATTATGCTTGCTATAATTTTGTCAAATCAATTATCATTCGATTGCACCAATGAATCTGATGTTATATATATATATATAATATATATATATATATATATATAATATATATTATATTTTATATAAAAGATTTTGCTTTAATTATGGACCGTCCGATTAAAGTAAATCAATCTGGACCGTTCATGGGTTAGTTAGTATACATTCCATTCTTCTATAAATAGAAGCTCATTCCTTCATTATTTCTTACGAATTCATTGAAACTCTAGAGAGAGAAACTATAGAGAGAAAGAAGAAAAGTATTACGCTACTTCACTACTTCTTTAATTAGTTCTTCTTTATACTCTGATGAGGATATTATTCTTTTGTATTCAAGAAGAGAACTTACATATTCCATTTCTTTATTGTTACATTGGAATAACTTTTATATGCTGAGCTACCCTATACTTGGTGACATTCTTCTATTATTCGCTTTTGGAATATCCTCGCATCATCTATTTGGACTGGTTCCATTTTTATTATTTCATCTTTATTATTACGTTGAATATCCCATGCGCTTATCTATCATGGGACATGGTTCCATCATTTATTATTCGCATTTATTATTACATTTGAACATCCCGCTTGGTTGTGAATTTCTCCCGACACAGTTTCGTTATTATTATTATTATGTTGGAATAACCTGTCTATGCGAAGTACCGCATGCATGGTGATTTCTTTTGTTATTCCATTCGGTATTATACTTAGTTGATTAAAATTTTGACTTCTATACTCCATGAAATTAGTGGAATATCCTTGATATTTGCGCTTCATCCAGTATCTTTTCATGGAAATATTCTTCTGAGCATTCTTGAATTTTACTCTACAAAGCAGTATCATGTTGACAATTTGGACGTTATTGGTTCCTGGACAAATTAATTCTTGAACTTGTTTAATTGAATTCTTATATCATTGTCATCATCCTCATGTTTATGTTATGTTGAAAGTCATCTGTGCCTGTAGTGCATAGATGGACTTGGTATGATTATGACCAGGGATTATTCGGTATAATCATGACCGTAATGTTACAAATGATGTGAAAATTAAAAAGTCCTCATTGGCCCCTAGTGTTCATTGATGGATAGTTGTTGGCATGATCATAACCATTAATGAATACACAAATATTCTTGGCCCGTAGTGCATGGATAATTATGGTCGTGATACTAAAGAATATCCTTGGTCAGTAGTGCGGGGTGATTCGATGATGTGGAATATTTATTAAAATCGAGTCTCAAATGATAACAAATGATGAAAAACCTTTTTAGTCATAAAAGATAGTAGACTTTATTTTCTACTTGACTCTTTTAATGGATTGCTTGTTCAAGCGTAGTTAAACTTGATGTCTATTATATTTTATCGGTTTAACATTGTTGGAGACTAATGATAATTTATTACGCGTTATCTTAGTCATAATATTTCTTCTTGGGCTAGTTGAGCTCACCCTTTCTTTCACTTTATTCTCTTGAAATGAGAATATAGTTGGGACAAGTCGAGGAATGGAGTGATGGTCCAGAGGATAGCATTATTAGTCCTCATTATTCTGTGAAATAGTGTGATAATAATTGTAATGAGGACACCTTTTGAGTTTGTATAATCTCTAGTAGACAATATTTGTATTCAAACTCACAGATTATGTTTTGTCATATTGTACACCGACGACGTATTAGTAAGTTGTATTTGAATTACGTACCATGTATCCGGCGACCCAAGATGGGTGATGTATACCTAATTTTGGGGGCATCACGGTTGGTATCAAAGCTTAGGATATGATCCCTTACTAAGATGTGAGAATAGAACTAGGAGGAGAGAGAGGGGAATTCCTTCGCTAGTATGACCTACCTAAGTTTATTTTGGTATATAATTGGTCGGTCAGAATATATGGATAATATGTTACATGTCAATTAACTTTTGTTTTGTGGCAGTATCTGAAAATGACATCCGAGAATGTTGAGAATAGCAATGGAGCCTGACAGACATCGTTGATTCACCACATATCAATAATCGAGGATAATGTGCATCGAAGGCGCGACAATCCTCATGCAAACAACAACACTAACCAAATGATGAATGATGGATTGTTCAGAGGCTTTATGCAATTCATGCAACAACAGGCGAGAGTGGATCCTATCCAAAATATAGGTGGAAACACTGGAAACTCTCGGACGGTCACCGCTAAACAGTTCAAGGAGTTGGGACCACCGGAGTTTAAGGAGAGCCAAAACCACTTATGGCGGAAGCATGGATAAAGCAGATCACCAAGATATTTGATGTCTTGGGATGCTCCGAGGAGCAAAAGGTTCCCTTCTTAGCTTTATATGTTGCGGAGGAGCGGATTCTTTGTGGGGAATCGGTAAAAGCGTACTCAACTCTGCCGTCTTGAAGATGTCTTGGGAGAAGTTCCAAGAGTTTCAAAAGACAAATACTTTCCGAAAGTATTCGTCACATGAAGGAGGTGGAGTTTATCAAATTGGAGCAAAACAATATGACCGTGACGTGTACGAGGCAAAATTTGCGGAGTTATCCCTAACCAGCATCCCACTTGGTGGATAATGAAGAGAGAATGGGCGAATGTTTTAAGAGGTTTGAAGTCGGAGATACGTCAACATCTTATTTCTCATAAACCGTGTTTGTATTCGGATGTTATAAATAGGGCTCGAGATGGTGGAGCGCGATAACGAGTCAACGCAACCAAAAGAGAGCAAATGAAACAAAATGATAATACCAATGAGAGCGATCATTCAAGCGGTGACAACAAGCGTGGAGGGAATCAACGGGCCGAAGTGGTAACCACTTGGTGGTAATCGAGGCCAAAAACAATAAGAATGGACATTTCAAGAAGATGAGATTCAACAATGATGGAAAGACGTCGGCACCAAAGACCCGTTGTTAAGGAAGGAGAACGACCACCTATCATATGCTTCAAATGTAGAGGGAGGGACACATCGATCAAAAGCTGCGATGATCTTGTCCAAAGCATGTTATAATTGTGGAAGAGAAGGTCACTTAGCCTTGATTTTGTCGTTTCATCAAGACAAGTTCAACTAGGATGGAGGCACCAAAGGCCGTCCAAGAAAAGTCAAAGCCGGTGGTGCGAGGAGAGCGTTTGTTGTGACCTCCCGAAAGCAGGGAACCCGAATGAGGTCATCACGGGTAAGCTTATCATAAACTCTAGCGAAGTCTATACTTTATTTGATACCGGTTCTACCCATTCTTTTATTTCTCCTACTTGCGCTAAATGATTAAATTTGACTCCGGAGAAATTAGAATTTGACTTATCTGTGGAAACTCCGTTGGGAGAAACTTTCATTACATCCACTGTTTATAGGTCTTGTTTGGTTCAACTCGGTACCCTCATATTACCTATCGATCTTATTTCATTGAAAATACTTGCATTTAAAGTGATTCTAGGGATTGATTGGTTAACTACTCATCATACAAAAATTGATTGTTTTCGTAAGGTTGTTAGCTTTCATATTCCTAATCAACCTATTATGTGAATTCAAGCGACCAAACCATTAAAATCAATCACGGTCATCTCAAGCCATAAAGCTATTCGTTTATTGAAAAACGAATGTCAAGCTTTCTTAGCTCATGTCACGGATCTAAACAAAAATACGTCAGTTTTGAATGATATTTCTATTGTTAATAAGTTCCCTGACGTATTTCCTGAAGAACTTCCTGGCCTACCCCCAGAGCGTGAAATTTAATTTTGTATCGACCTTGAACTCGGTACAAAACCCATTTCCAAAGCCCTATATCGAATGGCTCCTATTGAACTTCAGGAGTTAAAGACCCAACTGCAGGAATTATTAGACATTAGCTTTATTCGTCCTAGTACTTCTCCTTGGGGTGCTCCTGTTCTATCCGTGAAGAAGAAAGATGGGAGTATGCGACTTTGTAATGATTATCGGGAGTTGAATCATGTCACCATCAAAAATAGGTATCCATTGCCACGTATTGATGACCTGTTTGACGGTTGCAAGGAGCCAAATTCTTTTCAAAAATTGATCTTCGTTAGGATATCACCAATTGAAGATTAGAACCGATGACATTCCAAAGACGGACTTTCGTAACTTGGTATGAATATTATGAATTCCTAGTCATGTCCTTTGGATTGACTAATGCTCTTGCTGCCTTCATGGATATGATGAACCGAGTATTCAAGGAATATTTGGATCACTTTGTGGTCGTCTTTATTGATGACGTCCTTATTTATTCCAAAAGCCGTGAAGATCATGAGCAACACTTGAGGCTGACACTTCAAAAGCTTCGTGAATATAAGCTTTATGCCAAGTTGAAGAAATGCGAGTTCTGGCTTGAGGAAGTAGCATTCCTTGGGCACGTGGTATCAAGTCATGGAATATCTATTGACCCAAAGAAAGATTGAAGCTATTCAAAAAGCGGGAGCAACCTAAATCGATGGCCGAAGTCGTAGCTTTCTCGATTTAGTTGGTTATTATCGAGATTTGTGGAAGGATTTTCTCGAATCGCTACTCCATTGACTCAAATGACTCGGAAAGATACAAAGTTCGATTGAGGCGAAGAATGTGAGAAGAGTTTTCAAGAACTCAAGAGGAGACTCATTTCAAAGACTGTTACGACAATACCATTTGACTCGGAGGGATTTGTCATCTACAGTGATGCTTCGGGCAAAGGGTTGGGATGTGTTCTCATGCAACATGGAAAAGTCATAGCTTATGCCTCGCGACAACTCAAAGAATATGAGAGGAATTATCCTACTCATGATCTAGAGTTGGCAGCTGTTGTCTTTGCACTTAAAATTTGGAGGCATTACTTGTATGGGAGAAAGTGGAGATCTTTACGGATCATAAAAGCCTCAAATATTTCTTCACTCAAAAGGAACTCAACATGCGACAACGATGTTGGCTTGAACTGTTGAAAGATTATGATCATACCATCCAATACCATCCTGGAAAAGCGAACGTGATAGCTGACACATGAAGTAGAAGATCATACGCAAGTACGAGTGCGATATTGTCAACACAAAGGTCCATTTTGTGTGACTTGCAAAGGATGGAGATAGAGTTAAAGACTCCAGGGGACCCATGTGATGATGGCGAATATCTGAGTAGAACCAACTTTAATCGATAAAGTTAAAGTTGCTCAAGCTTCGGACACAGGCGATGCGTATGAGGAAGAAAGTGCAAG
The DNA here is from genome assembly GCA_020205605.1 of Panax ginseng. Taxonomy (NCBI): domain Eukaryota; kingdom Viridiplantae; phylum Streptophyta; class Magnoliopsida; order Apiales; family Araliaceae; genus Panax; species Panax ginseng. Next base: position 51,283,564 of record CM035143.1, on the reverse strand, counting down.
AAGGTGCCATCTGGGAAGCAAGAATCGATGAAGAAGGAATACTTGAGTCAACTCCGGACTTTGTGTTCCTAACGACCACGATTTAAAGTATAAAATCATGATGGAGCGCGCACACACACACAGTTTGCAATCCATCCTGGGAGTACCAAAATGTATCATGATCTTCGTCATACATTTTGGTGGAGCAATATGAAGAGAGAGATAGCACTGTTTATCTCAAGGTGTCTAACTTGTCAACGAGTTAAAGTGGAGCATCAAGTACCAAAAGGTCCATTGCAACCACTTGAAATTCCAGAATGGAAGTGGGAGCACATTACCATGGATTTTGTTATTGGTCTTCCTAAGGTTTCTCAAGGTATAGATGCGATTTGGGTCATTGTTGATAGATTGACCAAGTCTGCTCATTTCTTACCGATACGAGAAACTTATACACTTGAACGTCTTGCTCGTATGTACATAAACGAGATTGTAAGACTGCATGGTATGCCAGTATCCATAGTTTTGATCGAGACCCAAGATTCACTTCACGATTTTGGGTTAGTTTGCAAAAAGCTATGGGCACAGGACTTACGATTTAGCTTTCGGCATATCATCCTCGAGACGGACGGACGGTGGAGAGGACTATTCAAACTCTTGAAGATCTATTAAGACTCTGTGTCCTTGATTTCAAGGAAAGTTGGGACAAGTTCTTACCATTGGTGGTGTTTTCCTACAACAACAGTTATCAAGCAAGTATTGGCATGGCTCCATTCGAAGCATTATATGGAAGGAAGTGTCGTTCTCCAGTATACTGGGATGAGGTGGGAGAAGCAACATTGTTGGGACCGGAGTTGAATACGTATGACTACGAGAAAGATTCAAACGATCCGAAAACGATAAAAAAACCTCACAAGATCGACAAAAAGAGTTATGTTGATCTTCATCGAAAGGACGTGGAATTCGATATAGGAGATCATGTGTTATTACGTGTTGCTCCATGGAAAGGAGTTACTGAGATTTGGAAAGAGAGGAAAACTCAATCCTCGATTCATCGGCCCATTTTAATCCTCGATCGAGTAGGAACTGTGGCCTATAGACTCGCTTTCTGTTGAAGTATGTCTCGTGTTCATAACATTTTTCACATATCCATGTTACGTAAATATGTGGAAGACCCGAACCACATTATTGAGTTAGAACCCTGGACGAAATAGCGGAAGATTTGACGTATGAAGAGGTTCTGTTCAAATCTTGGATAAGAAGGAACATATTCTACGCTCCAGGTTATACCTCAAGTCAAAATTTTGTGGAGAAACCACGATGTTGAGGAAATGACTTGGGAGTTAGAATCAAATGAAATCAAGGTATCCTTACCTCTTGATATACCGGTCGTACCCTAATTTCGAGGGCGAAATTTCATAAGAAGGGAGGTTGTAAGACCCCAACTTTTATAAATAAAGATGAATTTTCTATAAATATTATTTTTGAATATTATGGAGTAAATTTGATATAATATTATAGTTGTGGGTAATATTTATAAATTTTGCAAAGTAAGCAAGTTATTATAAAATATTCGTTTGGTGGGGAATATTCTTTTTGTCGGGGAATATTAAATGCGATGGCACAATTATTAGTGGACCCCAATAATGGAATTATTGTCGGATTGAAAAACGACAAAAATACTTTATGAAAATAACGGCGAAAGTTTTACCGTTAATTGTTGAAACACACGGTGTTAAAAGAAATGCTGATGTCTGTGTGGTTGCATAGTAGCACACGGTATTGATTATTGATGCTTACATGAGAAGTCACTCGGTTTTGCTTATTTTATGGACCCCCATTTACCCGTTTTTTAAAATAGTGGGTGAAAGTTATTTATATAATAAAGGTGGGGGCCCTGAAAGTGGGACCCATGTGTATGACAAAGTCTTGGGTGGAAGACAAATTGTCACATGAATTGATAATAGGGGGAGAATTTTAATGGACACGGAGGACTAATATTATTGGTATTATATATATTTGATATATTGACTTTTGAGGAATGGATGAGTATTATTTTCAATGCACCATTTATATGTATATATATATATATATATATATATATATATATATATATATATAGTATTTTTTTTTACTTGATTCGATTGTGGCGTATAACATCCGTGGTTATATAATTTCATCCAATCAAATTATCATTCGATTGCACCAGGAATTGATGTTGATGTTATATATATATATATATATATATATATATATATAATATATATTATATTTTATTTAAAAGATTTTGCTTTAATTATGGACCATCCGATTAAAGTAAATCAATCTGGATCGTTCATGGGTTAGTTACTATGCATTCCATTCTTCTATAAATAGAAGCTCATTCCTTCATTATTTCTTACTAATTCATTGAAACTCTAAAGAGAGAAACTATAGAGAGAAAGAAGAAAAGTATTCTGCTACTTCACTACTTCTTTAATTAGTTCTTCTTTATACGGTAAGGGATATTATTCTTTTGTATTCAAGAAGAGAACTTCTGTTATTCCATTTCTTTATTGTTCTGTTGGAATAACTCAGATATCATGCTAGCTACCCCATACTTGGTGACATTCTTCTATTATTACATCTTGTCGGAATATCACATGCATGCTATATCTGTGGGACTGGTTCTATTCCATTATTCCGTCTTTATTATTACGTAGGAATATCATATGCATGCTTTATCTGTAGGACTGGTTCCATCATTTATTATTCCACATTTATTATTATGTTGGAACATCCTGCTTGCATGTGAATTTCACCGACCTGGTTCCGTTATTATTATTCTGTGGAATAACTTTGTCTGTCTGCAATCTTGCATGCATGGTGATTTCTTTTGTTATTCCATTCGGTATTATACTCGAGTTGATTAAAATTTTGACTTCTATACTCCATGAAATTAGTGGAATATCCTTGATATTTGCGCTTCATCCAATATCTTTTCATGGAAATATTCTTACGAGCATTCTTGAATTTTACTCTACAAAGCGGTATCATGTTGACAATTTGGGCGTTATTGGTTCTGGACAAATTAATTCTTGAACTTGTTTAATTGAATTCTTATATCATTATCATCATCCTCATGTTTATGTTATATTGAAAGTCATCATGCCTACAGTAGTGCATAGATGGACTTGATATGATTATGACCGAGGATTTATTGGTATAATCATGGCCGTAATGTTACAAATGATGTGAAAATTAAAAGTCCTCATTGGCCCATAGTGCATTGATGGATAGTTGTTGGCATGATCATGACCATTAATGAATACACAAATATTCTTGGCACAGTAGTACATGGATAATTGTGGTCGTGATACTAAAGAATATCCTTGGTAGTAGTGGAGGGTGATTCGATGATGTGGAATATTTATTAAGTTTGAGTCTTAAAGATAATGATGATGAAAACCCTTTTTAGTCATAAAAGATAGTAGACTTTATTTTCTACTTGACTCTTTTAATGGATTACTTGTTCATTGCGATTAAACTTGATGTCTATTATATTTTATCGGTTTAACATTGTTGGAGACTAATGATAATTTATTCTGCGTTATCTTAGTCATAATATTTCTTCTTTGGGCTAGTTGAGCTCACCCTTTCTTTCAATGTTCTCTCCGGAAATGAGAATATAGCCGGGGACGAGTGGTGAGCGGAGTGATGGTCGGAGGATAGCATTAGTAGTCCTCACTATTCTGCGAAATAGTGTGATAATAATTATAATGAGGACTCCTTTTGAGTTTGTATAATCTCTAGTAGACAATATTTGTATTCAAACTCACGGTTTTATACCACGGCAGTTTATTAGTAAGTTGTATTTGTACCATGTATCTGGCGACCCAAGATTGTGTATTAATTTTGGGGGCGTCACAAGTTTTATTTGAATTCCTTTCGTACGTAAGAGTGTTACATAACGAGGTAGAATGGGTCTCTAGACCTCAAGATGGGTGATGTATACCTAATTTTGGGGTGAGTAGTAACGTATGCGATTCTGGAATCAAAGAAGACTTATAAACAGTGGATGTAATGAAGGTTTCTCCCAACGGAGTTTAAACAGATAAATCAAAGTCTAATTTCTCTAGAGTTAAATTTAAATGTTGAGCGCAAGTAGGAAAAATAAAAGAATGGGTAGAACCGGTATCAAATAAGGTATAGACTTCGCTAGAGTTTATGATTAGCTTACCTGTGATCACCTCGCACAGATTCCTCTCTTTTGGGAGGTTACGACAAACGCTCTCCCTTGAACTACCGGTTTTGTCTTATCTGAGATGGCCTTTGATGCCTCCATCCCAGCTGGACTTAACTTTGGTGCACGACAAAATTGGGCTAGGTGACCTTCTCTCCCACAATTGTAACATGCCTTGGACTGTTGCGTACAATTTGGACTGATGTGTCCTCCCCTACATTTTGTAACATATCGATCGGCTGATCGTTCTCCTTCCTAATAACGGTGTTGGTCTTTGACGTCTTTCCATCATTATTGAATTTCCTCTTCTTAAAATTTCCACTTCTATTATCTTGGCCATGATTACCACCGAAGTGGTTATCATTTCTGGCATGTTGATTCCCTCCACGTTTGTTGTCACCTCTTCGATGACTGCTACCACTGGTATTATCAATTTGTCGGCTTCTCTCTCTTGGTTGGGTTAACTCATTATCGCGCTCCAATAACTGAGCCCTATTTACAACATCTGAATACAAACACAGTTTGTGAGAAATTAGGTATTGACATATCTCAGGTTTCAAAACTCTTAGAAACATCCACGTCATTCTCTCCTCATTATCAACCAAGTGGGGCGCAAACCAGGACAACTCGGCAAACTTAGCTTCGTACTGTGACACAGTTATATTATTTTGCTCCAGCTTGATAAACTCCCCCTCCTTCATGTGATGAATACTTTCGGGAAAGTACTTATCGTTGAACAGTTCTTGGAACTTCTCCCAAGACATCTTTAGTGAGGTAGGTTGGGTACGTTTTACGGATTTCCACCAGTAATTTGCCTCTCCTCGCAACATGAAGGTGGCAAAGGGAACCTTTTGCTCCTCGGAGCATCCCAAGACATCAAATATTTTGGTGATCTACTTTATCCACGCCTCCGCCTTAAGTGGTTTTGGCTCTCCCACAAACTCTGGTGGTCCCAGTTCCTTGAACTGCTTAGCGGTGACCATCCGTGAGTTGCCATTGTTTCCACCTACATTTTGGACAGGAGTCACTCTCGCCTAATGTTGCATGAATTGCAGAAAGCCTCTGAACATTCCGTCGTTCATCATTTGGTCGGTGTTGTTGTTTACCTGAGGATTATTGCCTTCCTGATTCACATTATCCTGGGTATTGATCTATGGTGACTAAACGGTCTCCTGTGCTCCATTGCTAATCTCAACATTCTCGGATGTCATTTTTAAACACTACCGCAAAACAAGGGATAATTGACATGCCACATATTATCCGTATATTATGACCGACCAATTAAATAATAATTAAACTTAGGTAGGTCATACTAGCGAAGGAATTATCCATCTCTCCCCTCCTAGTTCTAGTCTCACATCTCAGCCAGGGATCATATCCCTAAGCTTTGATACCAACTTTGACGCCCCCAAAATAGGTATACATCACCTATCTTGAGTCGCTAAATACATGGTACATAATTTAAATACAAACTTCGTTTATACAGTACGACAAAACGTAGCTGAGAGTTTTAACACGAATAATGTCTCGTAGAGAGTATACAAACTCAAATGAAGTACTCATTACAATTATTATCACACTAGTTCACATAATAGTGAGGACTACTATAGCCACCTATCTGGACCGTTACTCCATATCCCGACTCGTCCCTGCTATATTCTCATTTCCTGAAGAGAACAATGAAAGCAAAAGGGTGAGCTCAACTAGCCCAGTAAGAAATATTATGACTAAGATAATGCAGAATAAATTATCATTAGCCTTCAACGGTGTTAAACTGATAAAATACAATAAACATCAAGTTTAACTGCAGCGGAACAAGCAATCCATTAGAAGAGTCAAGTAGAGAATGATATCTACTATCTTCTATGATTTAAAAGTTTATCAACAATTTTATTGTTGGGACTCAGCTAAATATATAATCCACATCACTGAATTATCCATGCACTATGGGCTAAGGATATTCATTTTTATCACCAATGGTTATGATTATACCAACAACTGTCCATCAATGCACTACGGACCAATGATGACTTTTACCACATCATTTGTAACATTTTGAGTCATGATTATACCGAATGATCCCTGGTCATAATCATACCAATCAACAGTCCATGTGTGCACTACGGCCAAAGATGACTTTCATCATAATATAAGCATGAGGATGATGACAATGATATAAGAATTCAATTAAGTAAGAGCAAGGATAAATTTTAAAGATTTATAATTCAATTTATCCAGAATTCAATAATGTCCAATTGTCAACATGATACTGCTTTGTGGAGTAAAATTCAAGAATAATATTGTATCAAAAATAATTTGGACAGAAAAGAAATTAATTTTTGTCATGAATAGTACCCCGTGAATAGTACTCCGGCATGAAAAGATTAAACTTTAACAAGAATGTTCAAAAAAATATCTTTGTGAAACGATACTAGATGAAGCGCAAATTTCAAGGATATTCTACTAATTTTAAGGAGTATAGAAGCAATACTTAACAACATGAGTGTAGAATTTAGAATCTAAAACGAAATAAAATTATTTACATACTACAGAGTATAGAAGGAAATATTATTTCATACAAATACTGAACAAAAATAATATCCCTTATGAATACGAAAGAAATAATACCCCTTACCTTAGTAGGAGATTGGCTACTGAAATAGTGTAGTAACAGAATACTCTTCTTCTTTCTCTCTGATTCTCTCTCTATAGAATTCTCTTGTGAGTCGTAGTGAATTGGTGAGAATGAAAGAAGAATTAAGCTTCTATTTATAGAAGATTTCTAGCTTAGCCCTTGCAATGTGAAAAGGCAAGTGGCTTGACGACTGGTGATGTGATAAAAAAAGTGGTTTGACGCCTATAATGTGAAACAACAAGTGGTTTGACGCCTGTAATGTGAAATAACAAGTGGTTTGACTCCGGTAATGTGAAACAACAAGTGGTTTGACTCCTGTAATGTAAAACGACAATTGGTTCGACGCCTGTAATGTGAAACGACAATTGGTTCCACGCCTGTAATGTGAAACGACAATTGGTTCGACGCCTGTAATATGAAACAGCAAGTGGTTCGACGTCTGGTAAAGGCAATTACTATTGAGGAAAGTGACTCTTAGATGATGACATATGGGCCCCCATAGAATTAACCAAACTTACCACATACGTCTCATAATAGACTTCTTATTTATATCAAAGATTGAATAAATATTACCACAAATCATTTTATCTCCAATCAACATATTTTTAATCTTCTAACAATTAATATTATAACTCACAATATTTAGCAACCAGATCATTTCCAAGAAAGAGGGGGCTTTCCGATAAGAATTTCTCCCTATTGGCGCGCAATTAGGTGACCAAACCTCTCATTGACAGAATTTTCTAGACATCGTCAATACTGCAAATAATAATATGAATAACTTTGTCGTCTCAATTATTAATTTAATAATATAAAATATTATGCAGATGATACTGTGATAATAATTGAATCAATAATATAAGATACTATGTAGCAATTATTGTAGCAATAATTAAGTATAACTGAGTGGATTCTTACGTAAGCATCAATAATCAATATCGTGTGCTACTATGCAACCACGCGTATTACTGTACTTTTACCACCGGGTATTTCAATAGTTAACGGTAAAACTTTCACCGTATTTTTTATTAGAAGATATTTCTGTCATTTTCTAACTCCGACAATAATTCTGTTGTGGGGTCCACCAATGATTGTGCCATCGTACGAATATTCTCCGACAAAAAGAATATTCCCCGATCAAACGAATATTTTATAACAAGTTGCTTACTTTACAAAATTTATAAATATTACCCACAACTATAACATTATATCAAATCCACACCATAATATTCAAAATGATATTTAGAGAAAAATAATCTTTATTTATAAAAGTTAGGGTCTTACAATAGCAACCACATTCAGATCTTATAACCTTGGATGATGCAGAGGAAATACTAATCCTTTCCAAGGAAGAAAAAGCTAAAAAGGAAAGTTCTTTGCAAGAAATGCGACAACAGGTCGAGGGAGATTTCATGGTAGAATCCTCTCAAGCCCAAGAAAAAGGTGGAGGAACAAATGAAGGAAAAGGTGGTGAGGTTATCGGGGAAACCAACTCATTAAAAAATTAGGAGTTCATACCTTTTTGTGATGCGTCCAGTTCAAGCGTCCCTGAGGAATGTATTGAATCAGAAGGCTATCAAGTTATGGAAATAAGTGAATACATTCAGAACCAAGACGTAACCTCTATCGCGAGCTTTGAAGGCAACATAACCACTGACAACTGGACTATCAGGCCTCAACTAGCCAAGAAGATGTAGATCCAGGGGATAAAGTTGCGAGTTTCAGAAGATGTTGGGATAGTTAGGTTTGTAATATTCATGAACGCAATCAAATTGCACAAAATAAGCGAAAACGTGGAAAATTAGAGTTTTAAAAATTTTACAAACCATATACCCGGATCACCCTTTATGCACAATTATTAATTAAACGAAAAAGAAAGAACAAGAATCATACCCTTGAAGATCCGAGCTTCCTCAGGTACAAGTTCACCTCCAATCCTTTTCGCGTTCAACTTGAATCCACCGGGTTTGGTTCCTTCCTTTGATCAACATTAGCCACCCAAGTGTTTGGCCTCTAGAGGTGATCCACCAAGGAAGAGGAAGAATTCAAGAAGATGGGTATTTGGCAAAACCATAGTTTTCTATATCTATAGAAAAGAACGTACTCTCCAACTTTTGGAATTGCGTATGTTTTGATATCTTGTGTGCATACTACTTTCAATCTCCCACTTGCACTAAAGCCAATCGTCATGGTATCTCATACCCTTCTTCTCTAAGTGACGATTATCATGCTATTGGATAAGCTTTAGTTAATGGATATGTAATGTTTTTCTTGAGAGTTCCCTATCTCTATAGTGATTTTCCATTTTTCAATGATTCCTATAATCAAATGAAAGTGCCACAACACATGTTTAGATCCAAGATGAGACTTAGGAACTATTCATAGTTCTATAATGAACTTTTAATCCAAACAATCAACTTGCAGCTTCATTTATAGCTATATACTTTGTCTTCATCACTAAACCAACAACTCTTTGCTATTTGGAATCTTTCCAATTCACTGCACCATCATTCAAGGTAACGCTTTACCTTAAAGTGGATTTTATGTCGTCTTGGTTTGTCTGAAAAACTTGAGTCTGTTAAGCCCTCTAGTTTTAATTTCGACCCACCATGAATATGATCACATCCTTAGTGCCGGTTAAATACTTTAAGATGTTTTCACTAACTCACAGTGAACTTCTCCAGAATATGACTGATCATCATCAGATCTCGTATATTTCATTGTATATATGATTTTCACCCATGCGATCTCTCTTTTCAGGAGTCTATGGGGACTATTAAGAGAGATTCACTCCATGGCTCATCAACATGAGACATCTCTTGGAGTTTGCCATGCTAAACGACTTTAGCATCAAATGAATATACTTTCCATAAGTTAAGTCGAGCATTCTCTTAAATCTATCTATATAGATTTGTATCCCCAATTAAGATACTCTTCCCAAATCATTCATGGAGGAATGTTTAGATAACTTTATCTTTACTGATTGTAGCATTAGTATGTCATTCCTTATCCGTAGTATATCAACATATTATACTAGGAATGCCACGACGCTCCCACTGACCCTTTTGTACACACTAGGTTCATTCTTGTTTTTGATAAAATCAAACTCTTTTGATTGTCTCATCAAAATGAATGTTCCATTTTTGAGAAACTTGATTCAATCCATTTCTCTGAGTTGTTTACAACTCTTCCCTCATCGTATGTAACTGGATCATCATTTTCTATGATGCGTACCTCATCATCATCATCCATGATGAATTCATACCTCCCAGGTATCTTCATTACTATTCCGTTCTTATTTAGGATTTGTAGTGGTACAATAGGTCTATCTACAAGTTCCTCTTATTTGACTTACAGTGTTTTGTGGCTCTTGAACTCTTTAAGATTCTATTATCCTCCCATTAGCCTCTTTAATGATAAACATCTTTATCTTAGAAGGTAGCGTGTTTCATGAACAAACACCTTTTGCTAAGTAGGATTATAGAACATATACCCTAAACTTACTTTAGGATGTCCCACAAATATGTACTTGTCAAATTTTGTCACAAGCTTATCCTTTGAAACCTTTTCACATAAGTTGGACAACCCTTTATCTTAACATACTTAAGATTAGGAATCCTCCCTGTCCATAACTTTTATGGAGTCTTGGGACTGGATTTTGAGGTTACCTTTTTCGTAGATATACAGCCATTTCTAGGACATGACCCCAGAAGGATACTGGAATGTCGGTAAAATAATTATGGAATGTACCATGTCCAACAAGGTACGATTTTTCCTTTCATATACATCAATCAATTATTGCGTATCAGGAGGCGTCCATTACAAGAAAACCATTTGAGATGATCTAGAAACTTATTGCACAAGTATTTATTCCTTGATCTAATCAAATAATCTTAATACTTTGCCAATTTGTTTCACTTATGAATTCTTTGAACCTTTCAAATAATTCATACATGTATTTCAATAAATACACATATTCAACTCTTTGAATGATCATCTCCTTTTCTTATACTAGTTTGTTCAATTTGCAAAATATATTTACACGTAAGTCAAGTACACAAAATCCATTAAGTAATATTTCGCCTTCTATATGAAACATTATTATTATAAATAGAACAACAATTGTTCTTAAATATAATACCAAAGATTTCATTGTCCAACAATAAAATGGAAATAATATTTCTAACAAGAACTGGAATACAATAACAACTTATTGACTTAATAGATTTGCCCGTAGGCATTGCTAAACTATAAGTTCTTATGGCTAATGCAGCAACCTTTGCTTTATTTACCAAACATAGGACTACTTATATTTGTTTAGCTTTCTACTTCTGCTTGGTCTCTTCATAAATCTATATTTATGATAACCAAAGTCGATATCCAATACCCAAGTAGAAGCTTGACTTAAAGAAAAATATATTTTAAATCATGAACAAAATTGTATTTGTAACCGAAACTTCACTAAGCTTCTTCTGGTTAGCCTCTGCAAGATGCTTCTCGCAGTTTCTTTCCAGTGTCTAGGCTTATTGCAGTGGAAGCAAACTCCTTTGCTATCCGTATCAGTTTTATTCTTATTATCCTTTGTTTTTGCCTTTCTTTTTACCTTCTTTGAATCGTTCTTCTTTTTAGAAGATCCTTTGGCCCCTACCAGTAAGACATGGTCTTTCTTGGTTGGAAAGTGACTCTCAACATTTTCAACATGTTAAGTAAATCAGCGAGGCTGATATCTAGCTTGTTCATATGAAAAATTCACAACAATTGTGAAAGGAGTCCGGGAGTGAGTGCAAGATCAAATCTTGGCTCAACTCTCCATCCATGACAAAACTCGTTGTCCTAATTGATCAATCAAATTGATTATATAAAGGACTTTTGTCTGTACTATAGTGCCATTGGTCATTCTAGATCGGAAGAGCTCCTTAGATATCTTATATCTATCAGTCCTACTTTCTTCACCATCAACTACTTGATGTGCAGGAATATAGTATAAGGATCCATAGTTTCATGCTGACGCTAAAGCTCGTTACTCATGGATGCAAGCATGATGCATTGAGCCAACTGTGCATCATCTTGCCACTTTCTAAAAGTAGCAATCTCTTCCTCAGAGGCATTATCTGCAACCATTGCGGGATAGGCGATATGGACATAAGATAGCTTTTCAGCCACGAGAACTTTTCTCAATTTTCTTAACCAATCCGTTTAATACAGTTCGGTTAAATAGCATCTAATATGCTTCACAGTGATAGTAATTTAGACATTGTAAAATTCTGTAAATGAATTTATAATTAACAACATTTTAGCATACATTCTTTTATTAATTACCAAAATAAATTAGGTCTTGTTTTAAATTGGTATCTCCCACTATTTTCTTCAAATTATATTACCCTCGATATATATAGTTCGGCAATATCTAATTAAAGATATGCTAGTGAGAATAAGGATCCCATTTCAAATGTATATAGCCTTGTGTGTGCACAACAAACTATATATAAATAAATAGGTAGACAACTCTTGTCAATTACATCAACTATGCAACTCCTTGTATTTTGCCTCTTAAATCATAATGGTCAAGTGTGTGCACATCCGAACTAAAATGATTTAAGTTAAGTCGAACCAAAGATTTCCATATAAGTGAAGAGAAAACTACATTCTTGTGTGCACAACAAAGCAATAATGTTCAATTCCTTATAAACATCATATGTAATAAAAAACATCTTAAATATTTAATACTACCTTGTGTGTGCACAACAAACTCATATTAAATATTCAATACTCTATTATTTTTATCACGCTTAGAAAGGCGACGTTCGATATTCCAAATATCTTTGAACGCTACAACTTAATATAAAATATTTGAGGGTTTGTTATTAATTTGTCTCATCTTGTTTAGCTGTAGCATTTACATATATATATAAAATACGCGTCATATTAATTAACATGTGAAGTATGTTTGCATAATATATATATATATATATATATATATATATATATATATATATATATATATATATATATATAAGCATGCACATATAGAATACTATATTCTACCCGGATTGATTATGGACTTTATTCTAGTTTGGTTCACTAGAGCCACCAAGTGAACCAAAAGGTCAAACCTAGGGGTGCAAGAATTAATATTTAAATATAACTATTACATTTAAACCCGAGCTCCATTACAAACGGGTATTCAAGCGCTCCTTGCTCCTTGATCTCCAATTTTTCAAAAATAATTCTAACTATTCCTATTACAAAACTATTTTAAAATAAATAGAAACCTTGATCAGCAGTCAAGGGGAAGTACATAGGAGGAAGATAGAATTTACATTAAGAAAAATTAGAGAAGACGAGGTACGCAGACCCCATTTAATAAAACTCATACATTCATGCATCCAACTAAAATAAAATCCAATCACATTGGTCAATAGTCCATAATCAATCCCATTTATTATCATACACATCATCATATGCATCAATAAATAACGTTCATCTCATGAATAATAACATTCAATATATATATTGATATCATTTAATGGGCAAATTTAGTTAGTATAAAATCTAATTTTGAATTAAAATAAACTCCTTTATTTTTAATCCAAATTTAAATCAAAATAAAACCCTTTTATTTTAATTTATCCAATTTTGAATAAAATAAACTATTTTATTTTAATCAAATTATTTAATCAAAATAAATTCCTTTATTTTAATTAATTATGGAATCCAATTCCAAGTTAAAAAAAATAAAACTCCTTTATTAAAGGAAACGCGGATTCTCTTTCCTATTCACAAATAAACTCCTTTATTTTGAATAATATGAAATCTTATTCCATATCTAAATAAACTCCTTTATTTAAGAAAATTAGGATTCTCTTTCATATTCACAAATAAACTCTTTTATTTTGAATAATATGAAATCTTATTTCATATCTAAATAAACTCCTTTATTTAAGGAAACATGTAATCCAATTTCAACTCCAATTAATTATCATGGAATCCAATTCCAACTCTAATTAGTTAGCATAAAATTCAATTTTAAAATTAAAATAAACCTTTTTTTATTTTAAGATTAAAATAAACTTTTTATTTTAAGATTAAAATAAATATTTTATTTTAATTATAAAATAATTCCAGAATATTATATATATATATATATATATATATAAAATAACCGTACGGTTAAAATAATATTATTAACCGTTGATATCCTGTTAACTAATATATATACTAACTATTATATATATAAAAGTTAACATGAGATCCCACTTACATATGCATGTGCCAGGAAAACCGTGATTCACCTGTTAACTAAAGTAATCATATATTACTTAACAAGAGCATGTACTGAATAACGAAATTCATGTGAATCAAATATGATTACTTATAAGTATATTAAATATATTATTAGTAATAAAATTTCAAAAAACTTGATCCTGGCGAATATGCACCTTATCACGCGAATCAAGAAAGCAGTTTGGCGATTTTTTTTTTATATATAATATATAATAATAAATTTTATACAACAAATTATGCCCAAAAAATTTATTCTAAACACATATCAATATATATATCAAATTAAAACAATTAATAATTCACATAAAGGTTTGGCTTTGATGCCACTGTTAGGTTTGTAATATTCATGAACGCAATCAAATTACACAAAATAAGTGAAAACGTGGAAAATCAGAGTTTTAAAAATTTTACAAACCATATACCCGGATCACCCTTTATGCACAATTATTAATTAAACGAAAAAGAAAGAACAAGAATCATACTGAAAGAACAAGAATCACCCTTTACAAACCATATACCCAAGTGTTTGGCCTCTAGAGGTGATCCACCAAGGAAGAAGAAGAATTCAAGAATATGGGTATTTGGCAAAACCCTAGTTTTTTATCTCTATAGAAAAGAACGTACTCTCCAACTTTTGGAATTGCTTATGTTTTGATATCTGATATAAGACTCGTCTTATAAAGATATCAGGTAACCCTATTTAATAAAATAAGGTATTATTTAATTAAACTCTTTTAATTAAATAGGCTCTCTAATCTTATTAGGGATAATTAATTAAACTCCTTTAACTAATTTTTTCTCCTAATCCTATTAGGAATAAATGAGAGTACTTATATTAAATTAATTTCTAAACTCTTTTAGAAATTAAAATAATAATAATTGTAATAATATTAATAAGACTCCTCTTATTAATTTATATTTAATATTTCTAAAATATTAAATAATAAATATTAAGCTATTTAATTTATTATATCACCATAGATTAAATTAAATATACTTAACATATTATTACGATTATGTCATTAACTTTTTAAATAATTATTCTTCCTTTTATGGTGTGACCCTTTAGGTTCTCCATATTAAACCTAATGTGAATAAATCAATTAGAACAATTCTAATCTTATTTAAATAAATAAATTAAAATATTAATTTATTTAAATAAATAATATTTATTCTATAATAGGGATAAGCCTCCCTAGCGATCAACGACTTTCCAGATAATATAGATTTCAACATTAATCATAAAAGAACCTTTGAGTAAATAGTTATCGTACAATTCAATCCTTCCACCATACAATGTCCCAATTAAATATAAGACATGGAATTACTGTCAAATCTTATTTTATTTAATTATATATATTTCGATCCTTAAATGCACAACTCCAAATAATGCAAATTAGAAACTCCTTTCTAATTTCATTCTTCCTTGGCCAAGGACTACTGGGTTGTCATTTATCGAATCACATAGGATATTTCTCTTCTTTTATTAGAAGTGGTAGATTTTTTATTGATCATACATTATCTCAATGTACAATTTATTATACCCAATCATACCCTTTGATACACCCTAAGGATCTTAAGGAATAAGTCAAAGTATAACTCATCATACACAAGATATTATGATGAAATCAAGTCCAAGGATCACTTGTACTACTATCACTACAGGAATTCCTATTGACAGACAAGTAAAACTTCATTAGGTATTCCTTAGCGAGCCACGTTCAGTGAACTTATTCTCTAATAAGCACCTACATACTTGCTTTAGTGTCTCCACACAAATGATCATGAGATTAATCATCCTCATCCAATGAGCAAGCAACGTATGTACCAATCTATCCGAATTCACTAATCCCCAATTTAGTAATCCAACGATTGGAAACTATTTTAGTTTTAAGCTGTCAAAGAATTTAGATCTCATTAGAATGATCATCATCATTATTCTAAAAGCATTGCTTAAAACTATGGGTTTATCACATATTATAAAACAGCATCATGTAGATAATTAAAAGCCTTTAATAAATTAATACTTTTTATTAATAAATGAATAAGATTGTTACAAAGTATATGCTTTATCATCAAACATGATTGGCTTGTATGCATACTACTTTCATGATGGTGTAGATTTCATTCGCCGGACCCTTTGTCACCAAACAATGTTATTTTGTTATTTTGTCACGACATATTATAAAACAGCATCATATATGCTTTATCATCAAACAATGTTATTTTGTTATGTCACCGCAAGGACAATGTCACGACAAACGCTCTTCCAGGAATCGTTGACTTTGACTTTTCTGGGACAGCCTTTTGAGTCACCATCCCCACTGGACTTGGTTTCGCTACCGTACAATCTCTAGTGATATGTCCTTCCTTTCCACAATTATAGCATACCTTGAACTGTTGTGGACAGTTTGGGCTGATGTGTCCCTCTTTTCCACATTTATAGCATACGACCGGTGGTTGTTCTCCTCCCTTAAAACTAGTTCTTTCTTTGGTCTTTGGCGTCTTCGTAGCTTCATTGTTGAATCTCCTCTTTTAAAATCTCCCCACTCGCTTCTTCTATTTTCATGGCCACGATTACCACCAGAGGTTGTCGCTCTTGTCTGTATTTTTCTTTCTCCACCGGTTATCGTTGTTCTAATACCTCACCATCCACCGGTATGATCCTGGTTTACTGCGTCTCTTGGTTGAACGTACTCATTATCTCGCTCTAATAATTCAAATTTCGCTGACAACATCTCGAATATAAAAAAATTTATGAGAGATAAGATATTGCGAATCTCGGGTTTTAAACCTCTTAGAAACATCCTCGTCATTCGCTCTCATACTCTACCAAATGAGGTGCAAACTCGGATAACTCTGCGAACTTCGCCCAGTATTGGGACACCGCCATGTTGTTTTGTTCTAGTCTAATAAACTCTACCTCTTTCATATGGCGAATACTTTCAAGAAAGTATTTTTCGTTGAAAAGTTTCTAAAATGTTTCCCAAGACATGCGGAGTGCGGCAGGCTGGGTACGTTTCAAAGACTCCCACCAGTAATCTGCCTCACCACGGAACATAAAGGTCGCGAATGGAACCTTCTGTTCCTCCGTGCATCCCAAGACATCGAATATCTTGGTAATTTGCTTGACCCATGTTTCCGCCATGATCGGATCCGGCTTTCCCTTAAATTCTGGTGGTCCAAACTCTTTAAACTGCTTGGTCGTGACAAGCCACGCGTTGCTATCATTTCCACCCGTATTCTGTACACGAGTCTCCCTCGTCTGGTTTTGCATAAACTGCAAAAAGCTTCTAAACATCCCGTCGTTCATCGTCTGCTCAGTGGTGTTGTTTACAGGAGGAATATTGCCTTTTCATTGCATCGCCTCTCGGTGGTGATTAAAGGTGTTTCCACGATCTCATTAACTCCACCAAGCATATTCTCAAATGCCATTCTTAATATCTTGCCATAAAACAAGGGTTAATTAAACAAATTAACATATCACATATTAACCATATAGTTCGATGACCAACAAATAAGCTTAGGTATGACATACTAAATAGGATTACTCGCCTCTCCCTCCTAGTACTATTCCTCATCTCCGCTAAAGACCATATCCCTAAGCTCGATATTAACTATGACGCCCCCAAAATAGGTATACAACACCCATTCTGAGTCGTCAAAATACATGGTACATAAACAACTACAACTTTATTAATACAACATAAAAACTGTGAGTTTAAATACAAATATTGTCATCTAGACAATATCCACACTCAAATAAGTCCTCATTACAATTATTAATACACTATTTTACAAAATAGTGAGGACTACTAGAAGAACTTCTAGAACCATCATTCCACACCCCGACTAGTACTCGTTACATTCTCGCCTCCTGAGAAAAAAAATGGAACAGCAAGGAAAGGGATGAGCTCAACTAGCCCAGTAAAGAACATTATGACTAAGATAATATAGAACAAATTATCCTTAGTCCTCAACAGGGAAAAATCTAATAGAATACAATAGACAACCAGTTTTAAATCAATCTTCACAGCGGAAATAATAATTCATTAGAAGAGTTAAGTAGAGAATGCAAACAACTATCTTCTATATATGAATTTAAAAGTTCATCACCGATATTTTATCCCTGTAACATCAATCAATATATATCTGGAATCAAATATTCATCTTTGCATTGCAGGCCAAAGATATTCATCAGTTGGTCATGTTCATCTAACCACATTGCTCATCTTTGCACTACGGCCAAAGATATTAATCGACTCGGTCATGTTCATCTCGACACCTGCTCATCTTTGCACTCACGAGCCAAAGATATTCATCAAGAAATCATTCATCTTTGCACTACGGTGCCAAAGATATTCAAATAATATCATCATTTAGGACCGAGGATGATAAAAATATTTTAAAGAAAATGAATCCAAAGAAACAAAAGAACAAGTATTAAGGATTCGTTACTTTAAATAATTCCACCAAAATACTTCATAAATAACCATATTGGAGTAAAATTCAAGAATGAAGATCAAAACATAGATCCAATCAAAGATAGGAATCATAACCGACAATCTTGGACACAGAAAAGAAAATTTAATTTTTCTGTGAATAGAGTCGTATTCGTGAATAGTGCCCTATACGTGAATAGTTCCGTATACGTGAATAGTAACTCCGACCTCAAAAGATAGAAATTTCACAAAAAAAATCATCACGCTTCGTGAATAGTACTTGTGAATAGTAACTCGTGAATAATAACCCCGACATGAAAAAGTTCCAAATTTGATAAAATTTTCCAACCAATATTTCGGCATAATGATATTGAAGAAATAATATCATTTTCAAATAAAATAACATCCCTTACCTCAGAAAGAATAGTACTTCTGACTAGAATACTGGATATAGTGCTGAAAGAACTTGCACCGTATAGCAATACTCAAAGTACTAAAATACTCACAAATACGCTCGATATTATAGAGAGAGAAAGAGAGAAATCTTTAGTTTCTGGTGTGATTTTCAATTCTAACCTAAGCACCCTATTTATAGGAAAATGCTTAGAACACCAAAGTAGAAAATTTAATATAATATTAATATTTATATTATAAATTCTCTACGCACACATAGTATCTGAAATCAGCCACCTAATCACATGTTAAATGAGTCCCAACAATGTAAAAAACGTTTTTGTTAATATAATTATTTAAAACTTCCAAAAATCAATTATTCTAGAACCTCAGAACTTCAATAATTCATAATAAATATCTCTTTTATCAGAAAATTTGAATCTCGCGAGTTTTTATAGGAAATTCAATTCTCTACAACTTTGCAGAAGAAAGTTTTTCCAAATTCCAAACAGAAATTGATCGAAATCCATAAACGGACGATTTTACAGGCTATAATCAAATTTCAGTCAAGAAATGGGGTCCACCGACACACAAAACATGTGTTAAACAACTTTTACAACAAAAATACTCTTCTTCCTCATATACTCATATATCCCATATTCATTGTAAAAATATCATCATTATTATATTATAATAATATAATAAAATATTATTTTATCAAAAAAGATAAAATATCGATTTTCAACAATTGTCACTTTAAAAATTTTCTCCATCTATATCCACATAAGATCAATATTTTCCTCATCATATAAATCAATAATTAATTATTCACAAATAATATTACAGAATCATAATCTCGGCAACCAGCCATTCCTCGGAAAGAGGGGCTTTCCAATAAGAATTTCTCTCTTCTTGGTAGCCATGATTAGGTGACCAAACCTCTCCTTAGACGAACTTTCTAGACATTGCCAATAATATTTTCTAGTAATATTATTCAGATAATATAAATTATTGCTTCGATAATGAAAAATACGTGTAGTGACAATTATTGAAACAACAAAGAATATAAAATATCAACGCAAAGAATTATTGAATCAAGAAAATAAAATAAAATCTTTAACAAAGAACTACTGTAACAATTATTGAGTAAGTGCCTTCTTACGTAAGAATAAATAATTGGTGCAATACTGGTGCTACCGCAATAACGCCAGACATCGTGTTTTAACCAACGGGTATTCCAAATGTTAACTTGGTAATAACTACGCCAGTTATTTATAAACAACTTATACTTGTCGCTTTCTTCATCCAATCGCTTTACATTATGGGACCCACATACAATTTCGCTACCGATAAATTTAATATTCCCTCGACAAAGGCAAGAATATTCCACGACCAAACTAATATTCTCAAACAACAATGAGTATTTTATAACCACTTGCTTATTTGAAATATTTAGCATTTTACCCATAACTAACCACATTAATCAAATCAACCCTTACTATTTCAAAATGATAAATAGGGAAATAAATTTCATTTATTAATAATTTGGGGTCTTACACCATGTGCTTAAAATGCCAGCAACAAGTCACAATACTCAGCCATTACATGCATCTAGACTTGTATAAATAAGATCAAAGAGAGAGAAAGTCACATTTTAGTCTCATTTTGTACAAACCCTCAACCAAATTCTCCCAAGCTCAAGACCCACGAAAATATTTGCTAGATCAGCTCCCAAGACCAAATTACGAATACCAAATGTGATCGGAAGCTAGAATCAAAAATTTTCTTAGAAAGGTATTAAACCCTAATTCGAAATCTGTCCAATGATCCTTTGTTAGATGTTATGATTCAATGTTAAAATATGTTGTTTGTAGTGTATAATCATGATCTGAGTTACTAGATGTTAGATTCATAACATCTAGAGGCTCGGATTTGGTGTTTTCAAAAATTTGGAAAATTTTTAAAATGTCTTTGACAGTCAAATGTCAGATCGTGTAGATCTCTTTCTGTTTATGATTTAATTTGTATGTTTGAAGGTTTGTATTTGAAGTATGTTATGTGGTATGTGATATGGAAGTGTAATCATGGCTATTCCATGTCTAGATTGTATTTTATTGTTGGTCAAACCTAGTTGACCGAGCTTGACCAAACGATTTCTAGGTAACCCAAAAATCCGTTGGCAGCGTCTGACATGATTTTCTAACGCCTAGATCTTTTTGTTAATAGTTGTTTGGTTTCTCTTGTTGTAACAATGTTGTGGTATGTTATATGTACTTCAGGTTAAGACTTTAGATCCTTGAAATCATCAACAGATTGAACACTATGGATGGTCAAACCAGCTTAGATGACCACTAATTTGGTTTTCTGGAATTCCCATAAAATCAAGAACATGATTTCTGACAGTGGTTTGACCGGACCAGATCTAATGATTGTTATGTTGTTAGACTGATTTTGTGTAATGGATCTATTTTAGTACATGTTTTCTACCATCTAGAACTTTTAAATCACAAAAACATCATACGGATAGAAAGTTGTGGAAGCCCAAAAGTGTTAGCATGAACAGTTATTCAATTCTGGAAAACCCAGAAATTAAAGAACAGTGTCTGACAGGTTTTCCAGGGCTTTGATCTCACTTATGTTATGATTGTAAGACCCCAAATTATTAATAATTGAAATTTAATTTCCTCTATTTATCATTTTGAAATAGTAAGGGTTGATTTGATTAATGTGGTTAGTTATGGGTAAAATGCTTGAAATATTTTAAATAAGCGGTGGTTATAAAATATTCATTGTTGTTTGGGAATATTCGTTTGGTCGTGGAATATTCTTGTCAGTCGAAATATTCGCATTTATTTGCCAGCAAGTCTTTTGTGGGCCCCATAACTTGAAGCGATTGGATGAAGAAAAGCGACAAGTATAAGTTGTTTATAAATAATGACGAAGTTGTTACCAATTAACACCGTTGGAATACCCGTTGGTTAAAATACGATAATACGCGTTGTTGCACAAGAAGACGCGGTATTGTACCAATTATTGATTCTTACGTAAAGAAGGCACTACTCAATAATTGTTACAAAGATTAATTCTTTATTCGATTTTTTATTTTATTGATTCAATAATTGCTACGTTGATATTATATATTATCATTGTTTCAATAATTGTCACTACACGATTATTTTCCATTATCGAATCAATAATTCATATTATCCTAATAATATTATTAGAAAACATTATTGGCAATGTCTAAAAGTTACATCTTTAGGAGAGGTTTGGTCACCTAATTGCGCCAAGAAGAGAAATTCTTATTGAAAGCCCTCTTTTCCTGGAACTACCGGTTGCAATCTCAGATTCTGTAATATTATTTGTGAATAATTAATTATTGATTTATATGATGAGGAAAATATTGATTTTATGTGGATATAGATGGAGAAAATTTTTAAAGTGACAATTGTTGAAAATCGATTTTTATCTTTTCTGATAAAATAATATTTTATTATATTATTATAATAGAATAATGATAATATTTTTACAATGAATGTGGGATATATAAGTATATGAGGAAGAAGATCATTTTTGTTGCATTAAATGATTAACACATGTTTTGTGTGTCGGTGGACCCCATTTCTTGACTGAAATTTGATTATAGCTTGTAAAATCGATATTGTCTAGATGACAATATTTGTATTTAAACTCACAGTTTTTATGTTGTATTAATAAAGTTGTAGTTGTTTCTGTACCATATATTTGACGACTCAGAATGGGTGTTGTATACTTATTTTGGGGGCGTCACAATGATGTTTGGCCATGTTTGTTGTTTAATCGTGTAGTATTACACGAGTACTACACGATCAAAGTCATATCACACCCAGAAGCTTTATGATCTGTTAGATATTGTTGGTCAAACTGGGTCACTCGTTAACTGACATGTTTTCTGGGTTTGGGCTCAAGAACACGAAAAACACCTATAAATGACAGTTACATCACTATAGGTGGTCTTTATCTACGCTTCTATATAAAATTATATTTTTATTAAATAATCAAGATTAATTAGTTTTAATTATGAAAATACAAAATAAATTATTAAAAATTATTTTAAGGTCCAAAAATTATATTTTAATTAATTTGAATATATTTCATAAATATTTAATATTTTTAGAATATTAAAAGTATTTAATTTATTTAATTATAATATTAAATAAATTATTTAAAAATGATTTTAATACATGAAAAATCATTTAAAATTATATTATGGTATAAGAAAATAATTTAAGTTATTTTTGATAACTTTTAATATTTTGTGAGGAATTTCATTAATTAATTAATATTAATGATAATTAAGTTAGTTATTGAATATATTAAATAAATTATAAAAATAGAATTAATGATTTAAAATTATAAAAAAAATGATTTAAAGGTTATAAAAGTATTTTTAAGTTATAAAATATAACTTTTGATATTTTGTCATGAAAAATATTAATATTTTAATATTAATGATATTAGATTTATTTGATAATTATATTAAATAAATTAGTTTAAAAATGATTTTAATATTAGAAAAATCATTTTAAATGAAACTAAATAGTTTTAAAATATTTTAAGTTATAAAATATAACTTTCAATATTTAATGTAAGACCCCAAATTATTAATAATTGAAATTTAATTTCCTCTATTTATCATTTTGAAATAGTAAGGGTTGATTTGATTAATGTGGTTAGTTATGGGTAAAATATGCAAATATTTTAAATAAGCAGGTGGTTATAAAATATTCATTGTTGTCGGGGAATATTCGTTTGGTCGTGGAATATTCTTGCTGTCGGGGAATATTCGTACGACGACGCAGTCTTTTATGGGCCCCATAACGGAAAGCGATTGGATGAAGAAAACGACAAGTATAAGATGTTTATAAATAACGGCGTAGTTATTACCGTTAACACTGTTGGAATACCCGGTGGTTAAAACACAGTAATACACGTTGTTGCACAGTAGCACACAGTATTACACCAATTATTGATTCTTACGTAAGAAGGCACTACTCAATAATTGTTACAGTATTTACTGTTCAGTATTTTATTTTATTGATTGAATAATTGTTGCGTTGATATTTTATATTACTGTTGTTTCAATAATTGTCACTACACAGTATTTTCCATTATCGAAGTAATAATTCATATTATCAGAATAATATTATTAAAAAACATTATTGGCAATGTTTAGAAAGTTCTGTCTAAGGAGAGGTTTGGTCACCTAATTGCTTGGCCAAGAAGGAGAAATTCTTATTGAAAGCCCTCTCTTTCGGAACTACCGTCACAAAGATCTTGTGATTCTGTAATATTATTTGTGAATAATTAATTATTGATTTATATGATGAGAAAAATATTGATTTTATGTGGATATAGATGGAGAAAATTTTTAAAGTGACAATTGTTGAAAATTGATATTTTATCTTTTTTGATAAAATAATATTTTATTATATTATTATAATATAATAATGATGATATTTTTACAATGAATGTGGGATATATGAGTATATGAGGATGAAGAGTATTTTTGTTGCAAAAGTTGTTTAACACATGTTTTGTGTGTCGGTGGACCCCATTTCTTGACTGAAATTTGATTATAGCTTGTAAAATCGCCCGTTTATGGATTTCGGTCAATTTCTGTTTGGAATTTGGAAAAACTTTCTTCTGCAAAGTTGTAGAGAATTGAATTTTCTATAACAATTCGCGAGATTCGAATTTTTTGATAAAAGGGCTATTCATTATGAATTATTGAAGTTCCGAGGTTCTAGAATAATTGATTTTTGGAAGTTTTAGATAATTATATTAACAAAAACATTTTTTACATTGTTGGGACTCATTTAACATGTGATTAGGTGGTGATTTCAGGATGCTAAGTGTAAAGTGAGAATTTACAATATAAATATTAATATTATATTAAATTTTCTGCTTTGGTGTTCTAAGCATTTTCCTATAAATAGGGTGCTTAGGTTAGAATTGAAAATCACACCAGAAACTAAAGATTTCTCTCTCTTTCTCTCTCTATAATATCGAGCGTATTTGTGAGTATTTTAGTACTTTGAGTATTGCTATACGATGCAAGTTCTTTCAGCACTATATCCAGTATTCTAGTCAGAAGTACTATTCTTTCTGAGGTAAGGGATGTTATGTTATTCGAAAATGATATTATTTCTTCAATATCATTATGCCGAAATATTGGTTGGAAATTTTTATCAAATTTGGAACTTTTTCATGTCGGGGTTACTATTTATGAGTTACTATTCACGAGTTACTATTTATGAGTTACTATTCACGAGTTACTATTCACGAGTACTATTCACGAAGCGTGATGATCCTTTTTGTAAAATTTCTATCTTTTAGTGTCGGAGTTACTATTCACGTATACGGCACTATTCACGTATACGACACTATTCACGAATACGACACTATTCACAGAAAAATTAAATTTTCTTTTCTGTGTCCAAGATTGTCGGTTATGATTCCTATCTTTGATTGGATCTATGTTTTAATCTTCATTCTTGAATTTTACTCCAATCTGGTTATTTATGAAGTATTTTTGAACTGGAATTATTTAAAGTACGAATCCTTAATACTTGTTCTTTTGTTTCACTAGATTACGCTTTCTTTAAAATATTTTTCATCATCCTCAGGTCCTAAATGATGATATTATCGAATATCTTTAGCTTTGTAGTGCAAAGATGAATGATTTCTTGATGAATATCTTTGGCTCGTAGTGCAAAGATGAACAGTGTTGAGATGAACATGACCGATCGATTAATATCTTTGGCCCATAGTGCAAAGATGAACAGTGTTTGTATGAACATGACCAATCGATGAATATCTTTGGCACAGAAAAGTAAAAAGATTAATATTTGATTCGGATATATATTGATTGATGTTACAGGGGATAAAATATCGGTGATAAACTTTTAAATTCATATATAGAAGATAGTAGTTTGCATTCTCTACTTAACTCTTCTAATGAATTATTATTTTCATTGCAAGATTGATTTAAAACCGGTTGTCTATTGTATTCTATTAGATTTTTTCTCTGTTGAGGACTAACGATAATTTGTTCTATATTATCTTAGTCATAATGTTCTTTATCGGGCTAGTTGAGCTCACCTTTTTCCTTGTTGTTCCATTTTTCTTTCTCGTGAGGCGAGAATGTAACGAGTACTAATTCGGGGTGTGGAATGATGGTTCTAGAAGTTGTTCTAGTAGTCCTCACTATTCGTAAAAAACTAGTATATTAATAATTGTAATGAGGACTTATTTGAGTGTGGATATTGTCTAGATGACAATATTTGTATTTAAACTCACAATTTTTATGTTGTATTAATAAAGTTGTAGTTGTTTCTGTACCATATATTTGGCGACTCAGAATGGGTGTTGTATACCTATTTTGGTGGCGTCACATTTAAAGGTAAATTTTATTAATTATTTACTATTAATGATATTAGAATTATTTAATAATCATATTAAATAAATTAGTTTAAAAATGATTTTATCATTATAAAAATTATTTAAAATGATAATAAAGTGTTTAAAGATATTTTAAGTTATAAAATATAACTTTTAATATTTAAAGGATAATTTCATTAATAATTTAATATTTATGATTATTAATTTAATATTAATGATATTAAGTTTATTTAATAATTATATTAAATAAATAGTTTAAAAATAGTTTTATCAATTTAAAAATCATTTAAAGGGGATATAAATGAATTAAAAATATTTCAAGTTATGATTAAGGACTTTTAATATTTTGATAAGTAATACATTAATACTTTAATATTAATGATAATTATTTAAAAATGATTTTAATTCTTTTAAAAATTATTTAAGGGTAATATTAATACTTTAAAAGTATTTTGAGTTATTATAAATAACTTTAACCTTTTGGCAATGGTTTCATTAATAGTTTAATATTAATTAAATATTAATGATAATATAATTGTTTAATATTTAAATTATTTTATAATGATTTGGTGTTTGAAAAAAATTAGAATGAATTATAATAAATGTTTAAAAATTATTGCAAGTCATTTAAAAATGATATGACTATTACTTAAATAGTCTAATTAGATATTAAACTTCGATATAGAGTCGTAGACTCGATAATTACCCGATAAAGCTGTCGGTAGACCGACATATTTCAGAAATTGATATGGACTTAGATAATTTGATTAGATATATGTTTATTTGTGATTCAATGGTTGTGGAACATATGTGACAATGTGATTAGGTTATGTGGTGACTGCAATAAGCAGTGCTATGTGTTATAGTATGTTATTCTAATCGATCAAATGATCTTATTAATGATATGTTTCGGTATAAAAGATAGAACTAAGTTACGAACTATAAACAGCGCATCAGGCAAGTATCTTACCTTTGCATTTCCTTTATGCAATGGACATGAGTAAGAAGTTTCAGAATTATATTATTATTATGCTATATTATTAACCCTATTGTGATATATTCTATATCCGATCATTGTTTATCAACATGTTAGTATATGATAATTCAGATATATATATTTTGTTCGTTAATTTCTATATATGGTTATACAAGTGTCCCCAATTGGATAATCATTATTTAATCACATGTTGATATATGAATATAAGCCGTCTAAGCTATTTGATCAGCTAGACACAAATTTTGAAATGTCGTTGAATATGATAAAACCTTTTTGTATCCAATCAAATTGTTTTGGTTCGGATTCCAGTCTAAGTATGAACATCCCGATTACGGAAAAACTTTTATGCGCCCAAGGCAGACAAAGTGAACGATAATATCGTTCTTGTAATGTAGTATTGATCAATACAGGGTCCATGGGATGTACACCCTCGTGCCCGTAAGCTATGACGGTTTGCAGATGAAGTTCTGTTAAACCTTATCGAAAATTTAAAATAATGTTCATAGTATGTCGACTACCCTATATATATAGTCTATACGTAGTTTCAAAAATTTGAGATAGAATTGTTATGTTATTATTATCGGTTCAGTTTACTTCACAACTATAAATTCGTTGTAGAAGTGATGTATAAAGAAAATATTTATTTCTTTCAGCTAATTATATTTTTAATTGTTATTACTTACTAGGCACCCAAATGCTCATCCTTGCTTAAATTTAAATGTTTTCAGCTAGGCATGAACAACTTGAAGGTTCAGACAAGAACAAGTGAAAAGGAAAGCAAACAAAACATGTTTAATGGTATCTTTTGTAATAGTTAGACAATATATAGACAATGATATGTATTATATATCATGTAAAGAATTATAGTAAAGGTTGCGTAATTGGGATTAGACTCTGATAAATGTAAGATAAGTTTGATATTTATATTATTGTTATTATTAGTAGTATTATTCCGCTCATAGAAATGGTATCGTGAAGCACCGAGTTCGGGTTTCAAGTACCCGAGTTTGGGGACTTTACATAAATTACAAAATCTGGGAACCAATTTAAAAAACCCCGCGAGAGTAACATATGATAGGTCAGCCTCTAATAAACCAAACATACAGGATGTCTCTTCATGCCTTGTTAATTCTCGAATACAAAAATGTCATCCATCTTAAAGTTGTCATTTATATATCTTTCTTATCCTACCATCAAGACAACTAACCCCTTGTTTCGCAGGAAAAGAATAAAAAACCCTAAGCTGATTCATAACATATCATGCATCCATACCATCTACTATTATCAAGACTAAACTAGATATCGGTTTTGTTTAGATTGGTCCTAGAACTCGATTTCGAGCCAAGAAGGCACGATCACTACTAGTCAAAATAGCTGAAGGAAGTTCATCAAAATCTATTCCTGTATCTTGAGAAGAGTTTGAAGAGTTTAAGAAATAAATTGCTGAGATGACCGTCCTACTAAGAGAACAGTGCAAAGTTACTCAAGAATCCACATTGAAAACTCAGACTGAATCCTCTGCTGAAGGAGATATGCGAGTGACAGGAAAGGATAATGATTCCCAAATGTCAACTCCGATATCCCCACTCGACGTCAGATTAGCTAAAGAGGCCCCAGATAAAAATCTGATCAGGGAAGTGATAGAACTCTGAGAAAATAGAGAAACTGGAGACATCAGGAAGCAGGTCAGACTGATGGAGGAAGTTATCCGATCTATCAAGGGGCAGGATCCCATGAAAGTTTTAACTACCTTGACCTTTGTATTTTCCAAAAGGATAGATATCCAGATAAATTTCAAGTCCCAAAATTTGAAAAATACAATGGTTTAAGCGATCCTTACACCCATCTGAAGGTATACATAGGCGAGTTAGGATCCTATGTAGAGGATGAATACCTCCGAATGCAGTTGTTCCAAAAGAGCCTTACTGGAGAAGCCCGAACTTGGTATGCCCAGATTTATAATTCCAAGATCCATAGTTGGGAAGATTTACCCAACGCCTTCCTCAACCAGTATAGCTTCCAAACCCAAATAGCCATGATCGCTACCAAGTGACAAAAGTTAAGAAACTTAGCAATTAATCGTTCAGGGAGTACGCACAGAGGTGGAGATGCATGGCAGGCCAAGTGGACCCACCAATGGATGAAGCTGAGATGGTGATGAAATTCATTAACATCCAAGAAGCACCTTATTACGAAAAAGTCCAAGCGGGAATAGGTAAGCCATTATCGGCAATCAGTGGATTATGGGAGTACACCTAAAAGAAGTCAACAGGAGAGCGAAGAAGTGTTATCCCTCGTTTTACAAGGCCAAACTAAGAGCCCCAACCATAGTCCCCCCCATTGGGATGAAGGGAGGTGACCCGTCATTGCAACAATAGGCCGCATTCAACCAAAGCCAGGACATACAAAGAAAATTAAAAAGAACAGAAAATTGGGTATTCACTCCACTAATCGACTCCCTCGAGAACATATTGGCATTATTAATGGACCACAAAAAATTACTGAATTGGGTCTACCTCTGGATCCAAAAAACAAAAGATACTATCCAAGCGAAAGATGTGCTTACCACTCGGGGTCTCCAGGGCATGATACACAAGAATGTTGGTCCTTAAAGCATAAAATCTAAAATTTGATCGAAAGTGGAGATATTGTGATCAAACAACCTAACCAGCCAAATGTCAATACCAATCTTCTGCTGTAGCACAATACAGAGGAAGTGAGCATGAGCGGGTCAGGAAGCACCGGAATAGATCCAAATTGAAAGTACATATGAAGGATCAGAAAATCCTCAAGAGAGATAGAAGCAAGAACTCAACACGAAAGGCCTAGACCCCATAACCAACTCTCCACCCACAAATAACTCTCCACCCACAAATAAGGCTGCGGTATCCCAAGATGAGTTCGATGAGTTGAAGGGACAGATGATCAGATTGTCAGATCTGGTAAAGGAACAATATAGCTTAATTCGAGGAATCATGTTGACAAATCAAGGCGTACTCACTGCAAGTTCAAGCGAAATAACTTCATTAAGTCATCGATTAACTTTGAACAACAATCCCATAAATAAGTCACTTGGTGATAATATCAGATGTCTCGACAAGACCTTAACTCAAATTAATGAAAACCCGATAGTAATTAGAAATGAAGATTCATATATGGATAGATTTCTAGGAAACCAATATCTACAGAGGTATAAAATTCCAAACTTTATGAGATATACGTGTATCAACGATCCTTATGTTCAAATGAAGATATACCTGGGACAACTAGGAGTGCGAGTTGAGGATGAAATCTATTGTGTGCAAATGTTTTGGAGAAGTCTCATTGACAATGCAACAACCTGGTTTGCTACATTGGATAAATCAAATAACAACACATGGGAAGAGGTCGTACAAGCCTTTTTATCACAATATATATAAATGGGGCACCATATCTGTGACACCCCCAAATCTGGGTACTTCATTTCCACAGGATTTGGTGCTCACTATCCAAAATAATTACAATCTAATTACCCATAGTCAATGATAACGAAATAACTTAAATAATTTAAACAATAATCTTCCTCATTAAAGGGTTACATCAACTTTAAACAATCCCAAGTAATCTAACCTTAAACTATTACATAAGTCTGCGGAATACATCACAAAATAACATAGGTCTTATAACATAAATTCAGTTAAGTAAATTCAAATAAGTCTTCATCACTTGGACATCTTTCCCTTTCCTTTGCTAGAAGATAACTCATCAAAATTTTTAACTTTAGCTGCAGTGTTAATTGCATGAGTAAGCAAGCAATTGCTCACTAATATTATGACGCCCCCAAATTCGGGTTCCTTTGAACCTCGGATCTAGTCCGCCACGATACTACTATCATCAAACTATTTATATCTTTTATTCATACCTTATTGAATATAACTTTGCTTATTACAAATTAGAATATAAATTCTTTCCATTTCTAGGATCTGTATAATGACCCCAAACTTTTATAAATTTTAAATCTTGGTCATTTACCATTCCTGTCTTACATCAAATTCGATGTTATAAAAATACGCAAAATAATTTAAATTTTTTCAATCTCCTTTAAAAAATCTTTTATTGATTTCTTTAAATCAATTACATATCCTTGAATCAAATCATGTTATGATTCATTCTATTCGAATTACTGTATAAATTTTCCATCTCGATTCGAATTCTTCTATGCATCACATAGTACAACTTTACAACTCAATATATATTACACATCATAAAATACTCTCATGTACATCTCCTAGAACCTAAACATGGTTCAAGAGCTTATATTTAAATAAATAAATCAATCTCCTTCGATATTATTGAACTCTATCAATCAAGTAGCACATAATCTTTACCGTGAGTCCTTAACCTGCAAAAGTGGTTATTTGCAAGGGTGAGTTCGACAACCCAGCAATTCTAACAGTTTTCATTCAGCACATAGCATATAATAACATACTCAGTTCATGCATTCATAATCAATTAATAATTTACTACGCATGTTACTTCTCACATAACAGGCATATAGGCTTACTTCACAAGCATATCATCAAAGATCAACTTCCAAATTTCATACATATCTCATATGTATTTCATATATTCTCATTGCATAATATAGCTCAACTAACAGTTATCGAATTCATATATCAAATAGGAACTGAAAGACTTGCCTGATTCATAGTTTATCAACTATGACTTAAATGCTTAAAGCTTATCTGCACTGCATGTGTTCCTACACAGTTATATAATCTTGGATTCATACCCGTCAGTCATACATTTCATACGCTCTTAATATAAGAACAAATATTATTTTCTAACTTGGTTTCATTTTTACTTGAACTTAGGATAACCATGAGACTAGCTCATTCTACTATCATATTTATCTAAACAATCTTGTTTCATATCTTATAGTCCTTAAGGACAACATATAACCATAATTTTAGACCATACAGTTAACAAACTACTCTTGGTCACTCTGTAGGATGGCGCGACCGAGCTGCATTTAAGCTTAGGAGTGGCGCGGCCACGCTACACCCTACCAAAACCAGACTTGAGCTTTTCATTGCTCAGTCTAGTCC
Organism: Panax ginseng; assembly: GCA_020205605.1. Taxonomy (NCBI): domain Eukaryota; kingdom Viridiplantae; phylum Streptophyta; class Magnoliopsida; order Apiales; family Araliaceae; genus Panax; species Panax ginseng. The sequence continues at coordinate 51,251,085 of CM035143.1, read as the reverse complement.
TAACATACTATGCATTCTGATACATACTATAAACATACATCATGTAGGTTCTGATATTTCTTCAAGTTCTCATTTCAAATCATTTAGTTTTGAATTATATAGCTTTATGTTGAATTATTTACATCAACAAGGCTTAACAACTTCTTTTATCAAAGGTTTAATGTTTATAAGTTTTTAAACCTTATACTGGTACTAACAAGCCTTTAATATGCATGTTCACATGTATCTATCTCATTTACATAGACATAGCATAATTCATTTACTTGAAAACCTTTTTTAAACCATACTTGAAAGGTCCAATTCAATCTTAGCTAGATGATGAACATATTCGTCATATCTAGAGGCATAAGGCGTTCAAGTTTACTTTTAAAAGTCATTCTAGTAGAAGTTAAAGCAACTAGGTGCAACTTTAAATCTCATTTCATAGCTAACGAAGCCATGTATGTATGTTATCACGTTTAGAACTTGAAGTACACAAGTTACTTTAAGTTCGTTCTCAAAGTTTCAAGTTTTCTTTAGAAATCATTTTCAACTAAGCTATTGTAAGTTAATAATAGGTAAAGCAACTTTAAATCACTTCTCGTGCTTAGGTATACTCATAACTCAACAATATATATGTGTTAAAATATCATAACTTCAAAGACTCAAGGTTCGTCAATATTCGTTTTCAAAACTCGAAGTTTCTTTTCAAAACACATACTAAATCATGCTAAAGCATTCCATTATGAGTAAGGTAATCTTATATATCATGTCTATTATCATGCATATCTATGTTTTATCACTTAGAATAACATATTCTATCGTTGGGAGCACTACACTTGCATACGTGCATGCTCGACGCCCTCCGATTGCCTCCTAAAACACACCAGTCCTAAAGATAACTATTTTGACACATTTTAATGACCTCAAATTGAAAACCTGAACAAAAGTTGTAGGTCTATTCGTCTTTGTTCCGGATCATCTTGAATCACTTCAATCGGAGTCCGCATAAAAACGTTATGGCTGTTTTAGCAAAATAGGTCAAAACAGTCACACTTTTGGGTGCGGCCGCGCCCAATTCCTTCAAACTCCAATGAGTATGTGCCACTTGGCAAAGACCTGAAGAAGATGCGTCCAAGCTCAAGGAAGCGTGGCAAGGCTTTCACCTCCCAGCTTTAAAGTTTTGCCATAACTTCCTCATTTTAAGTCCGAATTAGTTGCTTTTGGATTTGTTGAACTCATTAAACTCTTAGCTACTCATCTACATAATAATTATAACACTTCAAAAATATTAACTAACCCAAATATTAATCCAAAACTCATGTTCATACTAAATTTTTATGTTTTGACAAATTTAGCGAATTCATTCACTACGAATTCGTTTCTAAACAAAATTGGTTCATTTAACTCTCGTTATTTTTGTTTCTAACTGTATTAACAACATCTAGCAACAATTCAAGGATTACAACAACCATTAGACATAAATTTGTGACTCAAAAGTGAGTATATCTTGACATTCCTAAGAAATTATAAAACTTAGGAATCAAGAACATATATGTTAGAATTATTACCTCTTGATTGCTCCAATTTGCTAACCACCGCTCTCTAATCCTCCGATTGCTCTCAATTCCACTATCATTCCTTAACCAAATTCTAAGACATCTCAACAAACGGGAACAAAAAAAGGAGGAGCTCTATTTATAGAGAATTCTCTATAGAGTCCATAGCTTTGCCTCAAAGATTAAACTAATGGAAGAAGGAAGAAGATGTTGGACAAGAAGGAGTTGGTGAACCACTCTTTCTTCCTCCATTCCGGTAGCCATCATCAGCTCTAAATTTCATCAATACAGTAGACTAGGCCAATGGCCTATATATACACGTGAGGAAGGAAAATGACTGAGAAATTGGGACATAACTTTTTAGCTTAATGTTTTAGTAACAAGGTCACTTAATGAACCAAGGTTATTTCCTTTTGGGGCTCCTTAAGTCAATTATAATGACTTAGTATTACTACATTAAATTAAGTTATGGTCACATATATACACATATATATGTACCTACCCAAATATAGGAAGTACACTTATATTTTAAATATACATCAATATAATCTTATATCCCATGTACATTGTGCTAGTCCAAATAATATTTTAATTGGGCTAAATATAATTCAGTTGGATACTTTCAACCCATTATTTCCTGTCATACTTTAATATCACATTGATTATTATCAATCATATATTATCTTTCTATTAATTCTCTTATAATAATTCTAGTTAAACCTTTAGTATGGTTTAACGTTAATACTCATGTCCCTTTATTTAAGATAACTATTTTCCTTAAAATAATTAATATGTACAATACCAATTATTACACTAAAATTCTTCAATTCCTTTTCTTCTACAAATTGTCCCAACACATTTCAGTTCGCCATAATTTAATTATTACTTAATGCACAAATCTCCAACCAATATCTATTTATAATTATATTGGTTTCTTCTATTATCCTTCACTTCTATTCCATTATCATCTTTCAAATATTAAATCATTTCATATATTACCATATTATGAAAATACCAAAATTAATTAATATAATCATTTCATTTTCTTCATGTAAAGCACATATATTAATTCACCATTTTACTTAAATGAATTACTCCTTTCATTCAATTTACTATCACGCCATTGCCACACAAGGCTTTAATACTCAAATTATATTATTCCATAATATAATTTTCAACTTAATTTAAGTTAACCAATTTTTATTCTTGTTTAGTTAATTTCCATAACTAACTCTCATTCAATTCATGCTTTGCTATCTCAATCCATTCATGGACAGTATATAAATATCAAATATGACTCATATGATAACATATTAGCCACTAATAAAAAATTCCTATAGTTCAGATTACACAACTCATCAAATTACACAAACTCATCATGAACTATCTATAGATCGGCGCGGCCGCACTGGTCTTAGGCTTGAGAGTGGCGCGGTCACGCCACCTTGAGTTAGGATGCATACATGTTATGTTTCAACAGAAATAGAACTTAACTCGCAAATCCTTTAACATGTTCCCTACATGCTATCTCACTATACTACCCAAAATAAATCTCCAATGACTACATTCTTCAATAATTTAGATATTAAACTTCAAGTTTAACTCTTCTTTCTTTAATCTATACATTTAACCATATCCCAATATTAGTCAATAAATCTCTAACCAATATTTATCTAAAGATATATCGATTTTCTTCTCTCGTCAACAACGTACATATATACAAGTCCAAACCTAGCACACAGCGAGTCTTTAATGGTATTCAATATAGTACACTGAGTGGTTTCCCATAAACAACCAACAAATTACTTTTCGTCTCGCTCACACTTTGCTTTTCATAGTGAGTTAGATCGCCACTAATTCAGATATACCTCCGCTCTCTGAAGGAATCGTTTAGCCCAGCTCCTATACATCCACCATTAAAGGTACGGTTGCACTGCCTTAGATATGATACTTACTCGTACATATACTCAAGAAATTGGTGATTATCAAAGATATTTAATGCCACCAACTTACTATGATAAAATAATTCTATAAACTATTTAATGTCGATAGATAAATCTTATCCATCTTCTTACTAATCCATCTCTACAATTTATAACAAATATATAATAATGATATATATTTATTAAAAAAATATCACTTATTACATAGCTCATATTATCCTATGTAACACAATACTACACACCTCACAACACATATATATATTCTTATTCGAACCCTTCTCATGCCTTGAGAATTTTATTTACTAAATTCTTATTTTAATATTTTTCTAAAAATTCGGGTTCTTACATCCTCTCGCCCTTATAAGGATTCTGAAAGTAGTATGCATACAAGCCAATCATGTTTGATGATAAAGCATTTACTTTGTAACAATCTTATTCATTTATTAATAAAAAGTATTAATTTATTAAAGGCTTTTAATTATCTACATGATGCTGTTTTATAATATGTGATAAACCCATAGTTTTAAGAAATGCTTTTAGAATAATGATGATGATCATTCTAATGAGATCTAAATTCTTAGAAAGCTTAAAACTAAAATAGTTCCCAATCGTTGGATTACTAAATTGGGGATTAGTGAATCCTGATAGATTGGTATATACGTTGCTTGCTCATTGGATGAGGATGATTGATCTCATGATCATTTGTGTGGAGACACTAAAGCAAGTATTTAGGTGCTTATTAGAGAATACGTGCACTGAATGTGGCTCGCTAAGGAATACCTAATGGAGTTTTACTTGCCTGTCAATAGGAATTCCTATAGTGATAGTAGTACAAGTGATCCTTGGACTTGAGATCATCATAGTATCTTGTGTATGATGAGTTATACTTTGACTTATTCCTTAAGACCCTTAGGGTATATCAAATGGTATGCTTGGGTATAATAAGTTTTACATGGAGATAATGTATTATCACTAAAGAATCTACCACTTCTAGTAAAAGAAGAGAATTTTCCTATGTGATTCGATAAATGACAACCCAGTAGTCCTTGGCCAAGGCAAAATGAAATTAGAAAGGAGTTTCTAATTTGCATTATTTGGAGTTGTGCATTTAAGAGTCGAAATACATATAATTAAATAAAATAAGATTTGACAGTAATTCCATCTCTTATATTTAATTGGGAAATTGTATGGTAGAAAGATTGAAATGTACTGTAACTATTTACTCAAAGGTTCTTTTATGATTAATGTTAAAATCTATATTATCTGGAAAGTTGTTTATCGCTAGGGAGGCTTATCCCTATTGTAGAATAAATATTATTTATTTAAATAAATTAATAGTTTAATTTATTTATTTAAATAAGATTAGAATTGTTCTAATTGATTTATTCACAACCTTTTAATATGGAGAACCTAAAGGGTCACACCATAAAAGGAAGAATAATTTTTAAGAAGTTAATGGCATAATCGTAATAATAAGTTAAGTATATTTAATTTAATCTATGGTGATAGAATAAATTAAATAGCTTAATATTTATTATTTAATATTTTGAAAATATTAAATATAAATTAATAAGATGAGTCTTATTATTATTATTTCTATTATTATTACTTAATTCTTAAAGGAGTTTGGGAATTAATTAATAAAAGCAATCTCATTGATTCCTAATAAGATTAGGAGGCAAATTAATTAAAAGATTTTAATTAATTTTTCCTAATAAGATTGGGAGCATAATTAATTAAAAGAATTTAATTAATTAAAATAAAACTCAATTCCTTAATTGTTAAGGAGAGTTGCCCACATCTATAAATAAGAGGAGTCTTATTATGGGTGGTGGTGGTTGACGTTTTCATCGAATACGTAATTCCAATTGTTGGGAGAGTACGCTATTTTTCTATAGAGATAGAAAACTAGGGTTTTGCCAAACACCTATCTACTTGAATTTGTTGTTCTTCCTTGGTGGATCACCTCTAGAGGCCAAACACTTGGGTGGCTAACGTTGATCAAAGGAAGGAACCAAACCCGGTGGATTCAAGTTGAACGCGAAAGGATTTGGAGGTGAACTCGTCGTACCTGAGGAAGCTCGAATCTTCAAGGGTATGATTCTTGTTCTTTATCCTTTCATTTAATTAATAATTATGCATAAAAGATGATCCGGGTATATGGTTTGTAAAAATTTTAAACTCTAATTTTTTACGTTTCCGCTTATTTTATGCAATTTGATTGCGTCCATGAATATTACAAACCTAACAGATTCCGTCCTCGGAATCTCTGAAACCTTCTCTACTCGGTGCTATTCCGAATATTACATATTCCTTTGAATAATTTTATCCATTCTCTTTTCGGAAGTTTTTATTATTATAACTTTCTCCAATGCATTCTACCACTTTTTGCTTTCTAAGGAACATTCTACTTACTACATTCATCCTTCAAAAGAATAAGAATCTTCCACGATTTTTCAATAATCGGGAAGTAGTATGAAAAATCTTAGATTCCAAATTATGCTGAGGGGTCATAAGACTGTGAACTCTTCTCTAACCAGAGTGTTTATCAATCACAAAGACTAAAAACACCCTCCACTCGTACACTAGGTGGTCAGCCTATTGTACCACTACGTTGGGCCGCAACGTAGTGTTTTGTAATGACTATATACGTTACGCTTGGAACCATTGTCCCTGAAAACATGTCCCTTTATAGGATTGTTCACCTCAGCTTTTCAACATCTAAATCCATACCAGAGCAATCTAGTTTGGCATAAATACTCAAGAATGCTTAAATTCCATAAATATTTTTCAACAACCGTCTAGCCGAATCAAATAGCTTAGACTTTTATCAACAACTCACACATCAATCGAAATAATTTAGCCAACTTAATTGACCTTCTTCATAATTTATAAGAAACCCAAAAATTCTTTTATGACGTCATGATACCGTACCAAATTAGTAGTACTTTGAGGATTCCGCCATTAGGTGACTTTGTCATATTACATCATGCCATAGTGGACTGACGATCTTTCGATCACAACCTACACTAGATTCGACTGCATTGATGACTCCATCGTTTACCATTTTCTACACCATATCAAATGATGCACATGGTTAGAAATACACTTTGAAATTTTTTAAATCATTTTTGTCTTAGCCGAAACAATTAGCATAGACATAGGAATAACAGTATTGTTAAACAGCACTGGTTCAATCACACGATCCAATGTTTTTCAAGAAAACAAAAAAGAAAACATCAACACGAAGTCAATAAATTTTGAAAATCTAACAGAGCTAGAAGATTTAGAAAATTCATGTTTCTCCATCAACTTCAATCTTTACTCCATTGCTTCATTCTATTAATCTCTAACACCATCAATGCTTACTATACCAAAATTTCTTAATTCTTACCTCAGAAGTTTTCTATACCCAGTATAGTTCATCAAACTTACCACACTTTGGAAGTTGAGGAACTTGCCACAATAATATGAGTTTAAGAACTTATCCTAGTCAGACTATAGGCGTCCATTCGCTGAGTAGTTCAAAACATACAATATGATTATGAGTCACGAACTTACCATATGCATGAGTTTTAAAAACTCGCGCCTAATCTTAATATTCTCTATAGTCTCTATCTATCAAATATGATATGAGAAAAGAATCACATTTTCACCATAAGCATATCGATAGCGCGACACTGACCATCCATTGATTATCATTGTGAGGAACTGAGCGCGAGCACAAAGCCTCTGCCCATACAAAAGTTTGTACAACTCAGCTCTCACATGAGTCCACAATTGAAATCCCACTTAACTCTATCTCATTCTTAACTTGCTCTTTGCTTGATACAAATTTTTTGTATCTCATCATTTACAACTCCTCATGAGTTTATCTCGTACCATTTCATAGTAACTTCTCTTATAGCATCAAGCTATAGCCACTTAGTCCTTACAGACTATATATCATTTCATAGCTCAATCTGATCACATCGTGATCATCGGTTTACCTTAGGGTTCTTTCACATTATCAACTAAACTCCATTCGAGTTCATTCTTATTATCTTTGTCATCTTCATCTTATAGACATCATCTTAACATTTTTGTTATCTGAGTTACGAAACTCATGAATTCTCATTCTCATAGATACTTCAAGATTCTTCTTTGAATCATCGCTTATATATATTTTAATCTTTATCTTTCTCTCTCTCAGGTTATAGCCTAAGGTACTCTTACCTAAAGTTTATAACCTACAGCTTTAATACCAACCTGTGACGCCCCCAAATCCGGGTTCCTTCAAACCGCGGATCCAGTCCGCCACGATACTATTATCTTCAAACTATTTATATCTTTTATTCCTAACTTAATGAATATAACTTTGCTTATTACAAATTAGAATATAAATTCTTTGTTTTCCTTTCTAAATGTATTGACAACAACTAGCAACAGTTCAAGGATTACAACAACCCTTAGCCATCGATTTGTGACTCAAACGTGAGTATTTCTTAACATTTCTAAGAAATTGTAAAACTTAGGAATCAAGAACATATATGTTAGAATTATTACCTCTTGATTGCTCCAATTTGTTAACCACATCTCTCTAATCCTCCAATTGCTCTCAATTCTACTATCCTTACTTAACCAAATTCTCAGACATCTCAACAAATGGGACCAAGAAAAGGAGGAGCTCTATTTATAGAGAATTCTCTACAGAGTCCATAGCTTTGCCTCAATGATTAAACTAATGGAAGAAGGAAGAAGGAGTTGGTGAACCACTCTTTCTTCCTTCATTCCTGTAGCCATCATCAGCTCTAAATTTCATCAATACAGTAGACTAGGCCAATGGCCTATATATACACGCGACGAAGGAAAATGACTGAGAAATTGGGACATAACTTTTTAGCTTAATATTTTAGTAACAAGGTCACTTAATGAACCAAGGTTATTTCCTTTTGGGGCTCCTTAAGTCAATTATAATGACTTAGTATTACTACATTAAATTAAGTTATGGGCACATATATACACATATATATGTACCTACCCACATATAGGAAGTATACTTATATTTTAAATATACATCAATATAATCTTATATCCCATGTACATTGGGCTAGTCCAAATAATATTTTAATTGGGTTAAATATAATTCAGTTCGGTAATTTCAACCCATTATCTCCTGTCATACTTTAATATCACAATGATTATTATCAATCATATATTATCTTTCCATTAATTCTCTTATAATAATTCTAGTTAAACCTTTAGTCTGATTTAACTTTAATACTCATGCCCCTTTATTTAAGATAACTATTTTCCTTAAAATAAATATGATGTACAATACCATTTATTATACTATAATTCTTCAATTCCTTTTCTTCTACAAATTATCCCAACACATTTTAGTTCGCCATAATTTAATTATTACTTAAAGCACAAATCTCCAACCAATATCTATTTATAATTATATTGGTTTTCTTCTATTATCCTTCACTTATTTTCCATTTTCATCTTTAAAATATTAAATCCTTTCATATATTATCATATTTGTAGACACTCAAAATTTTTTTACTACTCACTAACATTAACATTACAGAGGATGATTCGCTTTTTAGAGAGAACCTTGAAAGACAATCCAAATCCACAATCTACTACTACCTAAGTTCAAAGATTAACCCCTGGATCGTGACTGGAGTAATAGCTTTCAACCTCTGATTTAACCCTTGAGACCTACAGATACAATAATACCTAATGAGCAGAACCTCTGAGAAGACCGATTAATCTCCTAGAGATAACCCCGAGGTATCCAAATCCTCATTCCCAACCATGGGAATAGCCACCAACCTTGGTGATAACCCCAAGGAATGCAATGTAGATAACCCCGAAATGCTTGTTTCAAATGCCATCGCCTTCAATCTCGGCATTCATAACGAAATACATCATTGTGCCAACACGACAATCACATCGGGAAGACAGGCACACCTCAAAGATGACAATGAGGATCTTCAACAAATGCAGCAGTCCAATCTCAGCGAAGTCTAAGCAACGTTTGCTTATCGGCCCAATCCGACAGTAACACCGGTGAGGGGCAACATCGCCATCTCGTCCAACACGATGCCAACACGTCCCACAAGGCTAACCAATCCTAAGTGACTATTGTGCGGGGTAACGGATTAAAGTTGAAGCTTAAAGACCGGAGGGCATCGTCCCATCTTCAAAGACTTCGTACAAACTCTAATCCCATGCCATCGTCATAACTCTCGACAAACCATGCGGTCCAAATAGGTCCCGAATACCTCAAAACGGATGCCCAGATTGCACTTCTCAAAATCTGAGTGGACATTACAAAGGCTCGAGTGCACGTGCTTGAGACGACCACCGACGATAGAATGGTGACCTTACCCTCTCTGTACACTGCTGCATGAGCAGCAGTAGTACACTGTGGCACCTTTTTGCCTATAAATAAGAGGCTTGGGGTGCCGATTTTAAAGAGAAAAAGACGGGAAACCTCACGACAATTTGCTCTGCACTCAACAGACAATGTATTTTCCCACTTTCAAACACCCGTGAGCTCATATATAGCCTCTTTTGTACCCACAAAAAGCCAAAGTTTACCCACTCTAAAGATATAGAAGCCCTTTTTATCGGTCAATCCGTAAGCCTTCTCACACATTTTAGAGTCTTTCTCTTCATCTTTGCACACACCCTTCTACACGTTGAGAGTCGTGTTGATTGCTTTTGCCCGACTTCTATCCGTGGTTTCCTTCCATCACTGTATATATATATGTATATATATATATATATATATATATATATATATATATATTTATATATATTGACTAACATTATCGATTTATGCCTCGATTGAGCCTGCACTTGATGGCCCTGAAATTTTCGCTTAATATATATATATATATATATATATATATATATATATATATATATATATATATATATATATACTTAGATATATTAATTGTCTGCAGCCGGACTTTGTTCGATGAGCCTAGACTTTGCCCGAGCGCCATCGCTTTAATATATATATATACTTATATATATTAATTATCTCATGCCGGACTTTGTTCGATGAGCCTAGACTTGATGCCCGTGCATTTATTAGCTTATATATATATATATATATATATATATATATATATATATATATATATATATATATATATATATATATATATATATATATATCAACTGTGTGTCGGACTTTGTTCGATGAGCCTAGACTTTGGTCTGGTGCGTTTACTCGCTTTTATATATATATACTTATATATATACTGAATTGTGGTCTAACTATGTTCGATGAGCCTCGGATTTTACATCCTAAGTGCTTTATTGCTTTCTTATATATATATATATATATATATATATATATATATATATATATACATATATATATTTGTTTTGTCCTGCCTGGAGTTCCCTTCGTGGCAGTTGATAGTTTTTATAGCTTTCTTTACATTTCGTCCTGCCTGGAGTTTACTTCGTGGCAGTTCACCGCATTTACAGCTTTATTTATATTCTATCCCGCCTGGAGTTTCCTTCGTGGCGGTTGACCGTATCTACAGCTTTATTTATATTTCTGATCTCCTATGGAGGTGCTTCGTGGTTGGTGATCCTGTCTGTATATATATATATTTACCGCTTTTATATATATACCTGCTTATTGCTTTTATACAAATTGCAATATTCTGTGTGCCTAGGAATCATGTGATCACAGATTCATCTCATCGATCTAGATTCGGTTCCGTGATGGACATTTTCAAATTGTAGTTGTTTTGTAAATTATTCTCATGATGTCCAGATTTCCTCGAGATGGTTTCCATACCCACGAGGAAGTCGGCATTATTTTTTTTATATATATTATTTTCGCATTTGGATGCTTCGCGATTCACAAATAAAATCAATCAATTCGATCACTTAACAAAAATGGGAGTGTAAAAGGTCTTAATTCCTATTGAGCAAAGAGGGTTTGAAAAACCTCTTTATATAAAACATCATTACCATATCTTGCTAAAAACCTAATTTTTACATAAATTCAAATCCTATGTATATAGGTTCAAAAGAGGCCTCGCACAACTTTCATATATAACAAGACATCACCCACACATACACACTCGGATAATAGTTTTTTGAAAAGAGGCGGTCACCAGTGGTAATTACGAATGTCTGGGTGCCTAACACCTTCCCCCGTATAACCAAGTCCCCTGACCCTAAATAAATCTCGGTTTCACCGACCAGATATCGTTGTCACATCATTGGGTCAATGTGCAAACCTTTTCTCGGTTGTGTTGGTACAACCATTTAAAAACCAACTGGCGACTCTTAATGGTCCCCCATCGTCGACATTATACATGTCGGACCATTTTCACTTATTTTTCAAACAAATCTCACCTAAAATGAGAACACCAAAGAACAAGTAATCTAAAGGAAATCCAAAAATCCCGACGTCGACAGTGTGGCGACTCGCTTCGGGACTCCAAAGAAGAGGACTTAAGCCGCTACTACAATCTTTTCAAAACTCATTATCTCGCTGTGTGTGGATGTTGCATTTACATTGAATGAATGTGTACGAATGCATGACATGTTTGAGCTTAGTGCTTCGTGATCATATCTCAAGCAGTGATGTTAGTGCTTCGCACTATAAACCGCTTAATATTAGTGCTTCTGGACATGTCATCATTTCATACGGTGAGACGTGATGTATGTGAATGTATGTTATGTGGTCCCTCCACCAGGAGGCTATCCCATCGGTGTTTGATTACTTGGACTCGTGAGAAGACTAATTCTCCGAGGCTCAAGAAAGGCACCACCCAAATTCGCTCCAGTTGAAAGACCTGGATTAACTTCCCCGCCTAGTAGATTATGCGATGATTTGGGAACCTTCATGCCAAAAAGCCATGAGAGTAACCTAAGATAGGTCACCTCGATAAACCCAAAACGAAGGAAAGTCTCTTCATGCCTCATTTCAATTACTTGTAAACACAATTACTTGTAATTTCATTCCATATCTATCTCCATGTAATGAGAAATATAAAGCAATATGTCCACATACATGCTACAAACAAATGACACCGCTTTTGCAGGATAAAATTCCTAAAATGGACACATCACATAGCATGTCATTATACACCTTCCCTAAGGACTAAACTATGTCATTCTTTCACAGGAATCAATCGGACCTACTACCCGGTCAAAGTCCAAAAAGGCAACAGCCTCACAATCAATCATGTCGTCATCCGACCAAATCGAACTTAATCCAGCTTTCTCTCAAAGAGTTCAACTGGATTAAGCAAAATGCATTCTGATTTGGTCGTTTCTATTAAAAGAATTACACCCGTCTACACAGGTCGAAGTACCAGACATACTACGAGCCCTCCACACAAGGAGGAATTCCGATCATTACCATACCGAGCCACAATTGTATACGCACCAACAAAACGCAGGATGTTTGCCCATTCACCTGGAGATCCGCATAATGGTGACATCAAAAAGAAAGTCCTCCAAATGGAAGAGACCCTTCATTATCAAAGGAATTAAAACACACGGGAGTGTTTCATATGCTGATCTATGTATTTTTCCTGGTGTTCACTATCCGTAAAAATTTAAAACTCCTCGACTTTGAAAAAATATGACAGTTAGGGGATCCTTATACACATTTAAAAGTCTTTATTGGAGAACTGGATCCTATGCAGAGGATGAAAAACTTCGTAATGCAATTGTTCCAAAAGAGTCTAACTGAGAAGCCCGCTTAGGTACACACAAGATTAGACAACTCCAAAATTTACAGATTGAAGAAGAGCTAGCACATGCCTTCCTCACTCAATACGCTTTTCAAACTCGGATGGCTCCCGACCCAGATCAAATTACCAAGATCAAAAAATAGTCTAGTGAGTCTTTCGTAGAGTATGTCCAAAGGTGGAGACGCCTGGTCGCTTCAAGTTAGTCCCGCCATGATAGAATCGAGAAATGGTCATTACATTCATAGACATATATAAGAAGCTCCCTTCTATGATAGAGTTTTAGTCGGCTAAGATCGCAAAACCGTTTTTTGAAATGGTTAAACACGGGTAGATGGATGAAATGGGGTTGAAGTCAGGAAAGATTCAAGACCTAGCCGCACTCAAAGCTATTGCTGATCACATGGGAACAACCCTTGGAGGGTCCATAAAAGAAAGAGGAAGATGTTTCCTCGATACTACAGGACAAAAAAAGGCAATCAAAGTATGCCCATTCAAAGGAGAAACTACACTCCTTTCCAAAGACAAATCGCAAACCCTCCAAAGACTAAAAGGTGGAGAAGTCAAATGCCATCGAGTGTTTACACCCTTAGGGATACCCTCGAGAACATTCTTAATCTTCCGACAACACAGAAGAAAATTACGATCTTCTTCCACCAAACAAATTTCTAATGGACGGGGTTTCAATGTTGCTAGAAATGTGCTTATCATCGCCGGGCACTGGACATGATACTGTGGATTGTTGGGCCTTGAAACACAAGATCCAGGACCTAATAGATAATAGATAGATCGTAGTCACCAAACTCGATCAGCCTCACGTACAAGACAACCCTCTTCCTCAACATAAAGAAGAAGAGGTCAACATGATTAATTGGAGCAGTGAACAGAGTTCCAACTTCAGCTGTGACTCCCCACAGACCATCAAAGATGGTGATGACAGATGGGATTATGCTAAATTCTAGTTCACAATGGAACGAAGGATGAAAGCTCTCTGCAAACAAATTGAGCAATCGCGTAATCGGTGACTTATCAAAGATCAAGTGACTCGGCAATTAATCGCCCAGAGCATGCCGCCTCCTACCAATCGTCATGAATATTCCTCGTCCCTTTCGTAAAATGAAATGTTTGGAAGACAAAGTGACGAAGAGAGCAAATACCAAAGCCCGCTTCGATTTCACCAACAAATGGGAATTCACCTATTTTGGCCAACCCATGGAGGAAATCCTTCACATGTTAATCAATGAAGGAAGGATCGGCCCTTCTACCTCCAATCAACCCCGTTCGGGATGGTACAACTCGATGGAGTATGTTAATACCACTCCCTCCTCATGTCACAAAGACGAAGAATGATGGGCACTCACCACCTTATTCAAAATCTAATCGACAAAGGTGTGTGCGCTTGGCGGTGATAACGACACAACGTGTTACGAAAAGTGAGAATGCAGCCCTAATAAGTGGAAAAGTGTGGCGAAGCTTATATCTCACTCAAGGTGAAGGGATGAATACTGTTCTCACAACACCGATAATTCAGCTCAAATGAGGAAGCAATCCTTTGAAAGTGGTCGCTCCCGATCCAATCAACTTTCCATGCAGAGCACAATATCCTATTGTTAGCTCGCGCAAGGTTCCATGGAATTATGGAGAAGGTGAAGGATCCACCTCACATACCACTGCTGCAGTATCGAAGGAAAATCCACTGTATCTTCCCCATCGGGTGATGAACCCCGCCACCAAATCAAAGGGGAAAATACACATGGAGAAGATTGAAAAATTCCTCCGCGCCGTGGGTCATAATGAAGCCTCAGTGGTTTTAAGCTTGAAGGAAGCTCCACCACAAATATCAATTTTGGACTTGGTCCTAACTTCCGAGAATCACCAGAAGGTCTTGTTAAAGGTTTTGGAAGAAGCCTATCTTCTGACATCAGTGGATACAGAAAAATTTCAACACATGGGTGATCACATTTTCAACACTAATGTGATATCCTTCATCGATGATGACATACCGCCCAAGGGATCGGCTCATTGCAAACCGTTGCACATTGTGGTCTTGTCCTCCTGGATATATGGTGGCTTTGAGTCTTAATAGATGGAGGTTCCTCTCTCAATATCTCGCCCATATGCCACCTTGGTGAAGATGAATATCAATCTCAACCGAATTCGAGTAGCCATACTATCATCAAAGCTTTTGATGGAGCCCATTGTAACTTCGGTTGGAGTAATTGAGCCGCCAATCAAAATTGGCCCTCATACATTCTCAAGATCCTTCCATGTTCCCAAGATAGATTCGGATACAACTCGCTCTTGGGATGACCATGGATCCACATGGCGGGCAATCCCTCCACCCTTCACCAACAATCAAGTACATTATCAACAATAGCACAGTCATGGTCAATGCCAAACCGAGAGATTCCTCAAAGACGGGGACATTCTCGCTTCATCAATGCCAATACTGACGTAGAACCGCCGGTTTTCATGCTTTGAAATAAGCAACACCCAATACCACGCTTATTGAGCACCAAAGGTTCTCAACCCCACATTTCGCTAAGGTGATGTCACCACTCGAGAAATGATGTTGTTGGGTCATAAGCCGTGACAAGGGTTGGGTAAAGATGGCCAAGGTATCCAAGACTTATTCGATTAACTAAGAAAGTTGGAGCAATTTGGACTAGGCTATTCTCGCCAAATTTCTAGTCACGGTGAATCCTCATAAGCATCAATAGATTCCTTTAGATTCAACCATGTGGCGTTCGGGCCGCCTTCAAACTCCGAGTCCGCACAACCTCCAGTAAAGGTGCCAGCCAATGTCATGGCCATGCTATTTCCTAAGCCGAAACCGGTGGAGGAAAAGAAAATCGTTATTCTAGATCCCGCAATCGAAGAAAAGGAGCGGAGAATCAAGGAAAACGTTGTCCGAATAATGTCGGGCATACGCATCATCGTCCCATGATGAACATACCAACAGATACACCCAGATGATGATTGCCTCGACGTAATGGCCATCATTCGGGACAAGGAGGATGATGACAATCCTCCATCATCATGCGGTCACCCGGACTTTACCTTACCAATTGGAACAAGATTCCTTGCTTTGGTCGACAAGGGGTAAAGCGAGCAAAATTCTTTTCTCATTTCAGAGATACAATAACCGCTTACTTTTTTCTCATGCAAGATTAGCAGCTTTATTTTGCCAAGATATGCTAACACTGTATGATCAACGATTTCATATATACTAAGTGAAAGCATATTTTTGTTTCGTGACTCAATTTAGATGTGCCTCAGATTGCGGATACGATGCCTCTCCTACACAAGGATTGTACCTTTGATGTAGAGATGAATTCAAATTGATGGATCCCGGGATGACATTGAGGTGCCTCCGTAAATTCAAGAATGGGTCAAAGACAAACCCAAACCCAACCTTGATCAAACCACTTCTTTCAATCTCTAACCTTAGAAAGCCCTAAGTTAATCCAGTTGGTTTGGACCTTATCCCAAACCAACGGAATGACATTGTTATGCTATTAACACAATTCCAGGATGTGTTTGCATGGTCTCATGAAGACATGGTGGGTTTATCCATCGACATTGTCCTTCATCGCCTCCCATTAAAGAGGATTTAAGCCGATCAAGCAAAAGCTCAAAGCGATTGAAACTGAGTGGAGTTTAAAGATGAAAGAAGAGATTGTGAAACAATTTCAAGCCTTCTAAGATCATCATGGTGTCTACATATCCCGAGTGGATATCCAACATCGTGTCTGCACCTAAACTTGGAGGGAAGGTGCGAGTTTGCGTGGATTACGTGGACTTGAACAAAGCTTGCTTAAAAGATAGCTTTCCGTGCCATTTATCCACATTCTCATTGACAATATCGCTCAATACGACATATGTACCCTTTGTTTGATTGCTTTACTGGGTACCATCGTATCATGGTTGCCGAGGAAGATCGTGAGAAGATCCGCTTTCATCACTCCTTGGGGAACTTTTTGCTATAGACGGTTGTCATCCAAATCATCAATGCCGGAGCTACCTATCAACGAGCTATGATAGCTCTTTTCCATGACTTAATGCATAAAGAGATTGAGATCTACGTGGATGACATCATTGTCAAGTCCCTAAGGAGGATGACCATCTAGACCATCTCGTAAAGTTGTTCAATAGGTTGCGTAAGTACAACTTAAAGTTAAATCCAATGCTTGCCCTTTAAGCGTCAAGTCGTGCAAGTTGCTAGGATTTCTAGTCACCACAAAGGATTGAGTTGGATCCTACCAAAATCCAAGCCATCACGAAATGCCCATTCCTCGATGCAGAGAAGGAAATACGTGGATTTTGGGAAGGATCAACTTCATCGCAGGTATATCTCCCAACTCACGGTAACCTGTGAGCCAATCTTCAAGTTATTAAGAAAGAACTCCTCCATGAAATGGAATGATGAGTGCCAGAATGCCTTCCTTTACAATCAAGAAACAATGAAGTCAAAGCTCCTATCTTGGTACCACCCAGGTGGATGATGTTCCCTGCTCATGTACCTCATCCATAAGTGACAATGCCATACGGGTCATCTTTGAGACAGAAAGACGATAGAGGCCAAGAACGAGTTATCTATTACCTCAGAAAAAGGTTCAGTAGCAGTGAACACAAGTACACTCTGATCGAGAAGACGTGTTATGCTTTAGCATGGGCTTCCATGAGGTTACAACATTACCTCCATGGTCACACAACCCATCTCATATCCCGTGTGGATCCTCTCAAGTACGTGTTCAACAAACCCATGTTGAACTTCCGGCTTTCCAGATGGCAGTTGATCCTACAACAATTTGATATTGTATATGTGACTCAAAAGTCCATCAAAGGTCAAGGAATCGCAGATCAATCGTCACCACCTTCTTGAGGGATTTCAAACCCTTGAAACATATTTCCCCGATGAAGGAGTAATGATAGTCAAAGAACACCATCTGTACAATACACGCCAATCATGGAAGATGTATTTTGATGGAGCTGGAGCAATTCTAGTATCGACACGGGGAAGCGATATCCGCTGTTAGCCAAATTACAGCTTTGTCAAGACCAACAATATGGCCGAGTATGAAGGTCAGTCTCATGGGGCTAAAACTTGCTCGCTCAATGGGCATCAAGCGGTTAATCGCCCTGGAGATTCGAGTTGGTAATCGATAATCCACCGAGTCTATCAAACCAAGGAACTACATTTGCTTGCCTTACCATTGGCGTGTTTTGAAGATGGCTTTGGAGTTCAAGAAATCTCCTTTCTACACATTCCTCGTAATAGGAATGATTTCATGGACGCATTAGCAACTTTGGCCTCCTTGATTCGCATATCGACAAGGAACACTTGCCAAGCGTCACACATTTCCTGTCATAAGGCTCCAAATTATAGGAATTATGTTGAGAAGTATCGGATGAGCTACCTCCCATCCAACCTCCTTGGTATCGAGATATCAAGGAATATCTCGAGATGGATCTACACCCCCTGAGGCGAGCCTGACTGAGAAAAGGCGGATCCATCGACTTGCTATGAAGTTCTACTTGAGTGGAGATGTGGTCTATAAAAGAGATGCAGGACTAGGTCTCCTCAGGTGTCTAGACAAAGATCAAGCCCAAAGGCTTATGGATGAAATCCATGGCGGAGTCTGTGGCCCCCTCCTTATCAAGAAA
The DNA here is from genome assembly GCA_020205605.1 of Panax ginseng. Classification (NCBI taxonomy): domain Eukaryota; kingdom Viridiplantae; phylum Streptophyta; class Magnoliopsida; order Apiales; family Araliaceae; genus Panax; species Panax ginseng. Next base: position 51,232,209 of record CM035143.1, on the reverse strand, counting down.
GTCCTCAGGACGGGACATTATTGGCTATCTCTCAAGGCTGATTGTCATGACCACGTCAAAAGATGCTATCAATGCCAGATTTATGGGAATGTTATACACGCCCCTCCACGGAGCTCGACAATATGAGTTCGCCTTGGCCCTTCTCAATGCGGGGAATGGACGTTATTGGGCCCATTGAGCCTAAAGCCAGTAATGGTCACCGATTTATCTTCACCATGATCGACTACCTCACCAAGTGGGTAGAAGCAGCCTCTTTCCCCAGGGTCACTAAAGAAGTCATCATTGCTTTCATCAAAAATAATGTCGTTTGTCGATATGGACAACCAGAGGTGATTGTGTCAGACAATGCAAAAAACCTCAACAACAAAATGATGGAGGAGTTATGCAATAAATTCCACATCAAACATCATAACTCTGTCATCTATCGTCCGAAGATGAACGGTGTTGTTGTTGAACAAATTAACAAAATATCAAGAAGATTATGCAAAAGATGTCACCAACCACAAAGATTGGCCTAACTTTTGTTGCCTCTTCTCTACTCATTAGCCTCTGTAACCACAATGCGTGCTTTCAACCGGGACAACCCCTACACTTTAACATATGGGATGGAAGCAATGCTCCCCATAGAAGTTGGGATGGAATCTCTTAGAGTGTTGATCGACGCTCACCGGATGAAAACCAATGGGTACAAGATGGTATCACTAATTGTCTCGATAGACGAAAAGCTGAACCGCGGCTATCTTCCATGGTCATTATACCAAAGAAAGGATCGCCAGATCCTACAACAAAAAAAAGTCATTCCACGACAATTTAAACAACATGACTTGGTTCTCAAGAAGATTCTTGACAATCAAGATCGTGCCAAAGGAAAATTCGCTCCTAACTGGAAGGCCCGTTTATTGTCAAAGAAGTATTGATAGGAGGCGCTCTCAGATTACAAGAAATGGACTGCGATGAATTTCCACAACTCATCAACTCAGACACCGTGAAACGGTATTATGTCTAAAGTAACCAACAAACACCTTAGTGCATCATCATCAGGTCACCAGTCATTCCGGTTCTTTAAACCTTTACCACCTACAACTTACTACACTTTACCCCTCAGGGAAACATACTCTTCAAGCCAGCAGCCTAGCTTTCTCCTTTGCGCTCATACAACTTAGGTCATCCCACCGCGGATTGAACCTCTTGCGTTCACAATTTGGCTACCCATACATGGGATCAAACTTCTCCTGCCTGCAGTTTATCCTCAACCTAGGATTAAACTTTCTCCTCCCCGCACTCTGACCTGCACATGGGATTACGCTTTTCTTCTCGCCTTGAGGGGCGAACTACGTCGACTTGATCTCCTCTTCAATAGGAGTACGTAGGCAACCATGTTACATGGCCCGGTCGCAATAAAACAAAAACAACAAAAACATTTCTACCCTCTTCTCTTACAAAAGCAAAAACAACCAAAAACATTCCTATACCATATCATCCATATACAGCGTTGAACCTCTTACACCAGGTTCGAACTACGCAGACCTGATCTCCTCTTTAATAGGAGTACGTAGGCAGCCATTCATGGTGCGGTCTCACCCCCTACCAAAATACAAACCATTGTCTACGGGTATTGGGATTCTCTTTCAATCCACTACATTTCATTCGGCTTTAGACCAAAAGGATGGAATTACCTGAACTCCTCCCAAATAGGAGATTCGGCGACCATCTAAGCTGCGATCATACCTCGAAGAGCAATACTAAACCATAAGAGGTGGAATTAACTAGGCCTCTCCTAAATAGAAGTCTTCACGACCATCTCAGGAAGTGGTTAATCTCGAGAGGAAAGCCACATTCCTCTCCACATTTCCATTCGTAAACAAGTCCCGTGACACAAAAGATGGTAGGGATATACATAGATCGATGATCCATTCTGAACTATCCAAAGACAGCTCAATGTCCATCCACCAAGGAAGAATTCAGAATTCATCAAGATTATAAGCCCTGAAGCAGCAGGCAAAATATCAAGCAAATAGCAAGGCATATCTAAAAGGGAAGTGATCCAAAAATATATTTCCCTATCATATATAATGTTGTTTGATATATATACAATGTGAACTGTACATGACAAAATGGCTAAGCTAGTCTGTGCAGGTAAATACAAGATCATCTACGAATCAGGGTACATGCGAGCTAGCAAGACCAACATGGCATCCCTCTCAGATGAAGGAGGTAAAGCTGTAGTCTCCTGGATAAGAATATCCACACAACCCAATAAATCTGTAGCCATCTGCATGATGACCATATGCTCATCGATATAAGCACTCATCTCTGCGATCATACCAGTGGTAAGGGACCTCGCTGCAGTACTATCTGTGACAGCCACATCCCGGGCAGATATAGCACTATCCCGCTCAACTATCACTGCGTCTCTGTCTGACCTGGCCTCATCCCGCTCAACAACAGCGGCATCTCTACGAGCTAATGCCTCGTCTCTCTCTAATAGGGCGGCGTCCCTCACATCAAGAGCAGTCGACATCATAGATCGAATCTGGTCTCTCTCAAAGGTCATCAGATGAAGACTCTGCTCTAAATATCGTATTAAAAGCCGGATCACAAAAGTATCGTACTAGGAGAATCCGGGAAGAAATGTCGGCAACCCAACAAAGAGTATCCTCCTCGATGTAGGTATCAATGTCCTCTATAGGCTCTACATCATCTAACTCAATCTTCTAGATCGCAAATCATCATTTGCGGTAGATAAAACCTCCGCTCCATCCATGCGAGTACTCTGCGAATAACCGGACGATCGGGCGGAAAAATCACTAGCTCATGCCGATCCCAATAAGCGATATACGATCGGCCCCTCGATCGAGAGGTATCGAGAAGTCGAAATGACCGACCGCCGCCGAAGGATAAAAATCCTAGAACTGGTCAAACTGCGACATCACGGCCAATAAATGATAAGTCAACACGCCCTCAAGCCAGCCAAAGGGAGGAAATCCATGCCCGGAGCATGAGTAATGAAGTTGTATGGTGAGCAAAGCCCCGAGCACAACAATATGCTAAATGGATCTCGGATATCTGCCAAAAATTCAGACCAGGACTGAGAATCTACACACTCCGATGGGTGAAAGGAATACGACATAGCCACCTCATGGGAGAAACAATACCCGTGCCGTCTAAAGGTACCAACTGGTCGCAAATGTGACATAAACCACACATACAACATGACCGAACTCCCTGTAAACACACCTGACGGGTAAGTACGGCAGTAGGACGCTGATCGCAAGGTCTCTGCCACGATCATAGGTACAATGGTACGACCCTCCCTGAGAGCTCTCACCGCCATGATAACGCCTATATCTATCTCATCCATGTACCGCGACATGTACATGTATGACAGTACACATAGTATCAGTACATCAACTCTGGCCGAACGCCAATGATACTCCGACACAGTGAAGTCCCCTGAATGTCGTTAGTAGCTATCCTCCGCACCAAATCTGTCACACAGAAAACGCTGAGAGATCACATGGCCGCATGTCACCATCTCCGCACTCACTGCCTCAATTCGGTGAGAGTCATGAATCGTCTACTCATATCTCCCAAAGCCATGTGTACGCAAGGTCGGTCTAGGGGTAGCATTGTCAAACGGGCATACTCCTCTAGAGTAGGAGTTAACTCATGGGTGCCAAAGCGAAATACCGCCTATCGCCTAGCCAATGCTCTAGCATCCCATCTACAAATCCTGCGCAGGAACTCGAAATGCCAAAAGGGTCATGGTATCTTTGCAATAACAGATCTCTACAACACCCTATCTAGTGGTGACATGCTATCGCATTACTAGAAATAAGATACCCAATACCACCATTCACGGTGGGGTATGATCTATACTGGCTAATCACAAAGAAGACATCTGTAAGGGCCGTGTCATAAGACCATCCAGGTCAATACCGAAAGTATCTCTAGACATACATACATATGCATAACATGATACACGCATAACAGATAATGGATGGCAATATGATATAGGGAATAAAAAAAATGGTGTATACATTCCTAAATATATCATCATCTAATACATCAGCTCTATACAACTACCAATACATGAAAATGGGGCACAAACGCCCTACTACTAACAAAGGCCTATCTAAAGATATAGCGAGAATGGGGAACAACCACCCAATATCTAACAGAGGCCTATCAAAAGATATAGCGAGAATACACATCAGAAGAAGACAATGGTCTCGATGTCCACATCCTCAATCTTGTCCACCTGATGTAATTCCTCCTGAGTCACTGGATCTCTATCAACAGGGATGTCAGGCCTATAAAGGGGAGGATCTGCAAGCAAAACCAAATGGGTCGTTCGAGGGGCCAAAGACCGAGCCGAAAGAACAAATGTCTCCGCCGGATCTCTCTCGCCAAATGCCGAATAAATATCTCGTGCTCGATCCAATCGCGGGTCAAGTTATCAATCTGGTCGATGAGTTTGAGTTTCGGACACAAGCCACCTAATCCGGTCTTCATCAAAGATCCTCGGAACTATGTCCCCCATAAACCGTGTGTGGCACGGATCGGGCACCAATAGTGCGAGGGAGCCACCAAATACTGAATATCTCCTCGAGTACATGGACCTCGATAAATCAAAACCAATCAACTCCCAACAATAGAATATCAATGGTGGGTGATCGCGATATGTGCCAAATGACGCCTAACAGGGAGGCAAGATCGGATACGAATCTCTCCCTCGGGTGCTCCTAATAGCACGCTTCTCCAAAATAGAGCTCCCACCTCCATCGGTGAAAAGAGGAAATCTCCGGTGGAAATCAAATACTTACTCCAAAGAGGGTGTCCATCCTCAAAATTGATGATCAAATGATCCCCTCGAATATGGAAGCCATGTGATGGCGCTTACCGTCAAGAACTCCAACAGATACGGCAAATGAGCTTAAGCCCTCGGACATGTGGGACCTCTGGCAAAATAGAATGATGCCATCGTCGTCCTCGTGGATAGGTATCTAGGCCTAACACACTCACAGGACGCAAACATGGAAGCCTCTCATAGGCCCAAAACTGCCAACACAATGGCAAAACATCTACTATCAGTAAACACTCTTAACTTGTGAAAGAAAAAGACAAGAGAAATACTCACCAGTAGAAATGGGTAAAATCCTAGCAAAGCCTCGGTCAAACCTTGTAAGCGCAGACGCATACCCCGGAGGAAATAGGCAAAGGTGTAAGAGCCCCAATTGTACTCTTCTATACGATCCATATCTCGTGTGCGCTGACCAGAGCGAAAGATACCGTGGAAGAGTTATCTGCTATGAAGCAGGCTTGAATGATTATCAGGAACAATCGCCATAGAACGCGATCCCTGATCCTGACATCATCAGGCATGGGCACACTCAATAGCCCACTCATAACATCTATGCTCAAAGGACCTGAACGGACAGTCCTACCTTTGAGCGCACCCGCCGGAACTCCTAACAAGGACCGGACGGCAGTAGGGGTGATATTCTCCATGCAAGGAACTGGCTCCCCTCCAAACTCCATACCTTGTGATAAATCGTCAATCCATAGGCATCATCATCACCTCGCAATCCAGCAGGTAGAGTGACTGAGTCTGATGAAACCATCACTCAGAAAATGCCCTGAGGTAACCCCAGGGACAACGATGGGGAAGGATATAAAAAATTCCCCAAATCCCCACTCATGCACTCACATCGCTTCTATAATCGTGGATGAAGTGCCCGTACATGGAGTAGATGCTAAACCGCCTCCCCGAGGTCAGGTAAAACTCGAACTCGCATGAAGCATGAGATCAACATCAGACCCTTTTAATCCTCATCAATAGGAAAGAAGGAAGATAAAGTCTAACGTCATACCTCGTTACCATGCAAGTACATCGATGAGTGTCTACCCAAATCACCTAGCAACTCTGGGTTCACCACCGGATGCTCGAAAACTCCTACGCGAGGATATGTATGCCAGAGCGGGATCTTCAATATCCACCTCCTCATCCTCAACGTCTGAACCTCTACACCGGATCGGACGAATCACAGCCCTCCACCAACCGACGAGGTTGTCTCGCGAAATCTGGGGACAAGGCACTTCAGAAGCCCTCCGCCAGTATGCAGAGCGATCCTGTAAGAACCGCTTCACTTGATCCGGATCCATAATATCCGGACAACAAGTCTCTAAATCACCTCGTAAAAGGGTGTGGTATTGCCTTACCTGGAGCTTTCTAAAATGCATTATATGAGTATATGCATGCATGCATTTACTTTAATATATAATAGAGTTAGAATGCATGACTACCCAATGCCTACATTTGGAAAATTTTTGCCATAGTCCCCTTTGAAAATAGGACTATCCACATTCGTACAGGCATGTCTAGGTGGCCATTCAGTAGCACACCTGCCCCAATGTCATATACATAATATATGCATTAAAAATCAAACTCATCATGCATAAGGCCAACCTCAATGCTAGGAGTATCTTGCCTTTCTACCTTTCGCTCATTAGACCTCAAATAAGACAAAAAATAGCAAAAAAAGGTGCCAATTTGACTGTCTTAGAAGTCAAAATTTTTCACATCATTATGTTCAGCATGGTTTAATACTAACATTTACTATGTTGAATATTTTTTATTAAGTCATTTGTGCATACATAATCACTACTATGTGTTTAGATGCATTTCGTGCAATATCTCACAATCTAACCGAGATGTAAACCGGAAAAATACATGCATACGCTACTGAATAATGTAGAACACTTGTACTTGGTGATAGAATTTATAAAAAGCACGAACTCAAAAATCTAGAAGTGGCTCATGGTTTTTCTAAAGTGAAACAAGTTGAAAGTGACTTGTGAAGTGAAGCTCATTGGGATTTATCATCCACGGTGGTCAGTAGCTCCACTGCTTGCTATATAGCGAGTGCACATGCTCCTCTATGTGGGTCCCACCCCTCCGGCTCGGTCCAGTTCGAGATGAAATGGAGTTCTTACGGGCTAGAAAGGTAAAATCGAGAATAAAAATGCCATGCGATTGAGCAAAACAGCATACAATCCTGGTCTTCTCAGATGAGACTTTGAATCTGCACATCACTCATTGGTAGTCGCCTGAACACAAGGTATAGTCTTCCAATGACCTCAGTTGTCGCAAATCACATTCGGCATTACCTTATATATCGCCCCGATGTCACCACTTCGGTCGTTACCCTACATGAATCCCCGACGGAGGTTACAACGTGAATCCCCGATGGGGTTACAACGTGAGTCCCGACGTGGGTTACCACTTTAGATCCCCTTGGGGTTATAACACGCTCATCCGTTAACAATTCTATCAACGAAGGTCAAGCAAATTTGACATTATTTCAAATAGATAGCGTTTAAACATGTCGAGCTATAGAGTCGTTTCGAGTTCTTATACCCAGATGCTCATATTCCCAAATGGATCCCAAATGAAAGTCACAATGTAATGCTCCGTTGATATACACGCCAACAAATGTCAAGCAACCTTGACGATCTCCTCACAGTAGTTTCAAATTGATTCACACATCAAAGAAAGACCAAGCAACCTTAACAAAGATATCCCACAGATGTTTCAATAGTTGATTCACAAGTCAACGAAGGTCGTGCATCCCAACAGAGATTTCTTCGTTGAAGTAAATCCAACAGAATTATGACATATTCTGGCAATACTAACCAGGAGAGGTCAACATTATCCAAGAGGATAGATGATGGAATATGTTATACATATCCTCAAATAGATCAAGCTTTATCCCCACAGATCTCTTACACATAAGAGATACCCCTTCAGCATCAAGTCGTTATCAAAAACACAGGAATTTGGTGATAACTCCAACACCAACATCCTAACAGATTCGGCTTGCACATTAGATCTGGTCAGTATTGTCAATCCCCAGTTGAAGCAACAGGGAACCAGCAATTATCCCCAGCATGTTGGGCCACAACCCCGTACACATGCATCATACATTTGCATCATGTTGCTACCCTTAGCACCATGTTTTTCTTGTTGCGTTTCAAGTGTCTAGGATTCTTTATCCTACCCATGCATCGCCATGCATGAGTATGATAAAGACGTGCATCTATGAGACACTCAAAATTTTCATACTCATCATATTAACATTATTACGGAGGAGACAGATTCGCCTTTTAAGAGAGAACCCTGAAAGACAATCCAAATCCACATCGGATACTACCGGAAGTTCAGCATTAACCCCGGATCGTAATCTGGGAGTAACGGTTTCAACCTCGGATTTAACCCCGAGACCTGCAGATACAATACCGGAACACACACCGGAGAAGACCGATTAATATCGAAGATAACCCCGAGGTATCCAGTCTCAGTCCCAACCATGGGAATAGCCACCAACCTTGGTGATAACCCCAAGGAATGCAGTTTCGGAGATAACCCCGGAAATGCTTGTTTTAAATGCCATCAGCTTCAATCTTGGCACTCACAACAAAATACACTGTGCCAACACGACAATCACATCGGGAAGACAGGCACACCTCAAAGATGACAATGAGGATCTTCAAGAAATGCAAGAAATTCAATTTCAAATGAAGTCTTAGCAACATCTCGCTTATCGGCCCAATCCGTGCAGAATAATTTGTGAGGGCAACATCGCCATCTCGTCCAACCCGATACCACGCTCTCGCTCTCTACGCAATAATGTCCCACAAGGCTAACAAACCCGAGTAACTATTGTAATGCGGTAATCGGATGAAAGTTGAAGCTTGAAGACCGGAGGCATCGTCCCATCTTCAAAGACTTCAGACAAACTCTAATCCCATGCCATCGTACAAATCTCGGCAACGGCGGTGCGAAAATAGGTCCCAATACCTCAAAACAGATGCTTGGATTGCACTTCTCAAAATCCGAGTGGACATTACAAAGGCTCGTGCACGATTTTTGACGACCCGACCCGACCCAATTCACTGCACACACTGCGGCTGAGTCACAGGTACACCATGACACCTTTTGCCTATAAATAAGAGGCTTGGGGTGCTGATTTTTAAGAAAAAAGACGGGGAAATCTCGCACAATTTGCTCTCAGACTCGCCATACAAGGTATTTTCCCCACTTTCAAACACCTCGTGAGCTCATATATAGCCTCTTTGTACCCACAAAAGCCCAAAGGTTTACCCACTCTAAAGATATAGAAGCCCTTTTATCAGTCAGGTTGTAAGCCTTCTCACACACTTTAGAGTCTTTCTCTTCATCTTTGCACACACCCTTCTACACGCTAAGAGTCGTGTTGCTTGCTTTTGCCTGCACTTCTATCCGTGGTTTCTTCCATCTCATATATATATATATATATATATATATATATATATATATATATATATATATATATATATATATATATTGACTAACATTATCGAGTTATGCCTCGATTGAGCCTGAACTTGATGCCCCGAGCGCCTTCGCTTTAATATATATATATATATATATATATATATATATATATATATATATATATATATATATATATATATATATTAATTATCTGCATTGGACTTTGTTCGATGAGCCTAGACTTTGATTTGGAGCGTTTCTTGCTTTAATATATATATATATATATACTTATATATATTAATTGGTTCTGTTTGACTTTTGTTCGATGAGCCTGTAGACTTGATTCCTGTGTGTTTATTCGCTTTTATATATATATATATATATATATATATATATATATATATATATATATATATATATATACTTAAATATATCAATCGTGTGTCGAACTTTGTTCATGAGCCTGAACTTTGCCTGCGCGCTTTAACTATGTTCGATGAGCCCGATTTTACATCCCATATTATTGCTTTATATATATATATATATATATATATATATATATATATATATATATATATATATATATATATATATTTGTTTTTCCTCGCTCGAGTTCCTTTCGTGGCGATTGATAGTTTTTATGACTTTTTTTACATTTCGTTCTCTTCGAGTGGAGTTTACTTAAGTAGCGATTGACCGTATTTACAGACTTTATTTATATTCTCGTCCCGCCTAGAGTTTCCTTCGTGGCGGTTGACCGTATCTACAGCTTTATTTATATTTCTGATCCCCCATGGAGGTGCTTCGTGGTTGGTGATCATATCTGTATATATATATTTACCGCTTTTATATATATACCTGCTTATTACTTTTATACAAATTGCAATATTCTCATACTTAGGAATCATGTGATCACAGATTCATCTCATTAAATCTAGATTCGGTTCCTCGTGATGGACATTTTCAATCTGTAAAGCGCCTTTGTAAATTATTCTCATGATGTCAGATTTCCTCGTATGGTTTCCATACCCACGAGGAAGCATTATTTTTTATATATATATTATTTTCGCATTTGGATGCTTCGCATTCGTCAAATAAAATCAATCAAGCCGATCACTTAATAAAATGGGAGTGTAAAAGGTCTTAATTCCTATTGAGCAAAGAGGGTTGAAAAACCTCTTTATAAAAAACATCATTGCCATATCCTACTAAAACCTGAATTTTACATAAATTCAAATCTGTGTATATAGGTTCGAAAGAGGCCTCACACAACTTTCATATAACAAAGACATTGACCCACACACACACACATACACACTCAGATAATAGTTTCTTAAAAGAGGCTACCACTGTGGTAACCGGATGATGCCTAAAGTGCCTAACACCTTCCCCCGCGATAACCAAGTCCCCTGACCCTAAATGAATCTCGATTTCACGACCAGATATCGCTTGTCACATCACTGGGTCAATGTATAAACCTTTTTCTCATTGTGTTGGTACAACCATTTAAAAAAACCAATCATGACTCTTAACAAATCCATCGTCGACATTATACATGTCGGACCTTTTTCACTTATTTTTTCAAACAAATCTCACCTAAAATGAGAACACCAAAGAACAAGTAACGGAAAGGGAAATCCAAAAATCCCGACGTTGACAATATTATGATAATACCAAAATTAATTAACATAATCATTTTATTTTCTTCATGTAAAGCACATATATTAATTCACCATTTTACTTAAGTGAATTACTCCTTTCATTCAATTTACTATCACGCCACTGCCACACAAGGCTTTAATACTCAAATTATATTATTCCATAATATAATTTTCAACCTAATTTAAGTTAACCAATTTTTATTCTTGTTTAGTTAATTTCCATAACTAACTCTCATTCAATTCATGCTTTGCTATCTCAATCCATTCATGGACACTATAAATATCAAATATGACCCATATGATAATATATTAGCCACTGATATAAAATTCCTATAGTTCAGATTACACAACTCATCGACATACACAAACTCATCATGAATCACAGATGTATCAAAGAACTGCTACCTGGTCTTAGTTTTGAGAGTAGCGTCAGTCGCGCCACCTTAAGTCAGGACGCAAACATTTTATGCTTCAACAGAAACATAACTGAACTCACAAATCCTTTAACATGTTCCATATATGCTATCTCATTATACTACCCAAAATAAATCTCCAATGACTACATTCTTCAATAATTGAGAGATTAAACTTCAAGTTCAACTCTTCTTTCTTTAATCTATACATTTAACCATATCCCAATATTAGTCAATAAATCTCTAACCAATATTTATCTAAAGGTATATTGATTTTCTTCTCTCGTCAACAACGTACATATATACAAGTCCAAACCTAGCACACATCGAGTCTTTAATGGTATTCAATATAGTACACTGAGTGGTTTCCCACAAACAACCAACAAATTAGTTTCCGCATCTCGCCTACACTATTTTCACGAAGGAGTTAGATCGCCACTAATTCAGAGCATACCTCATTCTCAGCTCTCAAGGAATGGTTTAGCCTAGCTCATATACATCCACCATTAAAGGTATGGTTGTACTGCCTTAGACTTGATACTTACTCGTATATATACTCAAGAAATTGGTGATTATCAAAGATATTTAATGTCACCAACTTACTATGATAAAATAATTCTATAACCTATTTAATGTCGATAGATAAATCTTATCCATCTTCTTACTAATCCATCTCTACAATTTATAACAAATATATAATAATGATATATATTTATTAAACACAACATCACTTATTACATAGCTCATATTATCCTTTGTAACACAATACTACATACCTCACAACCCATATATATATTCTTATTCAAACCCTTCTCATGTCTTAAGAATTATATTTACTAAATTCTTATTTTAATATTTTTCTGAAAATTCGGGTTCTTACATCTTCTCCCCCTTATAAGGATTTCGTCCTCGGAATCACTGAAACATTTTCTACTCGGTGCTATTCCGAATATTACATATTCTTTTGAATAATTTTATCCATTCTCTTTTCAGAAGTTTTTATTATTATAACTTTCTCCAATGCATTCTACAACTTTTTGCTTTATAAGGAACATTCTACTTACTACATTCATCCTTCAAAAGAGTAAGAATCTTCCACGATTTTTCAATAATCGGGAAGTAGTATGAAAAATCTTAGATTCCAAATTATGCTGAGGGGTCACAAGAGTTTATCACCACTATGTTTTTTTATCTCCTTAAAGGCTACTTCCTAAGGTTTTTCCCACCTAAGGTTCATAACCTAAAGCTTTGATACCAACCTGTGACACCCCCAAATCCGGGTACTTCATTTCCACAAGATTTGGTGTTCATTATCCAAAATAATTACAATCTAATTACCCATAGTCAATGATAACGAAATAACTTAAATAATTTAAACAATAATCTTCCTCATTAAAGGGTTACATCAACTTTAAACAATTCCAGGTAATCTAACCTTAAAATATTACATAAGTCTGCGGAATACATCACAAAATAACATAAGTCTTATAACATAAATTTAGTTAAGTAAATTCAAATAAGTCTTCATCACTTGGACATCTTGCCCTTTCCTTTGCTAGAAGACGGCTCATCAAAATTTTTAACTTTAGCTGCAGTGTTAATTGCAAGAGTGGGCAAGCAATTGCTCACTAATATAAAGAATGATAATAACATCAACATAAGGGTAAGCAATGATTACTGAATAATAGAGAACTTGTTCTATGAATCAAGAATAGAAAATAAGCTCAAGATTTATATCTGAGAGTCTTAAGACCACGAACTATGTCCCCGGTAATTAGGTATTTTTACACCAACCTTAACAGACATTTAGACTATACAGACCCTTCCTTACGTACTTAGGGGGATCAACCCTTTGTACCATGTATTGTGCACAAACATCGAAACGCTAACGCGTACATAGTCCCCTATATTAGGATTGTTCATCTCAGTTTGACTTTAGGATTTCCGCACTAAAGAAAGTTTAGTTTGGAACTAGCTTATCAGTGATTCTAGAATTTTAGAACACTTATCAAATATAGATTAGTCCAAACAATTATTGTAAGAACCCGAATTTTTAGAAATTATTAAAATAAGAATTTAGTAAATAAAATTCTTAAGGCATGAGAAGGTTCGAATAAGAAAATATATGTGTTGTGAGGTATGTGGAATGGTGTTGCATGGGGTAATATAAACTATGCAATAAGTGATTTATGTGTTTAATAAATATATCATTATTATATATTTATTATGAATTGCAAAGATAAATTAGTATGAAGATGGATAAAAATTATCTATTGATATTAAATAATTTATTTGAAATTATTTTATAGTAGTAAGTTGGTGACATTAAATATCTGTGATAATCACCAATTTCTTGAGTATTGGTACGAGTAAGTTTTAAGTCTAAGGCAAAGGCAACCTTACTCTTTAATGGTGGATGTATAGGAGTCAATAAACGATTCCTTCAGTAGAGTGGAGGTATATACTAATTAGTGACCGATCTAACTCATCGTGAAAATAGTATAGATTTGTGACTAAAACTAATTTATTGGTTGTTTGTGAGAAACCACTCAAAGATACTATATCAATACTATTAAAGACTCTCTACACAGTATAGGTATAGAATACCTATACATACCTAGCTATTCTAAGAGTATGATGAGAAAGTTTAAATGAAGGTTTTACAAACCTAGTTAGAAACAATGTAATATTTATTATTATATATTAACGATGAAATGTATGACTAATGGATATGAATCCATGATTATAAAATTGTGTAGGGATACACGAAGTGCAATTAGCGATATGCAGTTAAGTTGTAGTTGATAAACTACGAATCAGGCAACTCTTTCAGTTCCTATTTGTTATATGAATTTGATAATTGTTAGTTGAGCTATATTATGCGATGAAAATGTTGATGTATATATATAAAATGCATATGAGATATGTATGAAATGTGAAAGTTGATCTTTGATGATATGCTTGTGATATAAACCTCTATACTTGTTATGTGAGAAGTATCATGCGTAGTAAATATTAATTGATTATGAATGCATGAACTGAATATGCTATTATATGTTATGTCTTTGCATGAAAAACTGTTAATTGAATTCTTTGTCGTTCGAGCTCACCTCTTGCAAATAACCACTTTTGCAAAAGTTAAGGACTCACTAGTAAAGATTTCGTGCTTCTTGGTTGACAAAGTAGATAGTTTCGCAAACGAAGGATACTATTTAGATCATTACTTGAACCATGTTTAGGTTCTAGGGAGTGTACTTGATATATACTTACGATGTTTAATACTTGTTGTATTGTAAGGATGTATTAGTTAATACATGTAGGATATCGAATCAAGATATAAAATCTTATACAAGATATCCCAATAGAATCCAAACCATATTATATAGTTGATTCAAGAATTGTAATTGGTTCAAAGTTATGAAATCAATAAAAGATTTTATTCAAGAGATTGGAAAAGTTTAAATTATTCCGCTTTTATAATATCAAATGTGATGTAATACAGAAATAAGAAATGACCGTGATTAGAAACTTATAAAAGTTTGGGGTCATCAGGCGATCCTCGAAATGGAATGAATTTATATTCTAAATTGTAATAAGTAAAGTTTTATTCATTGAGTTATGAATGAAAAATATAAATAGTTTGACGATAGTAGTATCGTGGCGGACCGGATCCAAGGTTCGAAGTGACCCAGATTTGGGGGCGTCACAATTATAGGTTTGTTTGTTATTGGAAGGTTCAACACAATAATATGAGATTGAACGACAATACTTAAGTTAAGATTGATTAATAACAACATACAATTGAATAAACATGGTATTTACAAAGTATTACATCCAAAAGAGTTAGAAACTCATTTGGGACAATGATCTTGAACAATTTATGTTTAAATAGCAAGAAAAACAGTTAGGAATGTGGAACTCACTCAACGTAAAGAATTAGAATACAAGAGCTCGCATAATCATAAACGAGATGGAATCAATAAACTTTCTCAACTTAAATGTAAGGTTTAGGAACTTGCACAATGATAAATTAGGGTTAGAGAACTTACTTGACAACAAAAGATAAATAGAGGTAATAAACTTGCATTCATTATAAAGAGAATGAAGTTAAGAAACTTGCCTCGGGCGTAAGCTACACAAGTTTAATAAATGTTCGCCAAACACCCTACATATACCATAAACGTTGCACCATTGGTTAGCTGTACTATCATTAACCTTATAAGTCCGGTTCAATTCTCATAACCTTTAACTTAAGGTCTAACCATATTGGTTAACCACAAAAAATGAATCTAAAAACTCACCATCATATAATATAAAGCTTTAGCATTCACCTCTAACTCTTACAAACACCGAATTTCAATCATTATATAACTTGTTAAGTAATTACTTACAAATCTTAATTTTTTTGTATTACAATACATTACAATATGTTATTATATCTTATTATACATACTAGACTAGGTTATGACAACATATCATAAATTATAATCTAAAAAAAACACATTATCTCTGCTTAGGGTACAACGCAGCCAAGGCTTCCCCAAGCTCTTGGCATCATGCATTACAATCAAGACCGGTGCACTACCTAAAACTCCAATGCAGACGTAATTGCGCCATTTTCGACTTTGGTACTACGGTCAAATGCCCAAAGACGTTGCAGATGTAAATCGCAGCAGCTTCCCCTGTTACAATCCAAACTCCATTTTTTTCTCAATTTCTAATGCAATTCACCAAACTCAAAAGCTATAAACTTACTACAACATTGCTAAGTATATATATAACACTTCTAACAACAAAACAACCAATATTTTAAGGATTAAACCATGTTTTTTGTTGTTTTCTCCATTTTCAACACATTTAGCGAATTCAATCACCAAATCTCCAATTCTTAATCAAATTACACCATTTAATTGCGTTGTTTTCATTTCTAAATGTATTAGCCATATCAGCTATCAATTTACAGATTCTATCATGAACCCTTAACCAATTTTTAGTCTCAAATTGAACCAAAATATACATATTATCTCATATTTCCAATTTCTTCATTTTAAATACTAATTTCTACGAATTTAATCACTAAAATTGTTTGTAGATGACAACTAACATATTCTACAAGATTAAACATACATATAATCAATATCTTAAACAAGAAAAATCCAAATTACAGAGAATAATCATTGAGAAACCAAAACTTGGAAATTAGAAGTAAATTATACCTTTATCCTTGATTACTGAAGAAAAAATGATAGAGAATTGCTTGTTCTCCCTTGGTACTCCAACTCCTTTCCACTCTCTCAATTTTCTTTGTGTTTCTCTCTTGTTCTTCTCCTCTATCCTCCGTACTTCGGTTTTTAGGAAAACACGTAATATAGCCCACTATATTGTGCGCTCAAATAAAATGATAAACATGGTTATCAGTTTTATCAAGCCAAAAGTCTTTGGCTGTTATATTAACCAAAAGCCACAAGGCATTGTTTGGTTTGCACAAAACTCCCCCCTTCTAATTTATTTTTATAACACTTATATTATATAGTTCCTTTTGTCATACACTTATTTAATTAATAACACCAATTACAATTATAATCCCCATTGCAATTATATTTATGCTTAACAAATTATTACACATCTAATTTAATTATTAAATTAAACTAGAACGCTATTTTATTTTATTTAATTATTTCCTTAAATATTAATCAATTTATTTAATTTAATTATTTTATTAAATTAAATCTTCAAATAATAAAATTACCATTCACTAATTTAGTTAATATACACACTTAACTAAATTATTACACCACAATTTCATCAATTATTTATTTATCTCAATAAATAAACTAATTAAAATAATTATTTAATTCAATAAATATTTAAAATTAATTACAAAATTCTCGTTCGTTACATCTTTCCCTCCTTGAAAAGATTCTATCCCCAGAATCACGACTCGATAAATTCATTCGTCACATTCTTCCCTCCTTAACATGATTCTGTCCCCAGAAGCGCTACACAAGATCAAGTAAATAACTGATGATAATTTTTCATCATAACATCTTCAAGTTCCCACATAGTTTCTTCAGCATTGTGGTTTCTGTAACAATCCAAGATTTTATTTGTAATTTAAAATATTTATTAAATTAAATGAATATTTTATTGATGAAGTTGTTGTTTTGTAATTTAAAATATTTCTTAAATTAAATGATATGTGATTTTGTTAGTAAATATTTATAAATTATATTTATTAGATAATATTCTAAATTAATTTAATTTATAGTTATTATGTTGTAAGATAACATGAGATGTTATATTGTTGTTGTGATGTGATAAATTAAGATGGTATATTAAATTATTAAATAAAGTTATCATTTTGTGATGTTTGTTTAAGTGGAGTATTTATTTAAAATATAGTATGTATAATTAATTTATTTGTTTAATGTTGGATATGGAAATTCAAATAAATAATATGTAATTATAAATTATAAACTAAGTTGTTTATTAAAAACAAATTGAAGGAGTTTAATTTAGTTTCTACCCAAACAAGGCTTAAAGATATTAAGTCTTTATTTTTAAAGAGTTTTTGCCAAACAAAGCTTTTTGCCAAACAAAACCTTATGGATTTTTGATTTTTAATATGTGAATTGTAAAAAAATTAAAAAAAATAAAATATAAAATAAACTTATAAAGATATACGCTATATTTTTGTAATCGATAAGTAATTTAGTAGCGACATTACTACTATCGCTTTTTGTTTTTACGCCATCGTTGTTAAGAGCTAGTCCGAGAGAAGAAAGAAGAGAAGAGAATTACAGAGAACTTGAGAGAGAATTGAGATAGATTGAGAGAAAACCTAAGCAATTTCAGTGTTTAACAAGGGATTATCAAGCAAATTGAAGGTATGTTCTATAACTTTGATATTAGATATGTATATGTATGAATACAACATAAAATTTCTAAGTCCTGTGAATTCAATTTGTCTTGAATGGTTGTTATGAACTGAATTATTGTATCTATATGTATTTGTGGTGTTAGAACTAGTATTTAGTCAAGAATTATTATGCTAATTTCGGTTAAAAGGAAGGAAAAGTAATCACAGTATATATTTTTTTATATGGCTTGTGAAAGTATCAATTATAGTGGTCAATTAGTATGATCAACTGTAAATTGAGTCTTGTTTATGCTAGTTCGTTAAGAAACAAAGAGAACATAGTTTGAACGAAGTGATTCGGTGTAGAATTGTAATCACAGTGATGATTTTTGTAAAGAATGTCAAAAATGGTGTTTTTGTTTGAAAATATAGAATTTGAGAAATTAAACTAGTGCAAGTTGTTGTTAATTTGTTCTAATTGGTTGTAAATGTTAGCAAACATGTTTATGATAGTTGTATACTTATTTTATGTGGTAATTTTACTGTTTGGTTGGTGAAATTCGTGTTAGTTGGGCTAAAGCTCAACATCGCTCATAGCCTTCTTCTCTTCTTGGAACCGCTAAGCTAGTGCCAAAGTTAAAGCTTTAGCTAAAGTTGCTTGGCCGGCTACTTGACATTGTTGTGTACGGCGCAATGCAAGCATACCCCGCCCCTAGACAAGAGAGGTGAGGTCTGCTCATTGCCTGCTGCAGACTTTGTAACACCACTATAACCTGGTCTAAGGTTATGTTAATGTGTCAAATGTGTAACGACAAGGTTAAAACAACATAGTGTTATGTGGTTAGTGATTCTAAAGTTATAAGAAGTTAGTAAACTATGCAAATGACATGTTGTGAGTTATTGTGAATGAGGATTAGTAAATAAGTATTATGAAGGTTAACACTTGAAATTTCTGAAATTTATTTAGTAACATAAGACTTGTACTAAATTCACGAGTTTAGCCATAATGGGTGTTATTTTGGAAGTGGATGTTAACATGTCTAATAGATATTGTGATTGCACTAAAATGTGTAGGATATTGGAGTACGTGAATTGTAATTGTATAGCTTACGCAAGAGGCAAGTTCCCTAACCTTTGCTACTTTATTATTCAGCAAGGTTACTTTTCACTGTTATGTTATACTCATGCAAATTCTTTATCTCTAATCTCTTATTTAACAATTTATTGTCATGCGATTTCTTTACCCCTTATTTATTGTTGAGCAAATTAGTTAATCTTTATTTCTTTATTTCAAATGAGATTACTTTGGTTATTCAAAGTTTGTAATGTTGTTTATTCAGCTACTAATAACTGTTGTTTGATCTTCATTCTCCAATGTCATTGTACCATCCTACATTATTGTACCGAACTCTAAGTTGTCTAGCAATTCTTTACCAATTCAACTAATCCTTAGTTGATGAATGTTCTAAACTCTAAATTACCCTTGAAGTCAACCCAAACCAAACTTCCTTTGGTTTGCATATGTACTCACACAAATTTTGAAAGCATGTTGTCAATGATAACATTTGTTCAATTTAGAAATTGTTAATACTCTAGCTCTTATTGATTCATCGATATACCTTGTTCGTGAAGATATTATAATCAAACTCTTGAATAGTTATTTGTTTCTATCTGATTCAACCAGTACTTGGTTGAAGAGCATTCTAAAGATCTAGAATTCCTTGGAAGCTAATTTCCAACCAAACTTCATTTGGTTCCGAACCTGATGATCTAAGCTAAGATGAACAACCCTATTATTAGGGGATTATTTTAGAAATACGCAATAGCGTTAAAATATTTGCGCAATACATAGTAAAAATGGCTGATCACCTGGAGTACAGAATGATGGTCCGTATAGTCGTTTAGACTGTTAAAGGTTACAGTAGAAACACCTGTTAACCTAGGAGGAAGATGATGATTATAGTCTTTTAGACTGTTAAAGGTTAAAGTAGAAATACTTGAAACCTAGAGTATAGTTCGTGGTCTAGTGACCCTCAGTGTATTCTTTGATGTTGATATTTATTTTTTAACTTAATGTTCAATATTCATTTGAGCTCATAGTTGTTGAATTAAAGTTTATTGTTCCTATAAGAATACTTTACCATTGAAAATTCAGATAATTGTCATTAATACACCGTTATTGTATATTATCCTTCTTGTGGGCAATTGTTTGCTCACTCTTGCACAAAATAATGCAGATGAAGTTAAGAAGTTTGAAGAGCTTTCTACAAGCAAGGGCAAGGGTAAAGTGCTTAATTAGACGACAACGTTTAATTTATCTTTTATTTATGAAGCTTATGTACTAGATTTAATTATGATCATGTTTTAATTTCCGCTGATGATTGTATTAAAGGTTAGATGACCTGGGATTTATATTGAGATTATGTAATCCTTGATGGGAGATTTATTATTTAAGCTTTTGAGTTTAATTATATCCTTTATTTATGGGTAGTTAGTTATAATTTATTTGGATAGTGAACACCAAATCTGTGGAATTGAAGTGCCCGGATTTGGGGGTGTCACAAGTTGGTATCAAAGCTTTAGGTTATGAACCTTAGGTGGTGAAACCTTAGACTATAACCTTCTAAGAGATCGAAAACATAGAGGTGATAAACTCTTATCGAGTTCTAAGGAATGAATTAAGGAAATTCATTGAAGATAAAATGATAAAAGACTTTATGTGCTTATGTGTTAATGACTTATGTGCTCGTGAGTACTTATGAGTAGCAAGTATTATACATATCAAGTTTTGGGGTTGTTAAAACTTCGTTGTCGTAATGACCGATTTAAGGATGATAGGGATTAGGAGCCTTAGAAGTTGTATAGTCTGAGTATGGTTGGTATTGGGAAAGCCATACCCGTTGATTTCTATTGTAGACCTTGGGTATAAGCTTGAGTTTGAATGAGATGATTTGTAGGTGAAGGATGAGAACGAGGAGGGGGAATTCCTCCAATGAGGTGTGTGGTCATAACATTGAGTTATAAAAGAAGGTCGAGAAATTAGAAGGTCTAGCCGTAAAGCACCAAGCCACGTTAGCACAAAAAGATGTCGCGACTCAAGACCTTACAGCACCATTTGCAGATGTAGAGCAGATATTAGCTCAGTCAGAACGGTCAGAATATTAAAGAGGATAGTTATTAGATGGGAATGAGATGCGCAGGAATGACTGGGGAAAGAAGTCAGCAAAGCGTGCGAGAGCTGAAGACGCATGGGTGAAGGCTTCTAAATGCATAGATCGTGTTGAAGACAAGTCAAAGAGCGCCAAGCGAATGATGAAACTTAGAATTTAATCTTCCAATCTCCTGACGATTTGTATCGTGGAGCAAGAGCACAATGAAGTTGTACAACGTGGAATGTTCTTGTAGATTGCAAGAAAAATAATAAGATGATATATAAATTATAATGAAAATTAATAGATGTGGATCCTAACTTTTGAATTAAATAGTGGGATGTGATAAAGTAATCCTAGAATTTTATTATTTCGGGATAAATAATATAAATAGCAGTGTGGCTATTTTGTGATGTGGTGATGTAATAAATGAATAAAGTATTATAATTTTTTTATTAAGAAATATTATGTGTTATCTATAAGTGGTTAAGATAAGTTTGAAAATGTTAATGTGTGAATGAACGATGATCTAATATGCAAGTTTTAAATAGTAAAATGCCGCCTAGAAGAAGACAACAACATCAACAGAGCCCCAAGGAAAATGCATACAATAGGGAAGCTAACGCAAATCAGTGCCACAATTGGTGAATTTGTTGGTGGGGGCACTGGCAAATCAACTAAATTTTTGGCTGTATAATCAAATCTCGATGTTCCAACCAAATTTGTTTACAACAGGGTTGGAGAGAACGATTGATGTAGATGGGAAAGGTAATACTCTGGCATACAATCAAGAGCAGAAGGGAAAGAAGAGTGAAGATGATAAGGTGGGTGATAGTCATACCGGTAACGCTTTTAAAAGAAAGTGGGACAATAATATTAACGCTAAAAAATCAGCAAGGGAAGGAAGAGAAGAAGGTGGAGGCGTGTAGCAACTGCGAAAAGAAACATGTAGGTGTTTGTTTGAGGGGGAAAAGGGTGTGCTTTAATTATGGATCGAAGGATCACATTGCGCCAAAATGTTCAAGACCGAGGAAGAGAGCCTGCTTCACGTATTGATCGAAGGAGCACTTGGCTCGAGGTTGCCAAAAGAAAACGATAGGAAAAGCAAGTGGAAGCAAAGCGGGCAGTGGCAAACTGGTTATTGTAGAGTCAACTCTGCCGTGCCAATCAACTAAACAATCATCCAACATGAAGATCCAAAACGCAATGTAAGGTATGGTTAAGATCAGTTATCTATATGGCTGCATGTTATTTAATTTAACCGCCACTTGTTAATTTATGCCTGATGAATTTATTTAGAAACTAGATTCGCTTCGGGAAGAGTTAGACTATTCCCTAAAAAAGATTAATTAGAAAGTGTGAATAGTGATTCTTTTTAAGATGATGTGTAGAATTGTCGTGTTGGTATTAAAGGCCACGTAATGGATTTATTTCCGATTTGATTTATGAAACTCTAAAGTGGTTAAACCAGGTGGTGATAAGTTATTGTCAAAGATAGTGCATAAACCTTAAGACTCTGAGAAAGCCAAGAAGTTATTTAGAAAATATTGCTAATTGTTAGCTAACTTAACTAGAAAATTGGTGGAATTTATATGGGCAGGAAATTATAGAGTGAATTTTCAAGGATTGAAGAAGAATTTAGTATGTCACCTATGTTGTCCCTACTGGATAGTATAGAAAACATTGTGTTGTATAGCGACACATCATACAATGTATTAGGAAGTGTGTTTAGGCATAACGATAGGGTCATTTCTTACACATCGCGTCAGCTAAAATTTTATGAGAAAGGGTGTCCAACTCATGATTCAGAGTAGAGGTATTAGTGGTTGCTCTGAAGATTTAGAGGTGTTATTTTTGGGTAGTAGTGTGAGATATAAACATACCATAAGTGTCTAAAGTATATCCTCTCACAGAAATATTTAAGCGTGTGTTTAAAGTGATAGTTAAAGTTGTTCTAGGATTATGACTACAAAATCCTAAATGAATGTGGTTGCCGACGTCTTAAGAAAAAGGTAGTGGTTATTTTGTTAACTGTTAAAGATGGGTTCATAATAGAAATGACTAATCTGTAGTAAGAGGTAAGATATATGAAAAAGTCAGAGGAAAAGCTATTCAGATGGAAAACCATACAACTTTGCTAGACAGAGTAAAGGAAGAGTACCTCCAAGATGAGGGTGTCAAATTCAAAATCGATACTGAAGGATAGTTTAAAGTAGAAGGAAGAAACTAAGTTTCACTAATACCAGGAGTTGAAAATGAAGTTTTGTATAAAATTTATATATTAAATCAACTAGGAAGCACGAAATGAATATATTGCCTTCGATATTACTATTGGTGGCAAGATATGGCAATAGATTTTTGGTATGTCAAATTTAGCATATTACATATCGAGCAGTGGGTGAAGTTATGTCTTAATGAAATCGTTTCAAGGCACGATGTTTCTGTGTCAATTGTGTCGAACCGAGATTTACGATGTACATCGAATTTTCAAAAGGGTTTGCAAGAACGTGTGGAACGCAATTAGAAATAAGTATGTCATATCGTTTGCAAATCGATTGCCAAACTAAAAGGAAGTCCAAACATTGGAAGGCGTGCTAAGCGCACGAGAAGTTTTCGATAATGTCATGCGAGGAATTCGCATTGAGCAAGTTATGGATAAGTTAGAAATAATTTAAGAGTAAGGTAATGTTAGGTGGGATTTCAACTGAGGACTCATATGGTGACTAAGTCATACAAACCTTGGTATGGGCTGAGGTTTTGTGCATATACTTGGTTTATCACATTGATAATCATTGGAATGTCGGTATCACGCTATCAAGGTATATGTGGTGGAAAGGTGATTCTTTTCTCATGTACATATTTAATAGTTAGAGGTTTTTAAGATTAAGTTTGATGATATTAAGATTAGGTTCGGTTCTCAAAACTAAAGCATACGGTAAGTTCCTAGATTTCCAAAGTGTGGTAAGTTTGATGAACTATATTGGGTATAAAATGGTTATAATATAGGAAGCATTGATGAAAGATGGTTTTGAGGTAGCCTTACCTCTATAGTTATAGCGCATTCGTAATGTTTTTCATTTTTTTGGTGAAATGATCAAACAAGCTCAACTATAATCATGTGACAAAGTACGAACCGTTATGGTTGTGCTACTAGAAAATTTTTATCCAGGTAGTCGACTAGAAAGATCATGTGTACATGAATGAGTTAAAACCTTTTGTGAAGGTGATATGGAGGAACCACAGCGTCGAAGATGCTACGTGGGAACTCGAAACTGAAATGATGAAGAATTACCATGAGTTATTTGTTTTTTTGTCTGTGTCTTCGATTCGGGGATGTAATTTTTTAAGGAGGAAGAATGTGACGATTTGATTGTTTGAGTTGTGATTCTAGGGATAAAATCTTAGAGGAGAATGATGTAACAATCCAAGATTTTATTTGTAATTTAAAATATTTATTAAATTAAATGAATATTTTATATTACAAATAAAATCTTGGATTGTTACATCATTCCCTCATTACAAGGATTCTGTCCCCAGAATCCCAACTCAAACAATCAAATCGTCACAGTTTCTCCAGATTACCTTAATAGAAGGTATCACTTTATTTCTTAATACTTGCTCTTTCCTGTCAATAATCTGAACATGGACTTCTTCATAAGACAAATCTTTGTCAAACTGTAATGGTTCATATTCTATAACATGTTTATAATCGGACTTATATGGCCTTAATAATGAAACATGGAAAATGTTGTGAATATGTTCTAATTCCGAAGGTAGAGCTACCTCATACGCCACTTCACCAACTCGTCGTAGCACTTCAAAAGGTCCTATAAACCTTGGGCTTAGTTTTCCTTTTCTACCAAACATGATTTTCCCTTTCCACGGAGACACTTTTAAGAAAACAAAACTACCGACATCAAATTCCCAATTTTGTCGGTGTTGATCAGCATATTTCTTTTTTCTATCATGTGCAGCTATCAATCTTGCCCGAATCACCTTGATGATCTCGACAGTTTGTTGTACCAATTCTGGACCCAATAGTTGACGTTCTCCAATCTCGTCCCAACATAACGGAGTTCTGCATTTCCTGTCGTACAACGCTTCGTAAGGCGACATGCCAATACTTGCGTGATAACTATTATTATAGGAAAATTCAACAAATGGCAGATGGTCATCCCAATTACCTTTAAAATCCATAATACATGCTCTGAGCATATTCTCTAATGTCTGGATAGTCCTCTCACTTTGTCCGTCAGTTTGAGGATGATACGATGTGCTCATTCTCAACTGTGTCCCCAAGCATTCCTTTAGTTATTTCTAGAAATTTGATGTGAAACATGGATCTCTGTCTGATACAATGGACATTGTGTCTTGAAATAATTTCTTTCACGTATAGTTTTGCCAATCGATCTAGATTAAATCTAATCTTTATTGGAAAAAAGTGTGCCGACTTCGTCAATCAATCGATAATCACCCAGATTGCATCGTAACCTTGTTGAGTCGTTGGAAGACCTACCACAAAATCCATTATGATATGCTCCCATTTCCATTCCGGTATCTCTAACGGTTGCAACAATCTGCTTGGCCTTTGATGTTCAGCTTTAACTTTCTGACACGTTAAGCATTTCGCCACACATTCAGCAACATCATTTTTCATATTTGACCACCAAAAATGATGTCTGAGATCCTGGTACATTTTTGCACTTCCAAGGTGAATCGAGTATCGTGAGTTATGAGCCTCACTCAAAATTTCCTCTTTAATTTTCGGTACTAGTGGAACCCAAATTCTCCTTTTGAACTGAAGTAACCCTTCCGAGTCAACTTTAAATTTGTCTTCCTCATCCTTAGACACCTTTTTCCTTATCTTTTCACAGTTTTCATCTTGAATTTGTGCATTTCTTACATTATCCACCAATATTGAACTGCTTCCCACCTGAAACAATTTTTTGTTTGATTCTGTAGGATATTTAATTTCCCACTCCATCTTGGCCATCTCTGCTACAAGCTTTTCCTGAGCAGTCAACACCATTAATTTCTCCCGACCCTTTCTACTTAAGGCATCGGCAACAACATTCGCCTTTCCAGGATGATAAAGAATCTCGCAATCGTAATCTTTAATCAACTCCGACTATCTTCTCTGTCGTATATTCAAATCTTTCTATGTAAAGATATACTTCAGATTTTTATGGTCTGTATATATCTCACACCTCTCTCCATATAGATAGTGTCTCCAAATCTTCAGAGCAAATACTACTGCAGCCAATTCTAAGTCATGAGTCGGATATCCTTTCTCGTAATCCTTTAATTGACGTGGTGCATACGCAATAACCCTGCCATTCTGCATAAGCACACAACCTAGTCCTTTATACGATGCGCCACTATATACCATAACATCCATGTATCATCAGGTACTAACAACACAGGTGCTGAACTCAATCTTTTCTTTAATTCTCAAAAACTCTCCTCACACTTCTCCGTCCAAACAAACTTAACTGCCTTCCTAGTTAAATTCGTCAACGGAGTTGCGATCTTGGAAAAGTCTTGAATAAACGCTTATAGTAACCTTCCAATCCTAAGAAACTTCTTGCTTCTGACGGTGTCCTCGACTGATCCTAGTTTATTATAGCTTCAACTTTCGATGGATCTACAATTATTTCGTCCTTATCAATAACGTGTCCAAGAAACTGCACAGATTCTAACCAAAACTCACACTTTTAGAATTTAGCATATAATTTCTCTCTCCTTAACTTCTCCAACGTCACTCTTAAGTGTTCAACATGCTCTTCCTTGGTCTTAGAATACACCAGTATATCATCAATAAACACCACCAGAAACTTATCTAAGAATGGTTTAAACACCCTATTCATCAAATCCATGAATGCTGCTGGTGCATTGGTTAAACCAAATGACATAACCAAAAACTCGTAATGACCATACCGAGTTCTGAATGTTGTTTTTGGTACATCCTCTAGCCTCACCTTCAGCTGATGATAACCACTCCTCAAGTCTATCTTTGAGAAATATCTTGCTCCCTTTAGTTGATTGAACAAGTCATCGATCCTCAGTAATGGATACTTATTTTTAATCGAGACCTTATTTAATTCTCGATAATCAATGCAGAGCCGCATCGATCCGTCTCTCTTCTTAACAAACAACACTGGCACTCCCAATGGCGATACGCTCTGCTGAATATACTTCTTGTCCATTAATTCTTGCAACTATACCATCAACTCCTTCATCTCTACTGGGGCTATTCTATATGAGGCTTTAAATAATGGGGCCATTCTTGATACTAAATCAATCACGAACTCAACCTCTCTATCCGACGGAAGTCTAGGTAAATCATCTTGAAATACGTCTGTAAAATCTCTAATAATTAGTATCTCTTCTAACCTCGCACTCTTCTTCGGTGTATTGACTATGTAGGCTAAATATCCCACACATCCTTGTCTCAGTAACTTCTTGGCTTGCATCACCGTCAGACAACTTGCTTATCAAGGTGACTTGCTGCCATAAAACACCACCTTTGACGGAGTCATAAGGTTAACACATTTCTTTTGGCAATCAATTACTGCCTCGTAATTGAATAACCAATCCATTCCCAGTATAACATCGAACTCCCCAAGTTTAATTGGTATCAAATCCACCATCATCTCGTGACCCTTTATAACCACTCTACAATTCTTGTATATAAACCTAACAGGAATCACTTCCCTATTCGCAATCTCTATGCCTAAAGGGAAATCTAATTCTTCTTGAAGCAAATCTAAATTCTAAGCAAAATGCTCGGGTATAAATGAACAAGTAGCACCTGAATCAAATATCACATAAGCATTAATACCATTAATCAGAATGATACCTGACACCATTATTGTTTCCTTTTCCTCCACTTGCGATGCGTCACTATATACCATAAAATTCCATGTATCATCAGGCAATGACAACACAGGTGTTGAACTCAATCTTTTCTTTAATTCTCAAAAACTCTCCTCACACTTCTCCATCCAAACAAACTTAACTGCCTTCCTAGTTAAATTCGTCAACGGAGTTGCAATTTTTGAAAAGTCTTGAATAAACGCTTATAGTAACCTGCCAATCCTAAGAAACTTCTTACTTCTGACGGTATCTTTGACTGATTCCAGTTTATTATACCTTCAACTTTTGATGCATCTACCGAGATTCCGTCCTTATCAATAACGTGTCCAAGAAACTGCACACATTCTAACCAAAACTCACACTTTGAGAATTTAGCATATAATTTCTCTCTCCTTAATGTCTCCAACGTCACTCTTAAGTTTTCAACATGTTCCTCCTTAGTCTTAGAATACACCAGTATATCATCAATAAACACCACCACAAACTTATGGTAGCTAAAGAGATAAATGAATGATGGTAGCTAAAGAGATAAATGAATCTTTCAAGGAATATGCCAGAAGATGGACGTCGTTAGCAGATCGGGCAATTCCACCCCTAGAGGAACAAGAAATTGTCAAAATCTTTGTTGAAACACATGAATATCCCTATTACGAAGGTATCTTGTCCATAAAAGATATATCGTTTGATAAAATTATCATAAAAGGAGGTAGGGTGGATAAAAAAATTTGAGCTGCAAAACTAAAGGGTACGGGAAGGTTGAAGGAAAAGAGATTGACAATACCCATCCATGCGACAAGAAAAGAAGCTTCGAACAAGTGGGAGGGAACACTCCAGTAATTCTACATGGGAGCAATAATGATGTGATCCCCAGAGAGTACAACCTTTATGACCCTAAAAATCAGGGAGAAGCAAACACGAAGAAGAGTTCAAAGATAAAATTTCTATAGAGTCCATGGAAGAAGTCTCTATGAAGTTAACAGAACAAAAGAAAATTTCAAACCTTCCCCCTCCAATGGGTATGGGGGTGTTAAATCACAGCCCCTCACAGCTCTGTGCTTATCATTCTAAAAGTTTGGGGCGTTCCACATAGCAATGTTGGTCACGTAAACGCTTAGTGAAAGATTTGATCCAAGCAAGGGAGATTATGATAGCTCCTGCAACTCAAACCAAAGACCCAACTTAAAGTAAGTCTACTCGTGAAAAGCTTGAAGGAGACGAGATGACAAAAGAAGGTTTGGATCTAAGAATGAAGGAAGGTGAAATGATCAACAATGCTAACAATGAAAATGCAATTTCAGTAGCAACAATTACGGGGAAGCTTGACTCCATCAATCAATAAAGTCACGAAAATGTGGCAAGTTACGAAGAAGGAAATATTGAAACCAAAATTGGAGGAGAAGGAAAGAAGAGGCGCCTTATGTTAATAATAGTCAAACCCCCAACAATCGACCAAGTGAATGTGAAGATCTCAACCCTAATGGAAATCAAGAGACAAGGAATTTAGGGCATGTTACCTATCCTAAATGTTCATCTGCTAGTTGATGTATTCACTTAGTTTTTAAAAAAAAGAAAAAAAAAGAAAAAAAAACACACAAAAAAATTAAATCTCATGACATCCTTGACGTGAACTACGTAAGACCCGATCTCTTTTCAGAGGAGTACGCAGGCAGCCAGTAATGGCGCGGTCGAACCATTACAAAAATCACAAAACCCTTTCAACAATTTAGTGATCACAAGATACAACTCTTCAACAACTCATCAACCCTGAAGTGCAAGAAGACTTGATCTGTTTGACCTACAAAAGTGCATAGGTGGCCATCGTGACAAAGTCTATCTCGTACTTGAAGACTTGTTCCTTGAGATAAAAGCCATAAATCAAGCCTTAGTGATAGAACCAAACTTAATTAAACCATCACATCATAAACTAAGCCGAGCTCTCAAGATAAAATCAGTGGAATCCAAAGGCCTCTCGACATCAATCATCAAAGCCAAAACAATAACATGAAATGAGAAACACAACGATATATCAAGTATGATCATCAGCAAAGATAGATATAAACCAAGGTGAACCAAAATACAAAGACAAATATCTACTAATGATGCGAATTTAACATCTGATGATCCCTCTCATAACCTTCAAAAAGCAAACACAGTCAGTCACAAGCTTTTATCAAATCAGAGGAAAAAGAATTAGCAAACCCCAAGTGCACCTACAAGTCAAAAGAGAGGATAAGAGCACCTGACCGTCAAATCTCATCTCTACCTATTCACTATGTGGGCTATGAGGTAAAAGACTCTTGCAATCTCGGCATCTTATCAGCCCATTCGTCAAACATAACGAAGCGATTACCTGGACGACAAACAAGACTGGGGAAATTTCAGAAACAACGATAACTTGACACTGGGGCAATCATCGACCTTCCCAAAAGAGGAAAATGCACCAGTCAGCACCATCAGCAAGGGCTATCATTATCAGAGCTTACCTCATATCATTTCACTGGCGATCTGGAACGATCATTTGGTTTTTACCAATCATAGTTTTCTTAGAATACATCGATCCACATGTGAGGTACGAATCTTTCAACTCTTTATCTATTTTTTTCTCTATACACTAGCGATGATAGACATTTTAAGTATATATAACCTTGCATTAGAATCTTAGAAAAAGGTTTTAAAAGTGTAAATTTTATTTGGCTTGTTATGAATTGATTTAATTCTGATAAGCGTCCGTGGATAAAAAATCATGGGAACGATTAGAGAATTAGGATTATTCAACCTGTTAATTAGGTAAAATCCTAGTTCAAAACGATATTTGGAGCAAAATCGACCTTATATACATATCTGCACTTTAAGGTTGCTCTGACCCTTAGTTGTGGGGTATGAAACTATGGCCACAACGATGACATTTAATGCAAGATTAAAGGATAAAAGGTGTCCAATCTAATGTCTCAAACTATGGCATGGGTTACTCGAGTAATTAAGCCTGAGGGGTGTCTTTACACCTAGTGCCCTATAACAATCTGGTTTGGGAGTCATCGGCCCAACACTCACTACACGGGTAACTTAGTGCCTAAGAAAATGAGCATTCTGAGGGAGAAGAAGGCAAGACCTGAGCAAATTCGAATCATGGCATAGGTTACTCAAGTAATTAGGCCTAAGGGGTGTCTTTACACCTGATACCCTAAAGCCATCTGGTTTGGGAGTCACCGGCCTAACACTCGTTACATGGTTAACTTAGAGCCTAAGAAAACGGTATTGCGAGGGGGATGATGGCGAGACCTTAGCGGATACAAATCATGGACTAGGTTACTCAAGTAATTAAGCCTGAGGGGTGTCTTTACACCTGGTGCCCTAAAGCTGACTAGTTTGGGAGTCACCGACCTAACACTTGTTATATGGGTAACTTAAAGCCTAAAAAATTGAACTTAGCATAAAGCCAGACAAGAAGCGAATAGATTAGACTGTATAAGCGGTCTCGAAGTGTGGCCTTTATTACTCGAGAAATTAGACCCAGAGGGGTGTCTTTACATCTAGTGCTCTAAAGCCATTTGGTTTGAGAGTCATTGGTCCAAAACAAGTTAAATAGGTTACTCTGAATAGCCTAAGAAAACGAGTCAGGTTAAGCGAGAGGAAAAATAAAAAAAGAAAAATTGGAATCAAGAAAATTTGAAAGACGAAAATGAGATATTCTAAAGTCATATAAGAGAAACACTTGCTAAGAGTTGTGTTATTCATAGTGCAGATGTCATATGTTGTTAATTCTGCAAAGAACGATGTCTAGAGCAAAGACGAGTTGTTTTTGATAAAAAGATATATGTCTTTTGAATTTGATCTTACTCATGAATAATGACCATGGATGCTTAAAAGTTTTCTTGCGATTTCATAACTTGATAAATGAAAAATTCCTTTAAAGGAAAGAAGAAAGAAAAAATAGGCTTAAAATTAGCGCTTCACAACTTGCTTAGAAAATTTTCATTGTCATACTCAATTTCAAGATCTTTAGCAATAAGATAAGAATTCAGCAAATACGAGTTAAGTGAAAGACTCAATGAGCATCCAATTTCATGAACTTTAACTTCATATGCCTCATTAACGAGATTATACTCATAATTATATCAAAGATATCCCTAACGGCCCGAGCCGTCAAGCTTTTGGCACATTTTTGTCATTCGTCTGATGTGAAGGATATTGCTCACTCTTGATATGGTCAACAAACGATTTCTTATAAGAATCCCCATAACAACATGCCAAAGGGCTAGGGCAGTTTTTTGCTATTCATGAAATGGAAGGAGTCAAAGGCGAGACCAAGCTTCTCATCAAAAGGAATGAGAGAACGTCTGAAAGAAATTACGACGACATAAGCATTTTGAAAGTAGTATGCACACAAGCCAATCATGTTGATGATATAGCATATACTTTGTAACAATCTTATTCGTTTATTAATAAAAGTATTCATTTACTAAAGGTTTTAATTTATCTACATGGTGCTGTTTTAATAATATGTGATAAACGCATAGTTTTAAGCAATGCTTTTAGAATCATGATGAGATCATGCTAATGAGATCTAAATTCTTAGATAGCTTAAAAACTAAAATGTTTCCAATCGATGGATTACTAAAAAAGGGGATTTGTGAATCTGGATAGATTGGTACATACGTTGCTTGCTCATTGGATGAGGATGATTGATCTCATGATCATTTATGTGGAGACACTAAAACAAGTATGTAGGTTCTTATTGGAGAATAATTTCACTGAACGTGGCTCACTAAGGAATACCTAATGGAGTTTTACTTGTCTGTCTATAGGAATTCCTACAATGATAGTAGTACAAGTGATCCTTAGACTTGATATCATCATAGTATCTTGTGTATGAGGAGTTATACTTTGACTTATTCCTTAAGACCCTTAGGGTAAATCAAAGGGCATGCTTGGGTATAATAAGTTGTACATGGAGATAATGTATTATCAATAAAGAATCTACCGCTTCTAGTAAAAGAAGAGAAATGTCTTATGTGATTCGATAAATGGCAATCCATTAGTCATTGACCAAGGCAGAATAAAATTAGAAAGGAGTTTTTGATTTGCATTATTTAGAGTTGTGCATTTAAGAATCGAAATACATATAATTAAATAAAATAAGACTTGATAGTAATTCCATGTCTTATATTTAATCAGGACATTGTATGGTAGAAAGATTGAATTGTACGATAACTATTTACTCAAAGGTTTTTTTATGATTAATGTTGAAATCTATATTATCTGGAAAGTTGTTAATTGTGACGCCCCCAAAATAGGTATACATCACTCATTCTGAGTCGCCAAATACATGGTACAGAAACAAATACAATTCATTAATACAATTGTCATGCAAAATACAACAACACATATACTGTGAGTTTAAATACAAATATTGTCTAATAGACAGTATACAAACTCAAACGGAGTCCTCATTACAATTATTGATACACTATTTTATAAAAATAGTGAGGACTACTAAAACAACTTTCTAGAATCATCACTCCATACCCCAGCTAGTTCCTGCTAAATTCTCACCTCCTGAGAAGAAAAATGGAACAAAAAGGAAACTGGTGAGCTCAACTAGCCCAATAAAGAATATTATGACTAAGATATTATACAACAATTTATCATTAGTCTTAAACAAGGAAAAATCTGATAAAATATAATAGACAACAAGTTTTAGATCAACAACTGCAATGGAAACAACAATCCATTAGAAGAGTCAAGTAGAAAATGAATTCTACTATCTTCTAAGATTTAAAAGTTCATCATCAATATGTCATCCCTGTAACATCAATCAATATACATCTTGAATCAAATGTTTATCTTTGCACTACAGGCCAAAGATATTCATTTGTATCACCAGTTGATCATGTTCATCTCAACACCTGTTCATCTTTGCACTACGGGCCAAAGATATTCATCAGTTAATCATTCATCTTTGCACTACAGGCCAACGATATTCAATAATATCATCATTTAGGACTGAGGATGATGAAAAATATCTTAAAGAAAACGAATCCAGTGAGATAAAAGATCAAAGATTAGGGATTCGTACTTTATTTTATCCAAGTTCAAAAATACCTTATAATAATCAATTGTGGAGAAAAATTCAAGAATGAAGATCAAAACATGGATACAATCAAAGATAGTAACCATAATAGATAACTTGGACAAAGAATTTTTGTTTCATTTTTTCCTATGAATAGTGTCGTATTCGCGAATAGTAATGTATACGTGAATAGTGTCGTATACGTGAATAGTAACCCCAACACAAAAAGGTAGAAATTCCACAAGAAAACTCATACTTCGTGAATAGTACTTATGAATAGTACCGTATTCGTGAATAGTGTTGTATACGTAAATAGTGCCGTATACGTGAATAGTAACCTCGACACAAAAAGATAGAAATTCCATAATAAACTTTATATCAATATTTGGGCATAATGATATTGAAGAAAATAATATATCATTTACGAAGAAAATAACATCCCTTATCTCAAAATAACAGTACTTCTGATCGGAATATCGGATGTAATGCCGAATGAAACTTGCACTGAATAGCAACTCACAAAGTATCTAAATACTCATAAAATACGCTCGATAATATAAAGAGAAAGAAAACTTGTTTATGGTGTGATTTTCAATTCTAACTAAGCACCTTATTTATAGAAAAATGCTAGAACGCCAAAGGAGACTAAAATAATAAAATAATATTATTATTTTCTTTTCTACGCACACCTTTGAACATAAGCTAGCAAGCCAACTTTGAAAAAAAAAATCCCAGCACATGTTTTCACAAAAACAAAAGTGGGTCCCACCCATAATTTTAATAAAAATATTTAATTTTTGAAACTTCAATAATTTATAATAAATAGCCCTTTTATCAAAAAAAAATACAAATTTTATGTCCATTCCATAGGAAATCGAATTCTCTACAACTTTGTAGCTATAAGTTTTTCCAAATTTCAAACAGAAAATGTCTAAAATCCACATACGGATGATTTTGAATACCTCCATTCCAACAAAATACTGATAAAATACCTCAACATTAATTCCTTCATTTATATCCACACAAAATAAATATTTTCCTATCCATCCACATAAAATAAATATTTTCTTATCATATAAATCAATAATTAATTATTCACAAATAATATTACAGAATCACAATTATGACAACCAGGTCTTTTCCAGGAAAGAGGGGGCTTTCCGATAAGGATTTTTCCTTATTGGTAGCCTTGATTAGGTGACCAAACCCCTTTCTGATGTAACTTCCTTAGACATTGCCAATAATGCTATCTAATAATATTATTAAAATAATATGAATTATTGATCTGATAATAGAGATACTGTGCAGTGACAATTATTGGAACATCAATAATATAAAATATCAACGTTGCAATTATTAAATCAATAAAATAAAATATTGAACAGTAATTACTGTGACAATTATTGAGTAATGCCTTCTTACGTAAGAATCAATAATTCAAAAATAATGTGCAATCTGGTGTGCTACCGTGTAACTACGCCAGACATCGTATTTTTAACCACCGGGTATTCCAACAGTGTTAACGGTAACAACTACGTCGTTATTTGTAAAAACTCAAACTTATCATTTTCTTCATCCGACCATTTTTTGTTATGGGGCCCACAAATAGCTACGCCGTCATAAGAATATTCCCCGACAGCAAGAATATTCCACGACCAAACGAATATTCCCCTACAACAATGAATATTTTATAACCACTTGCTTATTTTGCAAAATTTGCACATTTCACCCATAACCTAAAGCATTATATCAAATTAACACCTTATTATTCACAATAATAAATAGAGGTCTTACAACCTCCCCTCCTTATAAAAATTCGACCTTGAAATTGACGTACGTACGTGGTATTTCAAAAAGGTGAGGATATCTCGCTTTCATTTCTGATTCCAACTCCCAAGTCATTTCTTCAATAGCATGGTTCCTCCACAAAACCTTAACTTGTGGTATAACCTTGGTGCATAGGACATGCTCTTTTCTATCCAAGATCTTAACATGTACCTCCTCGTATGTTAAATCTTTGACTATCTCGTATGGTTCTAACTCAATAATGTGGTTCGGGTCTTTCACATATTTATGAAGCATAGATATGTGAAAAACATTATGAACACGAGACATGCTTGGAGGTAATGCGAGTCTATAGGCCACATTTCCTATTCGGTTAAGAATTTCAAATGGACCAACAAATCTTGTATTGAGCTTTCCTCTCTTCCCAAATCTTGTAACTCCATTCCATGGAGAAATACGTAATAATACATGATCCCAAATATTAAATTCCACGTCTTTTCGATGAAGATCCGCATAACTCTTTTGTCAATTATGTGCCATTTGTATACGTTGTCGAATTGTTTGGATCTTTTTTGTAGTTATGCGTACTAATTCTGGTCCCAACTGTAACGACCCCAAAATAGGTCCAATCCATCCATCCTATTCTGAGTCGCCAAATACATGGTACAGAAAATAACTACAACTTTATTACAACAATTTTCGTGCAAAATACAACAACACATATGTTGTGAGTTTTGATACAAATATATACAAACTGTGACTCTCATCCCAACCTTGGATAGCACGTCACAATGGCACCTTACATAAAGGTATAGTTAAAAACTATTTTAGAAATTAAAACCTTTGGGAAGTGCTCAAGGAAACCTTCGTACATGGGAGGCCATTCGTTTAGGTTATGATAGATATCATATGTCCACAGAATTATCCTTGGTTGACCCAATAGACCCCAAAGAAAAATTAGAAGATTACTATCATGTTCTTTCCAATGGTGACTCTTCTCTTGACATATAACTATCTCCACTGTCTCCAGTTGAAAATTATATTTCAAATAAACTCCAAGATCATATAGGTAGTGCTTTCAGTAGATATACTCAAAGAAGTGAATGTGCACAACCACATCTTTTTGATAACACGAGGTTGTATGTCACTAGACATCTTGTATGATAGTGGCAAAATACCCTTCCAACGTTGGGTTTGCCTCACCCTATTTGATTCACCAAATATAACTACTAAATGATGTATAAAATACAACACACTTTTCTATCTTTGTTTAGGAGAACTTCCACCACTAAAGACCACCGCTTCTATTCCTCGTTATCCCCGCCAACCCGTGAACACTCTTATTACGAAAGGAATTGTGAAGCAAAAGGGTGAGCACAACTAGCTCGATAAAGAATATCATGACTAAAGATAATTAAATTATCAATAGCCTTCATCAAGAATAAATCGAGATTTAGAACATATGGTAGATGATAAAACTTTTCAACCATAGTTGCAAGAGAAACGAGCAATCCATTAGAAGAGTCAAATAGACCATAAAGTCTATTATCTTCTCCATGTTAAAAGTCCACCAACAATGTTTTATCCCTGTAACATCAATCAACAGTTCCTGTCCACAATCATGTGAATAACTCATAATCATAATTGTAGTTCTAAATTCCTCTTCTCATCCAGGACAAAGATAATTTTATCACCTGTCTTTACCTGAAACATCAAAGATCATGGTTATACCAAATCACAGTTCTTGTTCATAATCATACTAATAAATTCATCTTTTTTTCTACGGGCCAAAGATATTCATTAACAATTCATCTTTTTTACTACAGCCAAAGATATTCAACAACAGATCATCTTTGCACTACAGGCCAAAGATATTCAACAACATGTCATCTTTGCACTACGGGCCAAAGATATTCATCAACAGTTCATCTTTGCACTACATGCCAAAGATATTCATCAACAGTTCATATTTGCACTACAGGCCAAATATATTAATATCTCAAAGAAATATATAATCATTTCAGAATTTATATAAACAATAATTATAACCATGTTGATCAATTCACCTTTGCACGTAAGCTAAAAATATTCAATTGTAAATTCAATGGTCATGATCATACCAGTCAACAATTCATCTTTACACTACCGGCCAAAGAGAACCCATAGTCATGATCATACCAATAATCTACCCATCTTTACACTTAAGTCAAAAGAAATTCCATCACTAGGGTTATAAAAATGTTATATATGATAATAAAAATAATATGATCAACAACTACATTTAATTTCAAGAGTAAGATTCATAAATCAACGATAAATTGGTCAGAAAAAGAAACTAATTTTGTCATGAATAGAACCCGTGAATAGTAACTCGTGAATAGTAACCCCGACATGAAAAAGGTAGAAATTCCACAATAAAATCCATACCAATATTTCGGTATAATGATATTGAAAGAATAACATTTCTTAAACTTATAAACAATTTATTTTAATTGTTTACACTTTACTAAATAATGAATTTAATCATCCTAAAATGCCAAACTCATAAGATTTCATCACCAATAACCAAAACCCTCATCAAAAATCTGCATATACCTCATATAGGATTCTCAAGCCATAAAATTCTATTTTCTAATTTTCTTACTTCACATAACATATTTAATTCATTTATTCATAACTAGTCCATTTTCATGAAAAGTACCAAATCAGTACAAACAAATTTTCTTTTCTGGGATTTAGCAGAATATAGTTCCATATTGAACATATATTTTTCTCAGAATTTTTAAAATTCATTTACTATTTTTCATATGGCCAAAACTGCCGAATATTCAGACATTTATCATAAATTATACTTTTGTCCAAAAATTTGGAAATTTACAGAGTATACTTCTGTTATATACATGTACTCCCAATACAAATTTCACCAATTTTGGAGTTAACCACAAGGAGTTATAAGGGTTTACTTTTAAAATAGTCTTTTTCCATAAAATTCATAACTCTTAATCTATACATCCAAAAATCACCATTTTCGGACACAATCAAGAAAACTCATCAAATTATCATTTCAAATTTTTCTAGAATTTTTGAGGGTCGAAAAAATTATGAAACTGAAAAACATAATAACCCTTAAAATCCCTTACCTCAAAAGAGCAGTACTTCTGACTTGAATATCGGATATAACGCTGAACGAACTTGCGCCGTATAGCAACACTCAAGATATCTAAATACTCATAAAATACGCTCGATAATATAGAGAGAGAAAGAGAGAAAGCTTATGTTTCTGGTGTGATTTTCAATTCTAACTTTGCTCTCTATTTATAGGAAAATGTTAGCATCTTGCGGCGGACTTGACACAAACTTTGATGGCTTTACTCTTACTATTCCCACCCACCACATTTGAATAAAAATTCCAGCACATTTTTCACCAACCAAAAGTGTGGCCCACCAATTCTAGAATTTTTCACCAAAATGATAAATTCGGATACCTCAACAATTTTTGAATCAGTCACCTCTTAAAATTCATAACAAATCATACGTACATTTTTAACGGTTCAAAATTTGTGGACATATACTCAACTTATATATGTATAACATATCCAAAAATCACAACGATCCAACGGTCGGATTAAAAATTATAACTCACGCAATAGAGCTTTAAGAACATCGATTTGATCTTTTAATACCTCCAATTTGATAAAATACTGATGAAACACCTCAACATTAATTCCTTCATTTATAACCACATAAATAAATCCATCATTTATATTCACATCAAATAAATATTTCCTTATCATATAAATCAATAATTAATTATTCACAAATAATATTACAGAATCACAATTATGACAACCAGACCGTTCCCAGGAAAGAGGGGGCTTTCCAATAAGGATTTCTCCTTATTGGTGCACAATTAGGTGACCAAATCTCTCCTTGACAGAACTTTCTAGACATTGCCAATAGTGCTATTTAATAATATTATTCAAATAATATGAATTATTGATCTGATAATGGAAAATACTGTGCAGTGACAATTATTGAAACAACAATAATATAAAATATCAACGCATCAATTATTGAACTAATTAAATAAAATATTGAACAGTAATTACTATAACAATTATTAATTAGTGCCTTCTTACGTAAGAATCAATAATTCAAAAATACTATACAATGTCGTATGCTACTGTGCAACGACGCGTATTACTGTAACCACCAGGTAATCCAACAGTGTTAACGGTAACAATTACGCTATTATTTATAAAAACTCAAATTTGTCATTTTCTTCATCCGACAGTTATTCTATTATGGGGCCCACAAATGGCTGCGCCGTTGTACAAATATTCCACGACCAAACGTATATTCCCCGACAACAATAAGTATTTTATAGCCACTTGCTTATTTTGAAAAAAAATTCATATAGCACCCTTAAATTTGCTTTTTATCAATTTAACCATTTACTGAATAGTAATTATAAGAAAAATTGAATACTTTTATTTCATAAAATTCGGGGTCTTACACCAACAATGTTGCTTCACCCACCTCATACTGGAGAGCGACACTTTTGTCCATACAACGTCTCGAATGGAGCCACACCTATACTTGCCTGATAATTGTTGTTGTAGGAGAATTCCACCAATGGTAGGTACTTATTCCAACTCCCTTTAAAATCTAGGACACATAGTCTTAATAGATCTTCAAGAGTTTGTGTGACGACCTCAAAATAGGTCCATACCATCCAACCTATTCTGAGTCGCTAAATACATGGTACAGAAAACAACTACAACTTTATTACAACAATTATCGTACAAAATACAACAACACATATGTTGTGAGTTTGGATACAAATATATATCAAATGTGACACATGTCCCAACCGTGGACAGCACCACACAGTGACACCTTACATAAAGGTATACTCAAAAACTGTTTTAGAAATTAAAATCTTTGGAAAGTGCTCAAGGAAACCTTCGTACATGGGAGGCCAAATACAGGTTATGATAGATATGATATGGCCACGTAATTATCCTCGGTTGACCCAATAGACCCCAAAGAAAAACAAGAAGATTACTATAATATTCTTCCCAATGGTAAGTCTTCTCTTGACATATCATTATCTCCACTGTCTCTAATTGAGAATTATACTTCAAACAAACACCAAGATTATATAGGTAGTGCTTTCAGATATATACCCAAAGAAGTGGATGAGCACATCCTCGTCTTATGATGATACAAGGTTGTATGTCATTAGGGCATCTTGTATGATAGCGACAAAACACCCTTCCAACGTTGGGTTCGCCTCACCCTCAACAGCTATAGACCACCGTTCTATTCCCCTGTTATCCCCCACTCGACCCAGCTACACTTTTATTACCTTAAAGGAATTGTGAAGCAAAAGGGTGAGCACAATTAGCTTAGTAAAGAATATCATGACTAAAGATAATTAAATTATCAATAGCTTTCATCAGTAATAAATCAGAGATTTAAAACATATGGTAGATGATAAAAATTTTCAACCATAGTTGCAGCGGAACGAGCAATCCATTAGAAGAGTCAAATAGACAATACAGTCTATTATCTTCTCTATGTTAAAAGTCCACCAACAATGTTTTATCTCTGTAACATCAATCAACAGTTTCTTTCCACAATTATATGAATATCTCATTATCATAATTGTGATTCTAAA
This sequence comes from Panax ginseng, assembly GCA_020205605.1. Classification (NCBI taxonomy): domain Eukaryota; kingdom Viridiplantae; phylum Streptophyta; class Magnoliopsida; order Apiales; family Araliaceae; genus Panax; species Panax ginseng. Next base: position 51,190,397 of record CM035143.1, on the reverse strand, counting down.
TTCCTCTTCGCATTACTGGGATTTAATATAATTTTCATCACATGTCTTTACCCAAACATCAAAGATCATGGTGATACCAAATCACAGCCTCTGCTCATAATCATACTAATAAATTCATCTTTGCAATCTACCAAAGATATTCATCCACGATTCATCTTCGCACCATCGCCAAAGATATTCAACAACAAAAGTCATCTTTTCACTACGCGCCAAAGATATTCATTAACAGCTCATCTTTGCACTATTGGCCAAAGATATTCATCAACAATTCATCTTTGCACTACGTGCCAAAGATATTAATATCTCAAAGAAATATATAATCATTTCTCGAATTTATATAAACAATAATTATAACCATGTTGATCAATTCACCTTTGCACTTAAGCTAAAGATATTTAATTATAAATTCAATGGTCATGATCATACCACCACAATTCAACTTTTCACTCTTGCCAAAGAGAACCCTAGTCATGATCATACCAATAATCTACTCATCTTTACACTCCAAAGAAAAGAGAATTTCAACATCGAGGTTATAAAAATATTATATATGATAATAAAATCAATATAATCAATATATAGTTTTAATCTCCAGAGTAATATTCATAAATCAACTATAATTTGGTTAGAAAAAGAAATCAATTTTGTAGTGAATAGTACCCATGAATAGTAAATTATGAATAGTAACTCGTGAATAGTAACTCATGAATAGTAACTCATGAATAGTAACCCTGACACAAAAAGGTAGAAATTCCACAATAAAATCCATACCAATATTTCGGTATAATGATATTGAAAGAATAACATTTCTTAAACTTATAAACAATTTATTTTAACTATTTACACTTTACTAAATAATGCATTTAATCATCATAAAATGCCAAACTTATAAGGTTTCATCACCAATAACCAAAACCCTCATCAAAAATCTGCATATACCACATATATGATTCTCAAGCCATAAAATCATATTTTCCAATTTTCTTCCTTCACATAACATATTTAACTCATTTATTCATAACTAGTCCATTTTTATGAAAAATACTAAATCAGTTCCAAAAATATTTCTTTTCTGGGATTTGGCAGAATATAGTCCCATATTGAACATATATTTTTCTTAGAATTTTTAAAATTCATTTACTATTTTTCATATGGCTAAAACCGCCGAATATTTAGACATTTATCATAAATTTTACTTTTATCCAAAAATTCCGAAATTCACAGAGTACACTGATATTATATAGATGTACTCCCAATAAAAATTTCATCAATTTTAGAGTTAACCATAAGGAGTTATAAGGCGTTACTTTTAAAATAGTCTTTTCTCATAAAATTCATAACTCTTAATTTATACATCAAAAAATCACCATTTTTGGACACAATCAATAAAACTCATCAACATATCATTTCAAATTTTTCTAGAATTTTCTGAAGGTTAGAAGAAGTACGAACTGAAAAACATAATAACCCTTAAAATCCCTTACTATCCCTTACCTCAAAAGAAGCAAAGACTTCCGAATGGGATATCGGATATGACGCTGAAGGAAACTTGCACTGATGAATATCAACTCACCAAGTATCTAAATACTCACAAAATACACTCAATAATCTAGAGTTAGAAAGAGAGAAAACTTGTTTCTGGTGTGATGTTCAATTCTAACTTAGCCCTCTATTTATAGGAAAATTTTAGCAGACTTGACCTGCAACCTGATGGCTTTACCTGCTACCCACCCACCACATTTGAAATAAAATTCAGCACATTTCTTCACTAACCACAAGTGGGGCCCACCAATTCTAGAATTTTCCACCAAAATCATTTATAACATAATTTTCGAATCAGTCACCTCTTAAAATTCATAACAAATTATACGCTCATTTTTAACGCTTCAAAATTTGTGGACATATACTCAACTTATATATGTATAACATATCCAAAAATTACAACGATCCAACGGTCGGATTAAATATTATAACTCACACAATAAAGCTGTAATAACACCAATTTGATCTTTTAATACCTCCAATCCGACAAAATACTGATCAAATACCTCAACATTAATTCCTTCATTTATAACCACATAAATAAACCCATCATTTATATTCACATCAAATAAATATTTCCTTATCATATAAATCAATAATTAATTATTCACAAATAATATTACAGAATCACAATTATGACAACCAGTAGCTCCTGTGAAAGAGGGCTTTCCGATAAGGATTTCTCCTCATCAGCCGCAATTAGGTGACCAAAATTCCCTTGATGTAACTTTCTAGACATTGCCAATAATGCTATCTAATAATATTATTCAAATAATATGAATTATTGATCCGATAAGGGAGATATCATCTTGATGACAATTATTGAAACAACAATAATATAAAATATCAACGCAAAGAATTATTGAATCAATAAAATATTGAATAAGAATTCATCGTAACAATTATTGAGTAGTGCCTTCTTACATGAGGATCAATAATTGAAAAATACCGTAAAAAGTGTTACTTACTGCAACCACGCCAGACATCAGTATTTTAACCAACGTATTCCAACAATGTTAATTCGTGAATAACTACGTCGTTATTTGTAAAAACTCAAACTTGTCATTTTCTTCATCCGACAGTTATTCCGTTATGGGGCCCACAAATAGCTGCGACGTCGTACGAATATTCCTCGACAGAAAGAATATTCCACGACCAAACGAATACCCCGATAAATGAATATTTTATAACCACTTGCGTATTTTAAAAAATTTCATATATCACCCTTCACTTTAACCTTTTATCAATTTAACCATTTATTAAATAGAAAAATTGAATACTTTGATTTCATAAAATTCGGGGCCTTACAGTTTGAATAGTCCTCTCCGATTGCCCGTCCGTTTGAGGATGGTATACCAATCTCAATCAGAATCCTGCGCCCATAGCTTTCTGCAAGCTAACCCAAAATCGTGAAGTGAATATTCAGTCACGATCCGAAACTATGGATACTGGCATGCCATGCAATCTCACAATCTCATTCACGTACATACGAGCAAGACGTTCAAGGGAATAAGTCTCCCGTATAGGCAAGAAATGAGCAGACTTGGTTAATCTATCAATAATAACCCAAATTGCATCTATGACTTATGAAACCTTGGGAAGACCCGTAATAAAATCCATAGTAATGTGTTCCCACTTCAATTTTGGAATCTCAAGTGATTGCAATGGACCCTTTGGCACTTGATGCTCCGCCTTTACACGTTGACAAGGTAAACACCTCGAGATAAACTCCGCAATTTCTCTCTTCATATTCCTCCACCAAAATGTATGTCGAAGATCATGATACATTTTGGTACTCCCAGGATGGATTGCAAACGGTGTGTTGTGTGCCTCCATCATGATTCTATGCTTCAAGTCAGAATCATTAGGAACACAAAGTCTGGAGTTGACTTAAAGTATTCCTTCTTCGTCGATACTTGCTTCTAGAATAACACCTTCTTGCACTTTCTTCTTCATACGCATCAGCTCCAGGTTCGTAGCTTGAGAAACTTTAACTTTATTGATTTAAGTTTATTCTACTCGTATGTTTGATATCATCACGTGGGTACTTGGAGCCTTTACCTCTATCTCCATCCTTTGCAAGCCATACAAAATGGGCCTTTGTGTTAACAACATTGCACTCGTACCTGCATATGATCTTCTACTCAATGCGTTAGCTACCACGTTTGCTTTTCCAGGATGATATTGGATGGTATGGTCGTAATCTTTCAACAACTTGAGCCAACGTCATTGCCGCATGTTGAGTTCCTTTTGGGTGAAGAAATATTTAAGGCTTTTATGATCTGTATAGATCTCCACTTTCTCCCCATACAGGTAGTGTCTCCAAATCTTCAATGCGAAAACAACTGCTGCCAACTCCAGATCATGAGTAGGATAATTCCTCTAATATTCTTTGGGTTTTCACGAGGCATAGGCTATGACTTTCCCATGTTGCATGAGAACACATCCTAACCCTTTGCCTGAAGCATCGCTGTAGATAAAAAATCCATCTAAACCAGATGGTATTGTGAGAACAGTTGCCGACATGAGTCTCCTCTTGAGTTCTTGAAAACTCTTCTCACAATCCTCGCTCCAACTGAATTTTGTATCTTTACGAGTCAGTTGAGTTAACGGAGTAGCGATTCGAGAAAATCCTTCCATGAATCTCCGATAGTAATCAGCTAAGCCCAGAAAGCTACGTACTTCGGTCACCGACTTCGATTGCTCCCATCTTTGTATTGCTTCAATCTTCGTTGGGTCAATAGATACTCCATGTTTTGACACCACGTGCCCAAGGAATGCTACTTCCTAAAGCCAGAAATCACATTTCTTCAGCTTGGCATATAACTTGTTATCACGAAGCCTTTGAAGTACCAGCTTCAAATGGCGCTCATGATCTTAACGGCTTTTGGAATAGATGAGGATGTAATCAATAAAGACAACAACGAATTGATCTCAATATTTTTTGAACACACGGTTCATCATATCCATGAAAGTAGCAGGAGCACTAGTCAATCCAAAAGGTATGACTAAGAATTTATAATGTTTGTACTGAGTTCTGAAGGCAGGCTTTGGAATATCCTCAGTTTTAATCTTCAGTTGATGATATCCAGAACGAAGATCGATCTTTGAAAAGAATTGTGCTCCTTGCAACTGGTCGAACAAGTCATCAATGCTAGGTAGCGGATACCTATTCTTGATGGAGACATGGTTCAATTCTTGGTAGTCAATACAAAGTCGCATACTCCTGTCTTTCTTCCTTAAAAATAAAATAGGAGCATCCCAAGGAGATGTACTAGGAGAAGTTGAATTCTCGGTAGCTATTCGATATGGGGTTTTAGAAATGGGCTTTGTACCAGGTTCAAGGTCAATAAAGAATTCAACTTCACGTTCTGGGGGTAGACCGGGAAGTTCTTCAGGAAATACGTTAGGAAATTCACTAACAATAGAAAGATTATTCAAATCTGACGTGTTTTTGTTCAAGTCCGTGACATGGGCTAAGAAAGCTTGACATCCGTTTTTCAATAAATGAATAGCTTTATGGCTTGATATGACAGTGATTGACTTTAGTGGTTTGGTTGTTTGAATTCGCATAACAGGTTGGTTAGGAATATAAAAACTAGCAACCTTACGAAAACAATCAATTTTAGCATGATGAATGGTTAACCAATTAATCCCTAAAATACATCAAATGCAAGTATTTTCAGTGAAATAAGATCGGCAGGTAATGTGATGGTTCCAACTTGAATCAAGCAAGATTTATAAACAGTAGATGTAATGAAAATTTCTCATAACGGAGTCTCAACAGATAAGTCAAGGTCTAATTTCTCAAACGTTGAGCACAGGCAGGAGAGATAAAAGAATGGGTAGAACCGGTATCTAATAAGGTATAAACTTCCCAAGAGTTTATGATTAGCTTACCCATAATCACCTCGTTCGGGTTCCTCACGTTTTGGGCAGTCACGACAAACGTCCTTCCAGGAACCACCAACTTTGACTTGTCTGGGACTGCCTTTGGAGTTACCATCCCCGTTGAACTTGGTTTCGCTACAAGACAATCTCTAGCTATATGACCTTTCTTTCCACAGTTATAACACACCTTGGATTGTTGTGGGCAGTTTGGGCTGATGTGTCCCTCTTCCCTGCATTTATAACAAACGACCGGTGCTCGATCTCCTCCCCTAGAAACAGTTGATGTTTGTGCTGACGTCTTCACGTTTTCATTGTTGTACCTTCCCTTCTTGAAATCTCCCCCTGACTCGCTTCTTCTACCATCATGGCCACGATTACCACCAGAGTGGTTACCGCTTTTGTCCGAATGTTTTCCTCCCCGCTGGTTATCATTGCTCCGATGACGGCTACCACCGGTATGACCCTGGTTGTGGTCCCTCGGTTGAACATACTCATTACCTCGCTCTAATAATTGAGCCATGTTTACAACATCTGAATATAAAGAAAATTTATAAGAGATAAGATATTGCCGAATCTCAAGTTTTAGACCTCCCAGAAACATCTGTGTCATTCGTTCCTCATTTTCTACCAAATGAGGTGCAAACCTGGATAACTCTGCGAACTTTACCTCGTACTGGGACACCGTTATGTTGTTTTGTTCCAGTCTTATAAACTTGACCTCCTTCATATGATGAATACTTTCAGGAAAGTACTTGTCATTGAACAGTTACTGAAACGTTTCACAAGACATATTGAGTGCTGCAGGCTGGGTAAGCTTCACAGATTCCCACCAGTAATCTACCTCACCACGGAACATAAAGGTGGCGAATGGAACCTTATGTTCCTCCGTGCATCCCAAGACATTAAATATTTTAGTAATTTGTTTAACCCGTGTTTCCGCCTTGATCGGATCTGGCTTTCCCGCAAATTCTGGTGGTCCCAACTCTTTTAACTACTTGGTTGTGACAAGCCGCACATTGCTATCATTTCTACCCATATTTTGTACACGAGTCTCCCTCGTCTGATTTTGCATGAACTGCAAAAAGCTTCTAAACATCCCATCATTCATCATTTGTTCGGTAGTATTATTTACAGGAGGAATATTGCCTTCCTGTTGCACGTTCCCTTGGGTGGTGATTAAAGGTGTCTCCACGGTATCATTCACTCCATTGTTAATATTTCCGGCTGCCATTCTCAAGTACTGCCACAAAATAAGAGTTAATTAACAAATTAACATATCACATATTAACCATATGCTCTAACTGACCAACCAAATAAGCTTAGGTATGACACACTAGCGAAGGATTACTCATCTCTCCCCTCCTTGTTCTATTCTCTGATCTCCGCCACAGACCATATCCCCAAGCTCTGATACCAACTGTGACGCCCCCAAAATAGGTATACATCACCCATTCTGAGTCGCCAAATACATGGTACAGAAACAAATACAATTGTCATGCAAAATATGACAACACATAAACTGTGAGTTTAAATACAAATACTGTCTAATAGACAGTATACAAACTCAAAAGGAGTCCTCATTACAATTATTGATACACTATTTTACAAAAATAGTGAGGACTGCTAAAACAACTTTCTAGAATCATCACTTCATACCCTGGCTAGTTCCTGCTAAATTCTCACCTCCTGAGAAGAAAAATGGAACAAAAAGGAAAAGGGTGAGCTCAACTAGCCCAGTAAAGAATATTAGACAACTCAAAGATCCATAGTTGGGAGGAGCTAGCTCACGCCTTCCTCACTAAATACGGCTTCCAGTCTCAGATGGCTCTTAACTGGTACCAGATTACCAAGGTCAAGAAACAGTCCAATGAGTCTTTCAAATAGTATACTCAAAGGTGGAGGTGCCTTGCTGCTCAAGTTATTCCTTCCATGATGGAATCAGAAATGGTCATGATGTGACTCCCCCAATATAGGTATACATCACCCATCTTGGGTCGCCAAATACATGGTACTGAATACAAATACAAACTTAATTATACAACATGAGCTGAGAGTTATTACACGAATATTGTCTTCTAGACAATATCCAAACTCAAATGGAGTCCTCATTACATTTATTGTCACACTATTTTATAAAATAGTGAGGACTACTATAACACCATCTAGGGCCATCACTCCGTTCCCCGACTAGTTCCGGCTACGTTCTCATTTCCTGAAGAGAACAATGGAAGTAAAAGGGTGAGCTCAACTAGCCCAGTAAAGAATATTAGACAACTCAAAGATCCATAGTTGGGAGGAGCTAGCTCACGCCTTCCTCACTAAATACAACTTCCAGTCTCAGATGGCTCCTGACTGGTACCAGATTACCAAGGTTAAGAAATAGTCCAATGAGTCTTTCAGAGAGTATGCTCAAAGGTGGAGGTGCCTTGCTGCTGAAGTTATTCCTTCCATGATGGAATCAGAAATGGTCATGATGTGACTCCCCCAAAATAGGTATACATCACCCATCTTGGGTCGCCAAATACATGGTACTAGATACAAATACAAACTTAATTATATAACATGAGCTGAGAGTTATTACACGAATATTGTCTTCTAGACAATATCCAAACTCAAATGGAGTCCTCATTACATTTATTGTCACACTATTTTATAGAATAGTGAGGACTACTATAACACCATCTCGGGCCATCACTCCATTCCCCGACTAGTTCCGGCTACGTTCTCATTTTCTGAAGAGAACAATGGAAGTAAAAGGGTGAGCTCAACTAGCCCAGTAAGAAATATTATGACTAAGATAATGCAGAATAAGTTATCATTAGCCTTCAACAATGTTAAACTGATAGAATATAATCGACAACATGTTTAACTGCAGCGGAATAAGCAATCCATTAGAAGAGTCAAGTAGAGCATGATATCTACTATCTTCTATGATTTAAAAAGGTTTTCATCAATTTTATCGCTGAGACTCAGCTTAATAAATAAACCACATCATTGAATCATCCCTGCACTACGGGCCAAGGATATTCATGTAATCATCAATGGTCATGATTATACCGAATAATCCCTGGTCATAATCATATCAACCAACAGTCCATCTATGCACGTAAGCCAAAGATGACTTTCATCATAATATAAACATGAGGATGATGACAATGATATAAGCATTTAATTAAATGAAAGCAAAGGATAAATTTTGAAGATTTATAATTTAATTTATTCAGTATTCAATAATGTCCAAATTGTCAACATGATACTACTTTGTGGAGTAAAATTCAAGAATAATATCCATGTATCAAAAATATTTTGGACAGAAAAGAAATTAATTTTTTGGGTGAATAGTAACTGGGTGAATAGTATCCCGTGAATAGTACTTCGTGAATAGTAACCCGATATGAAAAGTACCCCAAATACCCGAGTGAATAATATTATAGTGAATAGTAACCAGGTGAATAGTAACCCATGAATAGTAACTCGTGAATAGTATCCCGGCATGAAAAGTGTCCCGAATACCCGAGTGAATAATATTATAGTGAATAGTAACTAGGTGAATAGTAACCCGTGAATAGTACCCCGGGTAAAAATATTGATATTTAATAAGAAAGTTCATATCAATATTCCAATGAAACGATACTGGATGAAGTGCAAAATTCAAGGATATTCCACTAATTTCAAGGATTATAGAAGCAATACTTACCATAGTAAGTTTAGATTTAAGAATATGAAAAGAAATAACATACAAAACTGCAAATGGATTTTCACCCATCATACGGTACGTAATCTGCGTAGACAGGTTATTCCGACATATTAAAGGATGAATACAAAAAAATATTATTCCTTATGAATACGAAAGAAATAATACACCTTACCTTAGTAGAAGGTTGGATACTGGAATAGTGAAGTAGCAGAATACTCTTCTTCTTACTCTCTATAGTTTCTCTCTCTATAGTGTCTCTTGTGAATCTCAGTGAATTGGTGAGAATGAAAGAAGAATTAAGCTTCTATTTATAGGAGAATGGACTAAATAGTAATTTATTCACGAACCGATCCAGTTGATTTACTATTAGAATGAATGATTCCATATTGATTACTATTAAAACCACAACTGACGGTCCAGATTGATTACTTTTAAAACCACCATCAACGGTCCAGATTGATTAAACTTATTACACTTTGGTACCCCTAAATTTTTCAAAGTTTGCATTATTCCCCTCTAACTTTTGTAATTCACTTATCTTCAATAAACACATTCTTAATACTTCAACAATTATTCATCATTAATATTATAACTCATAATATTTAACAACCAGATCGTTTCCAGGGAAGTGGGGGCTTTCCAATAAGGATTTCTCCCTATTGGTGTGCAATTAGGTGACCAAATCTCTCTTCGACAGAACTTTCTAGACATTGTCAATATTGCAAATAATAATATGAATAACTTTGTTGTCTCAATTATTGATTTAATAATATAAAAATGTCATATGAGTCGGATCTCGAACACAGGCTATCCAATCCGTCATCATCACGGATCCTGGAACCATATCCCCCATGAACAGAGTGGCGCGTGATTGGGGTCCAATAGTACAAGGCAACTACCAATGCTGGAACATCTCCTAAGTATATGGACTCTTTGATAATGCAAACTCACCACCCCAACAATGGGATATCGAGAATGGTGATCGCAATACGAGCCAATAACGCTGGCGGAGGCAAGATCGTGTATCTGAATCTCCCATGTGGTGCTCCTAATAACACGCTCTCCTAAATAGAGCTCCCACCTCCATCTCGTGAAGAGAGAACTCTCCTGGTGGAAATCACGTACTCGACTCCAGTCGGGTATCCATCCTCAAAACCGATGGCCAAATGTTCCCCAGAATAGGGAATCAATGTGATAATCTCAGCTAACAACAACTCCAGCTGCAAGCGGCAGTGAGTGAAACCCTCAGCTACAGGGACCTCCGCCAATATAGAATGATGCCATCGTCGTCCTCGTGGATAGGTATCTAAACCTAACATACTCACAGGACACAAGCATGGGAGCCTTTCATAGGCCCAAAGTTGCCAACACAATGGCAAAACATATGCGGTCAGTAAACACTCTTAACCTATAAATGGGAAATGACAAGAGAAATACTCACCGGCAGAAATGGGTAAAATCCTAGCCAAGCCTCAGTCAAACCCTGTGAGCGCATACGCATGCCTCGGAGGAAATAGGCGAAGGTGTAGGAGCCCCAATCATACTCTCCAATACAGTACACATGACGCGTGGCGCTAATCAAAGCGAACGACACCGTAGAGGAATTATCTGCTATGAAGCAGCCCCTAATGATCATCAGGAACAATCGTCGAAGAATGTGATCCCTGACTCTGACATCATCTGGCATGGGCTCGCTCAACAAATTTCCCACTCATAATAGCATCTACGCCAAAGGACCTAAACGAATAGTCCTACCCTTGAAAGCCTCGCGTTTAACTCCTAACAAGGATCCGGCGGCGATGAGGGGTAATATTCGCCATACAAGGCACTGTCTCCCCTCCAAACTCCATACCTGTGATAAATCGCCAATCCATCGGTGCATCATCACCACACAGTCCAGCAGATGGAGTAATTGAGTCTGATGAAACCATCGCTCAGATAATGCCCTTAGGTAACCCAGGGACAACAACTGTGACACCCCAAAAATTTCAGACACTCATATCTCGAATTTCAGTGCATCACGCTACTACTATGAATATCTTACAAAATCATTAAAAACGGAAATAATAGAATAATTTACATTGATGTAATATAAATATTCACATCCCAAAGTACCGTAACCATTACTACAACAATTCTGTGATTAGCTTAACATAGCTTAATCATTCTTGAATACATCATAATAACCATAACAATAATAATAATACTTCTAGTCTTAAGGACTAAGTTATTCTAATATTTTGCCCTTTCCCTTGTCCTTTCCTCGAAATACCGCCTTTGCTCGCTTTTAATCGTAATGTTTTAGGAAGCAAGAATGAGCAACAAATTTGCCCAACAAAGTAATATAGCTAGAAGAACAAGCGCTTATAGCATTTGAATCTTTCATGGGTATAATAATAATTGATAGTTCAAGGATATCAAGAATACCAAGAGTATTCAATAAGTGTCGCATATGGACCAAGGATATCAACAAAATTTCGTGGATTTACTCATTTCGAGGTTCAACATAATTGGGTAATTTTGAAAATCACTAAGGACCAAAAACTCTTACTAGAATTAGCGGTATTACAATCAGAATCCAACATCCACGAGTACATCAATTGATCGACTTAAAGTACCCTATGTTATGCATAACATTTAATCATACTCATAGAGTGCATGCTTGCGTCGGTTCCCACAATATATAATTTCCCCTTCTATGAGGGTTGTTCATCTCAGTAGATTTATGATAGTCCGCACTAAATCAATCGGTTTGGATAGCTCTTTAACTCATAATAATAGTCTAGCTGAATCAAGGGCTTAGACAGTTTTTCATCATGCATTTAGGAATGATAAGTCCAATGCTTACCACAACGTCAAGGTATACAAGTGAATTTCGAATAGAAGCAGATATTTGCTTGATAAAATATGATTGATATGACAACAATTCAACGTATAAAGTGTATGAATTTAAGGACTTTCAACACAATAATAATAGTGTTCGGATACTTGCTCAATGTAAATTTGAGTGAGGTTAGGGAACTTGCCCAACAATAACAATAAGTTAGGGATAGAAAACTTGCATGATATAAGTAACAAGTTTTTAGGGATAGGAACTTGCCTTTAGAGTTGATTACTATTAATAGCGAAAATCACCTCAACGAAACAATGTACATCTATTCATTCATGTAAGTGTATTTATTAGCCAAAAACACTTGATATATATCAATAACATGTACACATAACACATCTTTCTTTCTATCTCATTGTACCCATCAAAACTCATAACGATACAATAACATGCTCATACTATTGACCACCGCTAGCTTATTCATAATCTTTCTTCCTCGGTTTATAAGAGGTTTATTGCTTTAAGTAGACCATAACGCCTATTAATCCCACCGACCTTCTTCTACGCATGTTTGCAAGTATTAGATTTATTTTCCCGAAGTTGGTAAAACTCTCTACTTAGAACTTATTCGTGTACTAATAGTTTACAACAGTATAGGAGTATTTATTAATCCATCCTTATATCAAGTTATGGTGCTGTCTCCGAGTCCCGGGACATCTCGCCATGTCCGAAGATATTATGACTTCTTCGAAGACAACATGCTTCGTCCGAAGACATCGCGCTTCGTCCGAAGACATCACACTTTGTCCGAAGACATTACGCTCTGTCCGAAGACATCACGCTTTGTCCGAAGACATCGTGCTTTGTCCAAAGACATTACGCTCTGTCCGAAGACATCACGCTTTGTCCGAAGACATCATGCTTTGTCCGAAGACATTACGCTCTATCTGAAGACATCACGCTTTGTCCGAAGCAGCTCCTTCAGAGACTTCGGTCCACACTACTTTGATAAAGTTTAAGTTCGTCGGGTAAATTTTCATTAAGACTTCACTATATGCATACAACCTAAGGGAATTTCTTAATACATGGTCTAACATAACCGAACCCATCAGTTGGTTCTAAAAGCACGGCAAATTGCACCCCCATGGATTTCGAAGCGATGAACATGCTCTCTTTTTGCGAGTAGTCACAACTTGATTCCAGACAATTTTTTAACGTATTCATGCACGAAGGTAAACTTTCTAAACACCCTATATCATGCTAAGTCATCATACTTGACCTATTCATCTGAAAAACGAGAATCAACAAGACTCAAGTTAAGAACGGAGTAGAAATTATACCTTCTCGAGCTTTAACCTTGATATCTCACACAATCGATTTGGTAATGCTTAGCAACTAAGAATTCTTTACTCGATTTCTCCAACACTCTTGTTGCTAAAATAGGCGCCTAGCGGCTTGTATTTAAAGAGAAAACATGGACGGACACTTGCTTTACCCAATGTTGGGATTCATGGTGCAATAGAAATGAACAATGGTTATTTAAGGAGTTGTTCAATCACTCCATACCAGCCACTTAGCTAGCCATGCATGCCTAGGATTAGCAACTTGAAAATTTGCGTAAAGAGAGTTTAGGCTACTGTTCTTTGTACTTGGTGACCCTAATTTGGGGACAAGAGAACAGATCTCAGACATAGACAAGGGGCTAGTCGATCAGGCCCACTGCCCCATGCCACATTTTAATTTAACCAATACTTGTACTCCCAGTTAACTATTTTGTTGGTTTCCGAATTGGATTCTAAATATCCCAAGTTTATTGGGCTAACTTAACAAATCCATTTCTTCCAACCCGATCATGCCATGGTGCTACACTATTCACATATTCACATAAACATTCAATTGAAATGCCTCAAAAGAACTGATATGTCTTATATATATATCAAAAGAATATTTACATTCCCTGTGTTCTTTACAACCAATACATTGTCTTTGTCATAATATCAATATTATTCCTCACAAAATCTATACTATTACATATGCAATCTACTGTTCGTTCGCCGCTTTCCCTTTATCCTCGCCTTTGTCGATCCATCTCCATCTGCTCGTCGCCTTAGTCGCATTCATATGGTTCAAGCAAGAATGAGCCTAACTAGCTCAAAGAAGTACAACAATTCTAGGAAAATAGATGCTTGAAACATAGAATCATATATCTTCAATAATCGAACAATATTTACAAAGTACTATTGATAATTCAAAATAACACTTCTTTTCATTCAAAACGCTTTACAACAACAATATTCAAGAAAACATCAATTCCTGCTCAAGACCGTAAGCATTTCATAAGTACTTTGAAAAGGACATCCCAAGACGAAGTCCGTAAGTCCCAGATAGCTTACGAAAGCACGCCTAGGTGATCAAATTTATAGTACTCTATGTCGATCAACACTACATTCATTAAACGTATATATGCTTAAGTTGTGGCAACCTCACGTGCGCCTGCTGCTTGACGACAAAACAATTTGAGCATACACAATCTACTTTTGAAAACCACAACAATATTAGTTCTAGAAATCTTATCAACACTTGATAGAATAACATAGATATACGCTCAGCCGAAAGGATTGGCTTTGACATTCCTCAAATACTAACTCATGCGAAGAATACATGAATCACAAAGACTTGTCCAGATCGAATCGAACAAGGGTTAGAGTATTTGCCTTTTTAGCGCCCGCTACAATTTATAACACGTGCACTTTACGCCTTTTAAGGTCTCTACATTAGATGATAGCATAACATAGAACATTAGGTCATGAATGATCATACATGGTTCCTAAAGAATCTTACCCTACTTCTCAATCTAATTACGATTAGATTTGTTATTATAGGTTCCGCTTTTCCATTACGCCATTCTTACATTCATAAGTAATCGATTTAACTTAACTCTAAGTGTTCATACTTAAGGCTTAATAATGTCTTAACAATGTTTCATTAAGATCTTTATTTAATTGTTTATCAATTACTAACCATGCTCTATATGTAAACATTCATTATTGTCTTGGTCTTGAGGTCAAAATCATGCACACCGACTTTTACACTTGGTGTCACACACTGCAAGGCCACCTATTATTGCTTAGAACCCGACTCTAACACAAGGCACATGAGTCTCAAGAGTTAATGGTCGTCACAACATACCACTCTCCGTATGGTTATGGCTTTTGTTTCTACCAAGTTCTACAATCAATGCAATGCAATAATTGCCTTGGTCAGCCATGCCAACCACCAGCGCACCGTAAAATTTTTACAGACTTTTTATTTTGTGAGATTCCCACTCAGAATTCTTCAAGTTATAAGTCCGAATTGGTTCGCTCAAGAGCCTACGGGTCACAAATCACGACTTCTATGCTGCTCATTCAAGAATTTTATCTATTCAACTTCGCTTACTAAAATTTCACCTATTAGTCCATTTTTAACGAAAACGATAAACGCTCGTGAACGCTCAACGCCGCTTTTTCTTCGCTCTAAGTCGAATCCTACCATTTTTGAGTCCGCAACTCTATAATGCCAAATATGACTTGTCTCCATCGAAAACCAACGCTTTCACTTCAAACACAAAATACGACTTCCATTCCGAGAATTTCACTTAATTCGACGATTATCGTCCAATCGTGTGAATTCGTAATAAACCTCATTACTAATCATTCTAGGTGGATTTTAATCAACATGTAAACATTACAAGTTACTTATTACACACAACTTATTATCAAAGTAGGTTTTGACTTATTCTCATAAGTCAATAACTTATTTCCTTATTATCTATAATTCTCATGCTTATGATAACAAAGGCTATTCTTCATAAGTTCATTAACTTATTTAAGTTCAAGTTGCTTATTCAACTTATTCGCTATTTAAGTCCATTGCTTATCAACTTCTCCTATGTTCTTAGCATCTAAGTTCATTAGATTACACTTCTCTTATCCTCCTAATATGATAGAGATGAAGAAGACAAGATCATTTACCTTTGATGATTACTTCACTTGCTTTGGAAAATCTACTAAGGAAAGGTTAAGCTCAAAGTGCTTATCGACTCTAACAAATAAGTTGTTTATCGAGAGAGAGTGTTGAGAGATTTTAATTAAACAAACAACAAAATGAATTAAAAGCTCTCTATTTATAGGCTTGACAAAGTGAGGGTAGAATGGTCATTATGTCATCCCACCTCCTTAAACTAACCTCCTTACTATTCATTGCTTATTAACCAAGTCTACTTGCTAACCACTCTTATTTACTTGGCCATTACAACACTTGGTCACCACACAAAAAAAGGTTTGCCCATCAAGTTCACCCACCATGGGTTGCCCCATGGATCCTCATTAGCTAATGGATCATAGTTTGGGCTTAATGCTAATTCAATTAACTTATCCTTTGGGCTTGCTAATTAATTAGTTTGGGCCTCCCTTTATTAATCACTTGGGTTTCATAATGAATCCCACTTAGGTTTACACCTTTTAAGCTTATGGACTTATTTTTATGCAAAGTTACATTAATTCATTTCATTAGGTTTTAATACCTATATTCTCAAATTAAGTCCACATTCGAATTATTGCATTTTCCATACTTAGATTATTATTACATAATCCATCTCGCCTCGATATTCTAACATTACGTATTTCTCGAAAGTTCAAAAATAATTCTTGAGCGATAAATCAAGAATAGTGTTTTTCGTAAACTTTCTCGAAAAACATTTATTTTCGCCTTGAAAATTCAAACACTTTAATTCTCTCACGTGGTTCAAATACTACGATCTTCCAACGCTTCTAGGTTATAGAATCCACATACATCTTATTAACACATATAATAACAAATAATATTATTTTATTCATTATTTAATTCTTTCAAATATTTTTACAAAGGATCCAAATTTCTCATTGCTACATTCTTCCCCCTTTATAAAGATTCTCGTCCCTGCATCTCGCCTCTATCTCTATCTTACTCAAACAAAAGAGGATAATTCTTCTCATCTTCTCTTCAAGTTCCCACGCTGCTTTCCTCGACATCGTGGTTCTTCCATAACACCTTTATCGATGATATTACCTTGTTTCGCAGAACTTGCTCTTTTCTATCGATGATTTGAATCGCATCTCTCTCATAAGTTAAATCTTTCTCAATTTGAATAGGCTCAAATTCTATCACGTGCTTGTAATCCGCTTTGTAAGGACGTAAGACTCAAAACGTGAAATACATTATGTATTCGCTTCTAGGTCCGGAGGTAACGCTACCCTATAAGCTACCTCACCTACCCGCTCTAATACCTCAAAAGGTCCTATAAACCTTGGGCTTAGTTTTCCTTCTTCTTTCCAAAGCGATCTTTCCTTTCCAGGGAGATACCTTTAGAAACGTACGACGAGCCTACCTCAAACTCTCTATTCTCTCGATGTAAGTCCGCATATTTCTTCCGTCTGCCTTGAGTCATGATTAGACGACACGTATCAACTTCACCACTTCCATTGCTTTTGTCGCACCAATTTCGTCCTAGCATTCTGCGCTTCTCCCACTTCATCCCAATACAACGACGCTCGTATTTCCTTCCATACAAAGCTTCATACTACGCAAGATACCTATACTTGCATGATAACTGTTGTTATACGCAAATTCTACTAATGGTAGATGATCATCCCAACTACCCTTGAAATCCATGACGCAAGATCTCAACATATCTTCTAACGCCTCAATTGTCCTCTCGCCTCTGTCCCATCTGGCTTGTGGATGATATGTCGTACTCAACTTCAATCAAGGCCCCCAACTGCTTTTGAAGACTTCTCCAAAAGTTCGACGTGAATCGTGGATCACGATCCGACACTATCGAAATAGTGCTCCATGTCCGGAAATAATTTCCTTAACATATAGAGTGTAGCTAATCGATCTAAGTTATACTTAATTCAATTGGCAAAAAGTGAGTCGACTTCACAATCGGGCCCACTATTACCCAAATCGCATCATATCCCTTCCGAGTCGCTCGAAGTCCCACCACAAAGTCCATCGTGATATGCTCCCACTTCCACTCCGAATCTCCAATGACCGTAATAAGCCACTTGGTCGTTGATGTTCGGCTTTTAACTCTTTGACAAGTCAAACATTTACTCACATACTCGCTATTTCTCTTTTCATGTTCGCCACCAAAAACTCGTCAAGGTCTTGATACATCTTAGTGCTACTAGATGAATCGAGTACCTCAACTATGAGCCTCTTGTAAAACTTGCTCCTTTAATTCCGGCCTCATTCGAACCCAAATTCTTCCCTCAAATCTTAATAATCCTCATTATCAAGACTAAACCTAATATCTTTTTCAAAGGTTAACCGCCTCCTTCATCCGGATCACACTCATCGGCTTTTGAGTCGCACCTCCTCCTTACTCTCTCTCTACGATGGTAGATCAATCTCCGCCGCAAAAAAAAGTCGCTTCCACCTCACTTGGCAACTTCACCTCCAACTCCATCCTAGCCATCTCTCGTTATTAACTCATTTTGAGTCATTAACAAAGACAACTTCTCCCGACCCTTTTCTACTCAAGGCGCTACCACTACATCGGCTTTTCCAGGGTGATACAGATTTCACAATCATAATCCTTTATCAACTCCAAACACCTCCTCTCTCTCATATTCAACTCCTTCTCGTGTGAAGATATATTTTAGACTCTTGTGGTCCGTGTATATCTCACACTTTTCCCCATAAAGATAATGTCGCCATATCTTTAAGGCAAACACCACCATGCCAGCCCCGCATCATGAGTAGGGTAAACTTTCTCATAATCCTTCAATCGCCTAGATGCATACGCAATGAATGACCTTGCCATGTCGCATGAGCACGCAACCCAAATCCTTTATGCGAAGCATCGCTATAAACTACGAAATTTCCGTGTCATCGAGTAATGACAAAACAAGCGCTTCACTCAACTTCTTCTTCAGCTTCTTGAAAACTATCTTCGCATTTCTCACCCATACGCATTTCACCGCCTTCCTCGTCAAGTTAGTCAATGAGTAGCTATCTTTGAAAAGTCCCGAATGAACCTTCGATAGAACCCGCTAACCCTAGGAAACTCCGCACTTCGGCTCGGCATTTTTTGGTTGTTCCCAATTCATCACGGCTTCCACCTTTCACCGGATCTACTCGAATCCCCTCATGGTCAATAACACGACCTAAAAAACTCAACCTCTCTAACCAAAATTCACACTTAGTGAACTTCGTGATATAACTTCTCCTTTCTTAATGTCTCCAACACTATTCTTAGGTGTTCAAAGATGATCTTCCCAAGCATCTTAGAGTAGACTAGAATATCATCAATAAACACCACGATGAACTTGTCCAAATATTGTTTGAACACTGCTCATCATGTCCATAAATGCAAAGAGTGTATTAGTCAACCCAAATGACATCACCGTAAACTCAGAATGACCATAACGAGTCCTCGAATGTCGCCTTTGGCACATCTTCATTCCTAACCTTCACCGATGATACCCCATCCTTAAATCTATTTTGAAAAATATTTTTCCCCTTCAATCGATCAAAAGATCATCGATCCCGGGCAATGGATACTTATTCTTTATCGTTAACTTGTTCAACTCTCTGTAGTCGATACAAAGTCTCAACGATCCGTCCTTCTTCTTGACAAACAACACGGTGTTCTCCACTACTAAAACACTTGGCTGAATGTACTTCCCGTCCAACAATTCTTGCAAATTGCATTCATCAACTCCTTCATCTCTCACCGGCGCCCATACGATACGGTGCCTCTCGAAATCGTGCCGCCCCCCGCACAATATCTATTATGAACTCTGGCCTCCCTATCCTGGCGAAGACCCTAGAACTCACTTGGAAATACATCCACGAACTCACTCACTATAGGTATTTGTTCCATGGTCGCCCCACTCTCTTGGGTATCAACCACATGACACAAATAACCTACACACCCCTTCCTCAATAATTTCCTAGTTTGTGTCATGGTAAGACAACACGAACGTCCCGACGATTTATTCCCGTAAAATATTACATGAGATTGGTTTAATGTTTTAATACTAACGCATTTCTTTTGACAATCTATAATTGCCCCATGATTTATCAACCAATCCATTCCGAGAATTACATCGAATTCTCCTAACTTTATTTCCAGATTTATCTACCGATAATTTACAACCTCGAATGTCTACGCAACAACTCCTATGAATATCTTCAACAGAATTATCTCTTCGTTTGCTACCTTAATGTTCAAAGGTATAAGCAACTTTTTGGGAAGTAATCCTAGTCGTCTAGCAAAATCACATGCGATAAACGAACAAGTAAAGCACCCGAGTCAAACAAAGACGATGCATTTAAGTCGTTGATCGAATAATACCTCGCGACTACGCCCCCGAGGCCATCGCTGCTCTGATTTGGTCATATTAAAGGTACGGCCATCGGCTACACCCGGTCATACCGACCCCCAATAGTTAACTTACCACTATCGCGCCTTTATTCCCATCCGTCCCGTCTCTTTCTTTAAGCTTTTTTTTGCCATGTGGTCCGTAGACCCACATACAAAGCACCCATGATTCTTTCTTCTGCTTGGACAACAAGCAATATGCCCTCCCCCGTCTGCAAATTATAACACACACTACCTTTCCTTTGAGATGCACTCCTAGGTGAGTCTTCCCACAGTTTTACAGCCTCCATCCTCCTCTTAGGTCTCCTTGTTTCACTCCCATTCCCCGAGCTAACTACCTTCCTTTTTTATACCCTTCGCCACTCACTGCACCTTCAAACTTTCACCCTCCATCCACCTTCCCTTTGCTTTTCTTTATCCTTGTGGTATTGGCTCAACGCCTACTACCACCTTCGCAATTATTGCCTTCTCTAAACAACTCCAAAGGAAGTACTTTGGAACACAGAGATACGATTATAGAGCTGTGGTTTCAAGCCCCGCCAACCATCGAGCTTTCTCACCCCATCCACTTGATGTGGAGCTAACCTCGCCAGCCATTAAACTTATGCATACTCGGGAACCGCTATGTCCCCTTGTTTTAAATCTAGAAATCGATTCCATCCTTCCCCGCATGCTCGTGGGAAAGTAGTTCTCAGAGAATATTTCCTCGAACCTCACCCACGCTATCACATCTATTCCTACCTCGCCGATTGGCCTCCCACCAAAAGTTGGCCTCTCCTTCATCATGAGGTTGCAAAGGCAACCTTTTGGGCCTCATCGACATTTGCTATCACAAATGCCTTCTCAATCTCCCTAACCCACGCTTTGGGCTTTCGATAGGTCCGTAGTTCCTTTGAACTCCCATGACCCACACTCTTAAAGTCCTTAAATGTAGTAGCTCAGACTACACCAGATTTACGGGGATATTAGCCCCAGCTTGATTAAACGTCATGTTAAAAGGTTCAAAAATTCTCGCATGGGGTTAACTGACCTCCTCCTATTGATTCGTGTTCGCACCTTGGGTACGTGGTACTCTTCAAGCGGCATTTTGTCATTACAATAAACACACATATTTCATATTATGCATTTCCGCGCTTAGTTATTATTCCATATTAAACAATAACTTAAAACATTCATTACTCAACATTTTTCAAAAATGAAAACTTATATTAATTCATCAGTAGTATAATACTACATCTACATAACACAACCTAAGTCGGATACATTACTTTCCCGCTATCGCTTTCCAAAATTGGGAATTACAAAAGACTACCCTTGATTATACAAAAGAGGGCTTTACGTCACTACTATATACACAAATATGTACATACCTAACTACTCTAACAACTACTCGATCATATCTCGCCTTTAAGGCATTCTCGAAATCATTTTTGCAAGACCGAAAATAATATCACTACCGATAGATGTCGTCGCTGCCCCGCCTCTGCTCTCTACAGGATACCCAAATACCGCAAGAATCGAAATCCTCATGAGAACTCCTATGAATATAGGACATTCTCCCTATCTTCTGTTTCTTGGTCTTTAGCTCGCTCCTAAGCTCAAAGACCTCTTGTTTTAGCTCATGGACCTTGTCCTTAGCCAAAACTCTCTCATCATGTTCCTGTTCCCACATGGACTCCACGTCCGTCTTGTCCTCTATAACCGCTTGGAGCTCCGCCTTCAGCTCCTTGACCTCCCCGACAAGAATGTACATTCCTATCTATCACCGACATGAATAAAGGACATCATCGACTTCGAGTTATCTCTCGCCGCTATAGCCACCGGATTGAAGGATACTACCTCCACTTCTTCTTCCAACATGCCACAAATACGTATATGAGGTCTCTAAGCTTTGAGTCTCCAGACTCCACCACAACTATCTCAGATCTCGCCATGCTATGGGGTTCTTGTGATGATTTCTATCCGGTTTACCAATTCTTCACGACTACCAGATATCTCTCTATTTTCACCGACATCTACAACAACACAAAAAGTTGATTAGTAAACGCCAAGATAATAAAACACATAACATATATGATGCATTTTTATAAGGTTAACTTCCATCTTTTATTCTTTCGATTTTTTCTTAAGGTTATGACTTAAGGTTTTATTTCCCCCTTAAGTTTTATAACCTAATGCTTTGATACCAACCTCGTGACGCCCCCAAATCCGTGTATCTTCCAACCCGACAGATGGTGCTACACTACACTTGCTACAGCTTCACATAAACATTCAATTGAAATGCCTCAAAAGAACGGATATGTCTTATATATATATATCAAAAGAATATTTACATTCCCCAGGTTCTTTACAACCAATACATTGTCTTTGTCATAATATCAATATTATTCCTTACAAAAATCTATACTATTATATATGCAATCTACGGTTCGCTTTTTGCCTTTCCTTTATCCTCACGGATCCATCTGTCTGCTCTCGTTTTAGTCGCATTCATATGGTTCAAGCAAGAATGAGCCTAACTAGCTCAAAAGAAGTACAACAATTCTAGGAAAATAGCATGCTTGAAACATAGGAATCATATATCTTCAATAATCGAACAATAGTTACGTAAGTACTATTGATAATTCAAAATAACACTTTTTTCATTCAAAACGCTTTTACAACAACAATATTCAAGAAACATCAATTCTGCTCAAGACCGTAAGCATTTCATAAGTACTTTGAAAAGGACATCCCAAGCACGAAGTCCGTAAGTCCCAGATAGCTTACGAAAGCACGCCTAGGTGATCAAATTTATAGTACTCTATGTCGATCAACACTACATTCATTAAACGTATATACGCTTAAGTGTGGCAACCTCACGCGCTCGCTGCTTGACGACAAAAAACAATTTAGCATACACAATCTACTTTTGAAAACCACAACAATATTAGTTCGGTAAATCCTTATCAACACTTGATAGAATAACATAGCATACGCTCAGCCGAAAGGATTGGCTTTGACATTCCTCAAATACTAACTCATGCGAAGAATACATGAATCACAAAGACTTGTCCAGATCGAATCGAAACAAGGGTTAGAGTATTTGCCTTTAGCGGCCCGCTACAATTTATAACACGTGCACTTTACGCCTTTAAGGTCTCTACATTAGATGATAACATAACATAGAACATTAGGTCATGAATGATCATACATGGTTCCTAAAGAATCTTACCTACTTCTCAATCTAATTACGTATTAGATTTGTTATTATAGGTTCCGCTTTTCCATTACGATCATTCTTACATTCATAAGTAATCGATTTAACTTAACCTTAAGTGTTCATACTTAAGGCTTAATAATGTCTTAACAATGTTTCATTAAGATCTTTATTTAATTGCTTATCAATTACTAACCATGCTTCTATATGTAAACATTCATTATTGTCTTGGTCTTGAGGTCATGGCTGCATGCGGCACCGACTTTTTACACTTGGTGTCATACCAAGGCTACAGGCCACCTATTATCGCTTAGAACCCTGACTCTAAGCATACAAGGCATGAGTCTCAAGTGTTAATGGTCGGTCGTATGCCATGCCACTTCCGTAAGGTTATGGCTTTTTTCTACTAAGTTTCTATCACATGCAAGGGTAATAATGGTTTTCAATCAGCCATGGCACCAAATTCTGCACACCGTAAAAATTTTACAGACTTTTTATTTTGTGAGATTCCTGACTCAGAACTTCTTCAAGATAAGTCCTAATTGGTTCGCTCAAGAGCCTACGGGTCACAAATCACGATTCTATGCTGCTCATTCAAGAATTTTATCTATTCGACTTCGCTTTGCTAAAATTTCACCTATTAGTCCATTTTAACGAAAACGATAAACGCTCGTGAACGCTCAACGCCGCTTTCTTCGCTTCTAAGTCGAATCCGGCCATTTTGAGTCCGCAACTCTATAATGCCAAATATGACTTGTCTCCATCAAAACCAATGCTTCCAACTGTCAAACACAAAATACGACTTCCATTCCGAGAATTTCACGAATTCGACGATTATCGTCCAATCGTGTGAATTCCGGCGAAACCTCATTACTAATCATTCTAGGTGGATTTTAATCAACATGTAAGTATTACAAGTTACTTATTACACCAACTTATTAACAAAGTAGGTTTTGACTTATTCTCATAAGTCAAATTCTTATTTCCATTATTATCTATAATTTCATGTTCTTATGATAACAAAGGCTATTCTTCATAAGTTCATTAACTTATTTAAGTTCAAGTTGCTTATTCAACTTATTCGCTTTTAAGTCCATTGCTTATCAACTTCTCCTATGTTCTTAGCATCTAAGTTCATTAGATTACACTTCTTTATCAATCTCCTAATATGTTAGAGATGAAGAAGACAAGATCATTTACCTTTTGATGATTACTTCACTTGCTTTGAAAATCTACTAAGGAAAGGTTAAGCTCAAAGTGCTTATCGACTCTAACAAATAAGTTGTTTGTCTGAGAGAGAGTTGTTGAAAAAAAATCAAACAATAAAATGAATGAAATAGCTCTCTATTTATAGGCTTGACAAAGTGAGGGTAGAATGGTCTTTATGTCATCCCACCTCCTTAAACTAACCTCCTTACTATTCATTGCTTATTAACCAAGTCTACTTGCTAACCACTCTTATTTACTTGGCCATTACAACACTTGGTCACCACACAAAAAGGTTTGCCCATCAAGTTCACCCATGGGTTGCCCCATGGATCCTCATTAACTAATGGATCATAGTTTGGGCTTAATGCTAATTCAATTAACTTATCCTTTGGGCTTTGTTAATTAATTAGTTTGGGCCTCCCTTTATTAATCACTGGGTTTCATAATGAATCCCACTTAGGTTTACACCTTTAAGCTTTATGGACTTATTTTTATGCAAAAGTTACATTAATTCATTTCATTAGGTTTTAATACCTATATTCTCAAATTAAGTCCACATGCTAATTATTGCATTTTCCATACTTAGATTATTATTACATAATCCATCTCACCGATATTCTAACATTACGTATTTCTCGAAGTTCAAAAATAATTCTTTAGTGATAAATGGTGAATAGTGTTTTTTTGTAAACTTTCTCGAAAATATTTATTTTCGCCTTGGAAATTCAAACACTTTAATTCTCTCACGTGGTTCAATACTACGATCTTCCGACGCTTTCTAGGTTATAGAATCCACATACATCTTATTAACACATATAATAACAAATAATATTATTTTATTCATTATTTAATTCTTTCAAATATTTTTACAAAGGATCCAAATTTCTTAATTCTTCTTTATCTTCTTTCCAATTCCCACGTTGCTTCCTCGACATCGTGGTTCTTCCATAACACTTTTACTGATGATATTACCTTGTTTCGCAGAACTTGCTCTTTTCTATCGATGATTTGAATCGGCATCTCTTCATAAGTTAAATCTTTCTCGATTTGAATAGGCTCAAATTCTATCACGTGTTTGTAATCCGGTTTGTAAGGACGTAACACTGAAACGTGAAATATATTATGTATTCGCTCTAGGTCTGGAGGTAACGCTACCCTATAAGCTACCTGACCTACCCGTTCTAATACCTCAAAAGGTCCTATAAACCTTGGGCTTAGTTTTCCCTTCTTTCCAAAGCATATCTTTCCTTTCCAGCAGGGAGATACCTTTAGAAATATGTACGAGCCTACCTCAAACTCTCTATTCTCTCGATGTAAGTCCGCATATTTCTTCCGTCTCTGTCTTGAGTCATGATGAGGCGATACGTATCAACTTCACCACTTTCATTGCTTTGTCGCACCAATTTTGGTCCTAGCATTCTGCGCTTCTCCCACTTCATCCCAATACAATGGCGCTTTCTCGCATTTCCTTCCATACAAAGCTTCATACTACGGCATACCTATACTTGCATGATAACCTGTTGTTATATGCAAATTCTACTAATGGTAGATGATCATCCCAACTACCCTTGAAATCCATGACGCAAGATCTCAACATATCTTCTAACATCTGAATTGTCCTCTCGCTCTGTCCATCTGTTTATGGATGATATTCCGTACTCAACTTCAACTGCGTCCCCAACTGTTCTTGAAGACTTCTCCAAAAGTTCGACGTGAATCGTGGATCACGATCTGACACTATCGAAATAGGTTCTCCATGTCTGGAAATAATTTCCTTAACATAAAGTGTAGCTAACTAATCTAAGTTATACTTAATTCGAATTGGCAAAAAGTGAGCTGACTTCATCAATCGGTCCACTATTACCCAAATTACATCATATCCCTTCTGAGTCATTGGAAGTTCCACCACAAAGTCCATCGTTATATGCTCCCACTTCCACTCCGGAATCTCCAATGACTGTAACAAGCCACTCGGTCGTTGATGTTCGACTTTAACTCTTTGACAAGTTAAACATTTACTCACATACTCGGCTATTTATATTTCCATGTTTAGCCACCAAAAACTCTGGTCGAAGGTCTTGATACATCTTAGTGCTACCAGGATGAATCGAGTACCTCGAACTATGAGCTTCTTGTAAAACTTGCTCCTTTAATTTCGTCTCATTCGAACCCAAATTCTTCCCTCAAATCTTAATAATCCCTCATTATCAAGACTAAATCTAATATCTTTTTCAGTGGTTAACAGTTCCTTCATCTGATGACACTCATCTGTTTTGAGCTGCACCTCCTTTACTCTCTCTACGATGGTAGATTGAATCTCCGCCGCAAAAAGTCTCTGCTCCACCTCACTTGGCAACTTCACCTCCAACTCCATCCTAGCCATCTCTGTTATTAACTCAGTTTGAGCTGTTAGCAAAGACAACTTCTCCTTACGCTTTCTACTCAAGGCGTCAGCCACTACATTGGCTTTTCCAGGGTGATACAGGATTTCATAGTCATAATCCTTTATCAACTCCAGCCATCTCCTCTGTCTCATATTCAACTACTTCTATGTGAAGATATATTTCAGACTCTTGTGGTCCGTGTATATCTCACACTTTTCCCCATAAAGATAATGTCGCCATATCTTTAAGGCAAACACCATCATGACCAGCCCCTAGATCATGAGTAGGTAAACTTTCTCATAATCCTTCAATCGCTTAGATGCATACGTGAATGACCTTGCCATGTCGCATGAAAGACGCAACCCAAATCCTTTATGCGAAGCATCGCTATAAACTACAAAATTTCCTGTGTCATCGAGTAATGACAAAATAGGAGCTTCACTCAATCTCTTCTTTAGTTCTTGAGAATTGTCTTCGCATTTCTCAGTCCATACGTACTTCACCGTCTTCCTCGTCAAGTTAGTCAGCGGAGTAGCTATCTTTGAAAAGTCCTGAATGAACCTTCGATAGTAACCCGCTAACCCTAGGAAACTCCGTACCTCAGTCGGCGTTTTCGATTGTTCCCAATTCATCATGGCTTCCACCTTCGCTGGATCTACTGAAATCCAAAGTCATATACAACAGTTAGTAGAATTTGCACATGACGCTGGATTTCAACAAAGTCATAGTTCCCAATTCATCACGGTTAGCACATCTGCCCCAAAGTCATATACAAAATATATGCATTAAAAATCAAAACCATCACATATAAGGTTAACCTCAATGCCAGGAGTACTTTGCCTTCTCACTTTATTCTCATATGTCCTCAAATAGGATAAAAATAGCAGAAAAAAGGTGCCATTTTGACTGTTTTAGAAGTCAAATTTTTTCATTCATTATGTTCAGCATGGTTTAATAATAACATTTACTATGTTGAATATTTTTTATCAAGTCATTTGTGCATACATAATCACTACTATGTGTTTAGATGCATTTCATACGATAAGTCATTTTCCAACGGACAAAAACTGGAAAAAATACATGCATACGTTACTGTGGATAGTGCGAGAGCACTTATGCGGTGATGTAATTTGCGTAAAATCGCCCGAACTCAGCAGATCTGAAGGAGGCTCTCGGATTTTCCTTTGCAAGACAAGTTGAAAGTGACTTGTGAGACCAACTCACCGGATTATAACATCCACGGTTGGCCACGCTGTGCTCATCTCATGATCAAGAAAGTGTACCTGCGGCACCCCTTTGTGGGCCCCACCCCTCCGGCTCGGTCCAGTTCAAGTTGCAAAGGAGTTCTTGAGGACTGAAAAAGTCAAATCGAGAATAAAAATGCTACGTGATTGAGCAAAACAGCCTACAATCCTGGTACTCAAGAACTATTAGAGGATTTCATACTCTAGTACTCATATTCCCCAGCGGATCCTCGGCGGGGGTCACAACACAATGTTCCGTTGGCACAAATGTCAATGAAGGTCAAGCAACCTTGTCAATCTGCCCACAGAGTATCAGCCATTGATTCACACGTCAGTGAAAGACAAGTAGCCTTGACAGTCTACCCCACAGGGAGTTCATCCGTTGATTTACACATCGGTGAAGCACAAATCAACGAAGGTCAGGCAATCCTGACAACATTTGCTGTTGGCAATAAAACCAATAGAATCTTGACATATCTTGGCGATACAAACTAGGAAAGGTCAACATCATCAAGGAGGATCGATGATGGAATATGTTATACACATCCTTAAACAGACAAAGCGTCATCCCCACAGATCTCTTACACATAAGAGGCACCTCTTCGGAATTAAGTATGTATCAAAGCTCCAGGACTTTGGTGATAACTCCAACATCAACATCCTAACAGATTCGGATCACACAGCCGATCAGATCATATTTGCCAATCCTCAATGAACATTACAAGGATCCAGCAATCATCTCCAGCATGTTGGGCAACAACCCCGCACACATGCATCATACATTTGCATCATGTTGCATTTCAAGTGTCTAGGATTCTTTATCCTACTCATGCATCGCATTGCATGAGTATGATAAAGAGGGGCATCTGTAGACACTCGAAATTTTCTGTATACCTGTCACTAACATTGCAGGAGGACAGATTCGTCTTTCAAGAGAGAACCCTGGAAGACAGTTCATATCCATTTCGGATACTACCGGAAGTTCAGCATCAACCCCGAAACATACACCGGGAGTAACAATTCCAACCTTTGAGACAACCCTGAGGCGTGCAGATCCAATACCAGAACACACACCGAAGAAGACCGATTAATCTTAGAGATAACCCTGAGGTATCCAGTCTCAGTCCCAACCATGGGAATAATTACCAACCTTGGTGATAACCCCAAGGAATGCAGTTTTGGAGATAACCCCGAAAATGCGTGTTTCAAATACAATCAGCTTCAATCTCGGCGCTCATAACGAGATACTCAGTACCACCCTGGAGATAACATTGGGAGGACAGGCACACCTCAGAGATGACACTGAGGACCTTCAACAATTGCAGCAGTCTAATCTCAGCGAAGCCCTGAGCAACGTCTGCTTTATCAGCCCGAACCGGTGATAACCCCGGTGAGGGGCAACATCGTCATCTTGCCAACACGATGCCACGTCACGTCGTCTCAACATCATATTTCTACACAATGACGTCCCACAAGAACTAAGGAAAATCAATCCCGATTGACTATTGCGCAGGATAACGGATAGAATTTGAAGCTGAAGACCAGAGGGCACCGTCCCATCTTCATGACTTCGTACAACCTCTAATCCCGTGACATTGCGTAACTCTCGACAACGGAGGTCCGAAATAGGTCCTATATACCTCAGTCGGATGACCGGATTGCAATTCTGAAAGTTCAAGCGGACATTGCAGTGGCTGAGTGCACGTACTTTGAGACGACGGAACCCGAGAAACTTGGGGCAACCCGGGTAGCCTTTGGTACACCTACGGCCCAGCCGCAGGTACACCTGTGGCTGCGGCTCCACCCTCTATAAATAGAGGGCTTGGAGTGGCCATTTTGCAAGAGAAAACGGCGAGGAAGCCCTACCTAATTTGCTCCGTACTCACCATATACTGAGTGCTTTCTCAATTTAAACACATGTGAGCTCACATATAGCTACTTTTATACCTACAAAAGCCAGTGTTTACCTACTTTAAAGATATAGAAGTCTTCTTTGGTAGCCCACTGTAAGCCATCTCACACACTTTAAGCCTTTCTCTTCATCTCTGCACACACCCTTCTTCACGTTGAGAGTTGTGTTGCGTGTGTTTGCCCGGACTTCGGTCAGTGGTTTTATTTCAATTTGTATATACATATATATATATACGAATCAAGGTTTAACTTTGTTCGATGAGCCTAGACTTGATGCGAGGCGTTTACTACTTTAATATATATATATATATATATATATATATATATATATATATACATTTATATATATTAACGTATGTCGGACTTTGTTCGATGAGCACGGATTTTACATCCTGAGGCGTTTACTTGCTTTTATATATATATATATATATGAATGTTTGTCGAACTCATTACGATGAGCCCGATTTTACATCCGGTGCGCTTACTCGCTATATATATATATATATACTTATATATATGAACTATTGTCGAACTCTGTTCGATGAGCCTCGGATTTTACATCCGGTGCGTTTATTGCTTTTATATATATATATATATATATATATATATATCGCCCCACTGGAGTTCACTTCGTGGTGGTTGATCGCTTCTGACTTTCTTTACGTTTAAGCCCCGCCTGAGTTTACTTAAGTGGCGGTTGATCGCTTCTGACTTTTATTTACATTTTGTCCCGCCTGGAGCTTCCTCGTGGTGGTTGATAGCTTCTGACTTTATTTACGTTCCGTCCCGCCTGGAGTTTCCTCCGTGGCGGTTGATAGCTTTTATAGCTTTATTTACATTTTTCCGATCCCCATGGAGGTGCTTCCATGGTGGTGATCATGTACGTATATATATATTTATAGCTTTTATATATCTTAAACTACGCTTTCATACAAATTGTGGTATCATATGCGTCATGAATCATGTGATCATGATTCACCTATTGGATCTAGATTCGGTTCCCATGATGGACATTTTCGGTTATGTAAGACTTGTAAATCATTCTGCGATTATGCAATTTCCTCGGATGGTTTTTCATACTCACGAAAATCGGCATTATTTTTGTACATTATTTTCTTATAGATGTTTAGCATCTCGAAATAAAATCAATCAAGCCGAACACTTAATAAAATGGAAGTGTATAAGGTCTCAATTACTATTGAGCATCGGGGTTTGAAAACCTTTTTATAAAACATCATTGCTATATCTTGCTAAAAGCTGAATTTTTACATAAATTCAAACCACAACTATATAAGTCTGACGAGGCCCCGCATTACTTCCAAAAAACAGCACATTAACCCACACACACACACACACACACACATTCAGATAATAGTTTCTTGAAAAGAGGCGGTCACCGTGGTAACACGAATGTCGGGTGCCTAACACCTTCCTCCGCATAATCAAGTCTCCTGACCCTAATGAATCTTGGTTTCACTGGGCAGTTTTAGCAATGTCACATCATGGGTCAATGTGCAAACCTTTTCTCGGTTGTGTTGGTACAACCATTTAAAAAACCAATGGCGACTCTTAATAAATCCATCGTCGACATTATACATGTCGGACTTTTTTCACTTGTTTTTTCAAACAAATCTCACCTAAAATGAGAACACCAAAGAACAAGTAACGGAAAGGGACATCTAAAAAATCCTGACGTCGACACAGTGCCGTAAAAAAAATGCATTCGTACACATTCATCAAATGTAAATGCAACATCCACACACAAGCATATAACAGTTTGAAAAGCTTGTAATAGCGGCTTAAGTCCTCTTACTGGTGTCCCCAGCAGAGTCGCCACCTGTCGACGTCGGGATTTTTATTTGTCCTTTTTCGTTACTTGTTCTTTGGTGTTCTGAAGTTAGGTGAGATTTGTTTGAAAAAACAAGTGAAAAAGGTCCGACATATATAATGTCGACGATGGATTGTTAAGAGTCACCAGTTGGTTTTTTAAATGATTGTACAACACAACCGAGAAAAAGGTTTGCACATTGACCTCCAAAGATGTGACACCGCTAAATGTGCCTCATGAAACAGAGATTCATTTAGGGTCTGGGACTTGATTATGCAAAGGGAAGGTGTTAGGCACCCCCCGACATCCGTGTTACCACGGTGATCGCCACTTTTCAAGAAACTGTTATATAAATGTGTGTGTGTGGGTCAATGTGCTATTTATTTGGAAGTAGTGCGAGGCCTCGTTCGCACCAATATACACAGGGTTTGAATTTACGTAAAAATTCAATTTTTAGCAAGATATAGCAGTGATGTTTTATAAAAGAGATTTTTTAAACCCTTGTGCTCAATAGTAATTGAGACCTTTTACACTTCCATTTTTATTAAGTGTTCGGCTTGATTGCTTTTATTTTCGAGATGCGAAGCATCTATAAGAAAATAATGTACAAAATAATGCCAACTTCCTCGTGGGTATGAAAACCATCTGAGGAAATTCAAACACCGCAGATAAATTTACAAGTTGCTTAGAGCTGAAAATGTCCATCACGGGAACCGAATCTAGATTCAATATCTGAATCTGTGATCACATGATTCCTAGGCTCACATGATGCCGCAATTCGTATGAAAGCAGTAAGCAAGTATATATATAAAAGCTGTAAATATATATATATATATATATATATATATATATATATATATATACAGACATGATCAACCACCACGAAGCACCTCCATAAGGGATCAGAAAATATAAATAAAGTTATAAAGCTATCAACCGCTACTTAAGAAACTCCAAGCGATTTAAACGTAAAGAAAGTCAGAAAAAGCGATCAAACCGCCATGAAGTAAACTCCAAAGTGATTTAAATATATATATATATATATATATATATATATATATAAGCGATAAACACAATTTGATGTAAAATCCGTGCTCATCAAACAGAGTTCGACAACAGTTCTTATATATATGGTCCTCGATCAAGTATACCTTTATCTTATTCACTTGTGCTCACCCCTTTAGAAAGCGATTTTGCCAATATATAATCGTAGCTCATACTTTTAGCGACGCTATATGTTGTCCGTCACTAAAAGTATAGGCGACAGATTAATATTGACCGAAACTGCCGCCTAAAAGGGGGCTGACCAGTGAGTAAGATAAGAGGTATGCACTTGATCCTCTCGCTCAATATATATATATATATATATATATATATATATATATATATATATATATATATATATAAGCAAGTAAACGCTCCAATGTAAAATCTGGGCTCATCAACAATGTCCCATATAAGTTAATATATATATATATATATATATATATATATATATATATATATATATTAAAGCAAATAAACGCCTGCATCAAGTTCAGGCTCAATCGAGGCATAACTCGATAATGTTAGTCCAAAATATATATATATATATATATATATATATATATATATATAAAAACTGAAATAAAACCACGGACCAAAGTCCGGGCAAACACACGCAACACGACTCTCAACGTGAAGAAGGGTGTGTGCAAAGATGAAGAGAAATACTTTAAAGTGTGTGAGAAGGCATACAGTGGGCTACCAAAGAAGACTTCAATAAATTTAAATGTACGAACACTAGGCTCCCGTCAATAAAAATATGACAGAATATAAGCTCAAAAGTGTTTGAAATAAGAAAGCACTTAGTTTATAGTGTGCACAAAGCAAATTGGACAGGGTTTCCTCGCTATTTCTCCTCTAAATAAGGCCACCCCAAGCCCCATATATATAGAGGGGGTGCCGCAAGTCTACCTGCGGCTGCCCGAGATGACCAGGATGCCCAACAATATGGATCCCATCGTGTCGAAGTACGTACACTCAGACAACGCGTTGTTCGCTCGGTCGTTCATAACTTTCAATCCGGGAGTCAGATGGAAACGTGTCATACCATTCCGGAAAGCTCTTTTCGAGAGCTACACAATGACATAGGATTTTCCAATTTTTTATTCCTGGAAGATGGGCCCATGACCAAAATAGCATTTCTGGGTTTCCGTCAGGCAATCCGGTGAGCCATTTTGCGTAGTTTGCGCTCCGGAGTTAAGATATGGTTCTTGTGGGACTTCTTTTGAATTAATTTGAGTTGAAATGAGTGTATTTGATTTGAAGTGAAGTTGAGTTAGAAAAATGACCATTTTTCCCCTCCCGGGGTTATCTCCGATTTTTGCGCAGTTGTAGCAGTCTTTTCTCAGGGTTATCTCTGAGGTTAGACTTGGGGTTATCTCCAGGCTTTGAACTTAATCCCCTGGGGCTATCTCCAGGGTTGAAACTGACTTTCCCGGGGTTAACTCTGGGTTGGAAACTGGATCTGCCGTGGCTATCTTCGGGGTTAAAATTGATGTTGTGGTCCTCCAAGGTTATCTCTAGAGTGTGAAAAAGATGTTTTTGCCCTCCTGCATGGTTAGTAAAAGGAAAAGAAAATTTTGAGTGTCTGCAGGCGCCATGTGGGAAGACTGTTTTAATAGTGAATGGCCCCGACCATCGTGATTTAAGTTTCTCGAGAAATAACCTCAGTCGTGAGTTGTACAATAACGCAGCTTGGCCCGGTTCAAACTTCTTATTCAAAATCTTCTAGTCGTTCCACTTCTTGACCTTCTTATTGTATAACTTAGAGTTTTCATAATCTTGTAGACGAAACTCATCTAGCTCATTAAGTTGCAACAGTCTTTTCTCGCTCGCAGCTCTTTGATCAAAATTCAACTTCTGAATGGCCCATTATGCTTTATGTTGAAGTTTAACTGGGATACGACATGTTTTCCTGTAAACAAGTTGATACAGAGACATACCAATTGGTGTCTTGTATGCTATGTGATAAGCCCATAGAGAGTCATCTAATTTCAGAGACCAGTTTTTTCTGTTCGGATTCACCACTTTCTCTAAAATTCGTTTCACCTCTCTATTTGAAACTTCAGCTTGGCCACTCGTTTGGGGATGATATGTCGTTTCAATCTTGTGATTAACTCCATATTTTTCCAAAAGAGATGTAAAGAACTTATTGCATAAGTGACTTTCTTCGTCACTTATAATTGCTCTCGGCGTGCCAAATCTCATGAAGATGTTCTTCTGAAGGAATTTCAAAACAACTTTGGCATCATTCATTAGGAGTGCCACAGCTTCAACCCACTTCGATACATAGTCCACAACTAGCAGGATGTATAGATTGTTGTATGAAGGTGGAAAAGGTCCCATAAAGTCAATCCCTCATACATCAAAAATTTCAACTTCTAAGATTGTGTTGAGCGGCATCTCATTCCTTTTTGAAATATTGTCCACCCTTTGACATTTATCACAACTTTTTACAAACTGGTGGGCATCTTTGAACATAGTTGGCCAGTAGAATCCTTCCTGGAGAACCTTTGCCATTGTTCACTCACTTCCATAGTGACCTCCATATACAGATGTGTGGAATGCGTGTAAGATGTTATTAACTTCACTTTGGGGCACACATATACGAATCATCTTGTCCGCACACTGTCTGAAAAGATAAGGCTCATCCCACATGTACCACTTGACATCATATATGAATTTCTTTTTCTGCTAACGTGTCAAGTCTGGAGGAAAGATCTTGCTCACCAAGTAATTAGCAAAATCCGCATACCATGGAAATTCTGAATTTACCCCCACACAACTGTTCATCCAAAAATAACTCGTTGATCAAACATTAATCTGCCTTATCTTTGTCCGAATTTTCCAACCTTGAAAGATGATCAGCTACTTGATTTTATGTCCCCTTCCTATCCTTGATTTCCAAATTGAACTCTTCAAAGAGTAGAATCCATTGAATAAGCCTAGGCTTTCAATCTTTCTTTGATATTAGATACCGAATCGTCGAGTGGTTCATATATACAACAACCTTTGTTCCTATCAGGTATGAGCGAAACTTGTCAAAGGCATACACGACCGCATGTAACTCCTTCTCAGTAGTTGTGTAGTTCAATTATGCATCCGTGAGTATTTTACTTGCATAATATATAGGATGAAATATCTTGTCTCGGCATTGTCCCAAAATAGCCCCTACCGCGTAATCAATAGCATCACACATTAACTCAAACGACATCGTCTAATCCGGTGTTATGATTACGGGAGCTGTTGTCAACTTCTTTTTCAACTATTCAAAAGCTGTTAAACATTCTTCATCAAATCTGAAAATTGTTTCTTTCTCTAAAAGACTACATAGTGGTTTTGCAATCTTTGAGAAATCTTTGATAAACCAGCGATAGAATCCAGCACGCCTAAGAAAACTGCAAATTCCTTTAACTGAGGTCGGTGGGGGTAGATTCTCAATTGTTTTCAACTTTTTTCGGTCAACTTCTAACCCTTTCGC
This sequence comes from Panax ginseng, assembly GCA_020205605.1. NCBI lineage: Eukaryota > Viridiplantae > Streptophyta > Magnoliopsida > Apiales > Araliaceae > Panax > Panax ginseng. The sequence continues at coordinate 51,153,727 of CM035143.1, read as the reverse complement.
AGAGACTTTGTGCCCAAAGATGATTCCTTCCTCGACCATGAAATGGCATTTTTCCCAATTCAGCACAAGATTGGTTTCCACACAACATTTCAATACCATAACCAGATTCTCAAGACAACTCTCAAAGGTATTCCCATATACTAAAAAATCTTCCATAAAAACTTCAACATTGCGCTCCACCATATCTGAAAATATAGCCATCATACATCTCTGAAAGGTCATCGGTGCATTACACAATCTCAATGACATCCTCCTGAAAGAAAAGGTGCCATATGGGCATGTGAATGTTGTTTTCTCTTGACCTTCTAGGGCAATGACGATCTGATTATACCCCGAATACCCGTCCAACAAGAAATAGTACTCATGTCCGGCCAAATGATCCAACATCTGATCGATGAAAGGTAAGGGAAAGTGATTCTTCCTGGTTGCCTTGTTGAGCTTCCTATAATTCATACATACCCTCCAGCCGGTCACTGTCCTCGTCAGTATCAATTCATTATCATCATTAGTCATAACCGTCAGCCCACCTTTCTTTGGGACACATTGCACTGGGCTCACCCATGAACTGTCTGAGATAGGGTAGATTATCCCAGCATCCAGCCATTTCAAAATCTCTTTCTTCACAACTTCTTTCATGATTGGATTGAGCCTTCTTTGTTGTTCCACTATCGGTTTTGCCTCCTCTTCCAAGAGTATCTTGTGCATGCCAAATAAAGGGCTTATTCCCTTGATGTCAGCAATTGTCAATCCTATCGCAGACTTGTACTCTCAAAGAACCCTCATCAACTTACTTTCCTATAAGTCATTAAGCGCAGATGCAATAATAATAGGTAAAGTATCAGAATTACCCAAAAATGCATACCTGAGATGTTTAGGAAGAGGCTTTAGCTAAAGAGTAGGTGGTTGCTCAAATGAGGATTTCATCAGTGTCGATGCTTTCTCTTCTATATGTAATGGCTCAAATAGAACTTTGGATCTACTCACTCTAGGCAATGCATCCAACATATGCAAATAATCCACAAATTCTAGATCATCCAAGTTGGCATCTCCCAGCAACGTGTTTTCCAACGGATCCATGTCCAAACCTTGAATCAAGTCTTCATTAACCATCTTTTTGATCACATCCATTCGAAAACACTCTTCCTCATCTGTAGGGAATCCCATTGCTGTGAAAACATTAAACTTCACCTCTTGGTCTTTCACTCTCATCGTTAACTCCCCTTTTTGAACATCAATAAGAGTCCTCCCAGTTGCCAAGAATGGTCTCCCTAAGATAATAGGAATGTTCTTATCTTCTTCGTAATCCAAGATGATGAAATCTACTGGCAATATAAACTTATCCACATTTACTAGTATATCCTCAACAATCCCTCTCGGATAAGTAACTGATATGTCCGCCAACTGTAATGAGATGTTTGTAGGTTTTGGTGTTGGCAAACCCAACTGAGTGTACATAGATAATGGCATGAGGTTCACACTCGCACCCAAATCGCATAAACATTTGTTGAAGGCCATGTTCCTAATTGTGCAAAGAATGGTGAAACTCCCTAGGTCCTTCAACTTCGGAGGCAACTTCCTCTGCAATATAGCACTACATTCCTCCGTCAATGCAACAGTCTCATAATCTTCTAACTTCTTCTTTCTCGATAAAATACCCTTCATAAACTTTTCATAGCTCGGCATCTGTTCTAGGGCTTCTGCGAACGGAATATTACTCTGTAACTTCTTGAAGATTTCTAAAAACTTTGAGAACTGTTTATCTAATTTTTGCTTTTGAATTGTTTGCTGAAACGGTGGTGGAGGATAGACAACTGGTTCAACATCTGCCTGATTCTTATCCACTTGCATGTCTTCACCCTGTTTCTCTTCAACCAACTTTTCTTCACTTTCTTTCACATCTTTCATTGGCAAAGTTTCTTCACTTTGTCCCTCGAGAAGTTTTCCACATCTTAATGTGATAGCTTGACACTACTCTTGATTTCCCCTTGGATTCTTCTCAGTATCACTCAGTAAAGCCCCTTAAGTTCTGTTATTCAATGCCATAACAAGTTGTCCCATCTAATTTTCCAAGTTCTTAATCGTCGCTGCTTGCGTTTTCATAGCTGCCTCATTACCGGATATGTATTTCAACAATAGCTCTTCCAAATCTGACTTTTTCTCTTGATGTGGAGCTGACTGTTGATGCTAATTTTGGAAATCGGGGGGATAAGATGGTCATGGAGCTTTCTGATTTTGGTTGTTACTCCATGAGAAGTTCGGATGGTTCCTTGCCCCCGGATTGTAGGTATTCTAATATGGATTTGGAGGTATTCCGTTATAGCTACCTACAAACTGAACTGCTATCGGATTGATGCACACTGCTCTGTCGGATGTTCCCCAGCACACAGTTCACACACATACGCCACTGCTGAACCTATACTCCCGTGAGGGCATCCATTTTCTTTGACAGCACTAAAATCTGAGTTGCTAAAACTGTCACTCCATTTACCTCTAACACTCCAGCTACCTTAGGCTGTGTCATTCTTGTTGTGGGCCACTGGTAGTTGTTAGCTGTAATTTTCTCAATCAAGTCATATGCCTCCTCAAATCTTTTAGCCATAAACGCTCATCCTGAAGCTACATCTATACTGGTCCGAAGATTACTATTCAGCCCGTTGTAGAAGGTGTTCATCTGCAACCACTTAGGTAATCCGTGATACGGACATTTCCTCAGCAACTCCTTATATCTTTCCTAAGCTTCATACAGAGACTCCCCATGTTGCTGTTCAAACATTGTAATTTCATTCCTGATCTTCGCAGTCTTTACAGGTGGAAAAAATTTGGCTAAAAATTTTTGAGCTAGGTCATCCCAAGTAGTGATTGACCCTGGCAGTAGTGAATGTAACCAGCTCTTCGTCTTATCTCGCAGTGTGAACAGAAACAAGTGTAGTCTCACTGCATCATTAGATACCCCCATTGCACTTGAAGGTATCACAAATCTCCAGAAAGCTCATAAGGTTCTCATTTGGATCATCATTAGCGAATCCCCCAAACTGTACCGAATTTTGTATCATCTGAATTATGCCAAGCTTTATCTCAAAATGGTTAGCAGCTATCGCAAGCCTGGTAATACTTGACTGAATTCCAGTAACCTTAGGTGTGGCATAATCTCTAAGTGCTTTCTGATCCTCTGCAGACATACTTTCTTTCTTATCAAAATTCTCCCTACTTTCCTTAATCCACTTACTCAACCTCTGAAACCTTCTTTCGATGTCGTCCTCGTAAGGAAGTAAATCTGGTTTCTTTTATCGAGTTTGCATACATTAGTCACGAGAACCTGAAACAAGAAATAACAAAAAAATAAAAATAAAAAATGTTTAACTAAAACTGATCTAATTAAACTGATATTGAAAGTAATAAAATCAATTTATATCACCGGCAGCGGCGCCAAAAACTTGTTGGGGGTAATCTAATTAAGCATGGCACGCAAGTATACGTGATCAACAAGTAATATAATAATAAGTTGAGTGTCGTTTCCACAGAGACAGAATTCAAATTTAATCTAACAATTACCAATTTTGTATTATTTCTTATTAAACTAACCAATTTAATGATGAAAATAATTAAAAACTAATAAACAAAAATCAAATCAAATCAACTAACTACCACAAAACGCAGATAATGGAAAATTAAGCCTACAACTTCACTTTAAGCTTCACTCAGATTATCATACTTCTTTTCAATCCAATTAAATATTCTAGTTCATTAATCAAAAACATGAAAGTAGAATTAGCCATCTCTCGATGCACTAAACCCATATCAACTTAAATCCATAGATGATAGAATTAAGCCAAACACCCTAATTAACTAATTCACTATATCTCTATGTGAATTACAATTAATAAAGGTTTAAATCCCAAGTTCTTACACGATTACATGGAATGCATAGGTATATCTCTATCCCTAACATAAATCATGAATTCCATCAAAACGCAGAAATCACAAACACATGCTATTATGACTAAGTCTAAACTCATATTTCATCTCTCAAATTCATATAAGTCCACATAGAATTGGTGATCAAGTAATTCATAGATTACACACAAATCATAATAGATGAACTGAAAAATAGCATCATTGAATTAAAATCAAAGCATGATAATCATCGTTACACTTAAAGATCCATTGTAAGCTTAATAAGTTGAATTAGTTCATAACTAATGAATTAAACACTGAATAGATTAAAGAAAACATCATCTCAATTACAAAACTGAAATTAAAGAACAAGAATAGTAATAGAACCACCCTCTCTTCGCTCAATTCTGCAATCTTCGTGCTCATTGCTCCTTTGCTCTGCTCCTCCAAAATCTTCACAAATTAGGGCTTGAAAATTGCTCTTGATTGATTGATTGATTAATGACAGAATCTCCTAGCTTAAGTCTCTGTAATTGCTACTAAATACGTCATCTGCCAAGTCCCAAATGCATCCAAAGTTCATCAGTCTACGCTACGACAGTAATAGAATTGCATCAAAACTCATCTTTCTTGTCCGCGTACCCCCGCCCCGACGGGGTGTTAAATCTCTGCGCATTGTAAGAAAATTGCAGGAATCATATGCACCCTATAAGAAAAAATATTACCTTCTTATGAGTAGTAATTTTACGTAGAGAATCAAGGAAGTCGTAGTATTTGTCATTAATCTTGATTTTCCAAATTCATGATCAAACATTTGATGGTACGCGAAATCAATGTGTATAAAGACTATTTAAACGTGTATCCCTCGATAAACAAAATGCATGATGACGCATATGATGTTGTATGAACGGATTAGGATTTTGGGCGAAGAAGATAATGCATTTTTACTAGAAGTTATATGCTCTTTGGTTTGAATAATGGGGTTATCCATAATAGGATCACGAATGAATACAAGATAATAGTAAGAATTTCAAATTTTGTCTTTAAAATTGTTCAAAATAATTATTATATTGATAGAATAAATCTCTTGTAATTGGTTATGTTAAAAAAAAAATTATCTTATTCAATGCTACATCATTTGAAATACAATTGCACCCAAAAAAAATTAAGACCACTTACATTTTCCATGTATGTAACCCCAAGTGGACTCTAATTATGAAGTATTTTATGATAGAAAGGTTCCGAATACAAAATATATTTTTTGGTGGAGAAATTTTCCAACCTCTAAGCTCGCTTTTCCACGAGTTATTGTCTGGAATAGTAAAAAGAACTGAAAGGACGGTGAACTAGAGGAAAGAATATGAGACGATGACTAATAAACGTTTGACAATGAAAATTAAAAAAAGAAAAGAAAAATAAAGAGGATTTAATACTTATGAGGGAAAAAAAAGTAAATTCCTTTCGTCGTAATTGTAAGTTTAAAGGAAAATTGAACTAAAAATAATGTATTGTTATTTTATCCTTATGACATGGATATTTTTAGTAATATAAAGTTGTATACAAATCTTTGATCAATTTCCTCCAGAATTGGAAGAAAATTTAATTCAAATTTACCTCCTGTACTTTCTATCCTCAAAGAACTCAAACAAAAGATTTTTAGTTTCTCCTCCAAATTTATCTCATTCTTCTTTCCTTTTTCTCCTCGTTAAATTTCACAAACAGTGCATATCTAATTTTAACTGCTATTCGCGGTCCAGCTGTATCTACGGTTTCTGAAAAGAAGAAAAATAGAACATCTTATTGTTCATCTTCCACAAATTCTAGTTACAAAGTTTATATGTTTTCTTCTTTTTTTTCCTTTTCCTCTTTCTTTTTTCTTTTCCTCTTTCTTTCCTCAAAAGTTCTCTATATTTACAAATTACAATCCAGAAAGTAGGAGATGACTATTAAAGCCGACAGAAACTCCCAGATATATAGGAAACAAAATAATTATCAGAGCCAAAAAAAAAACTACTAAAGGAAGTTTCTGGCCTGTGCACTCGTAAAGGGATGTAATTGACCCAATCAATAAAAAACACCATGCTCAAAGTATACACAGAAATTAGACTACTAATTCATGGTCCCTCTAAGAGTTGATAGACCTTCACTTTTCAAAAAAGGGGACATCAACAGCTAAGCGAAGTTGCAAAAATTTGGCACCTGCTGGCTAGTGACCATCGTTTTTTACCACATTTATCTTCCCTTTGGCACGATTAAAGTCCTGCAAGCTACAGTATTCTTCTACAAGCAACCTATCCAATTCCGGATGTTTCCTTAATGCTCTTTGGTCATGTGCCCGACGATAGTGATGGAATGCCCTGCCACAAATACAAGAACTAATAAACTAGGAGAAGAAAATGAGAGGAAAAAAAAATTTTAAAAAATTTACAAGGAAAATAGTTTTTTATTTTCTTTCTTCTGCATTCACTCCTGTCAGAAAGGGAGGGTGAGTGGTGCAGAACTGTGTTATTGGAGACTAATGCTTTTAGCCTAATAGTCGGAGCTAGCCCTACTTAGGGGGTGTTTTGATAAAACTGAATGAAATAGTTTTGAATGTTTAAGTAATCTGAATGAAGCAGAATTTTGAATACTGAATGAAAAAAGTTGTTTAATAATTGACATGTCTGAAACATTTGAATAACATATTTTTATTATTTTACCCCTTTAAAAAAATTCAAAATTATTATAAATTTATTTAATATTACTTGATATAATAGTTAATATTATATAAAAAAAAATTAAATATAAAATACTTCATTCGTCATTCAGCCAAAAAATTACACGGCCATTTAGCCCAAAAATCTGACCGATTCATTTTTTATTCTAAACAAACGCACTAAATAGTGAATTTATCTCACTATTCAAATTTTAAACAAATACCCCCTAACTCAAGGTGGCTTTGTTTAACAAACATTTTTAAAATTTGGGTTTTGCGCACTTACAAACTAATCAAGTTAATCTCATCCCAAGTTCAAGTTGCAGCCATTCTCGATAAAAATTTCAAAAAGTTGCAAAATGTTTTAAGAGCTTAACGATATTATAGCTTATTCGCATAGAGGTTTAAACAAACTATAAGTTGCATACGATATTAAATTGCTTTTGTTTTTTTTTTATTATAGAAAATCTGATAAAATATATTACTCGACACCTTTAATCCCCCAACTAGTTGTGTTTTGGTGACCAAGTGTTTATTGTGGTGCTCAATTTCTATCAAGTTCCCTTCAGCCTTGCAGCTAAGTAGACTTGATCACTTGTCGAATTCAGAGTAGAGAACTCCATTTTTCACAATGTATAGCTACTCAAGCTCAATTAGTCTTTGTTAGATCAGTGTTGTCATTGATCCAACTCTTGTCTCAACTCAGAAACTTATTGTTCCAAGTTTCAATTTCACAAACACCTACCAGACCTTGTGCACTGTGCCATGGCTACTTCCTCAAACTCCCAGAGCATGTTGCAACAAGACTTCCTTAGTTTTAGGGAATTTATGACTGAGAGGTTCTGTATGATAGATGAAAGGATGGAAAAATTCACAGATCTCACCAGTGACCTAATGAAACTAGCACTGAACCAGAGTTTACCGACCCTTTTAACCAAGAAAAACAAGGAGGGGTCTATAGAGATCCCTACCATGTTGCAAGAGTCATAACTGAAATGAAAGAAGACGACAAAATGTACCTAGAAGAGGAGGACAAAGGTTTGACAATGAGGGAAGTACAATACAGCAGGGCTAGGAAAAAATTTGGCTACAGGGCTAGGCAAGTGGTAGGTAAAGTGAAGATGAAGGAAGCCAGGACTGGTGTAAAGGGCATGGAGGCAGCACAGAGGAAGCCACGTGGGAAGATGAAGGGCTTTTGAAGCAAAATGTTCCAATTTCTCACTTAATCCACGAGGACATGGAGGCTCTTAAGGAAGGGGGAATAAACAAGCCTCAGTAATTTTGCCTAACAGCAGAGGCTATTTCAGGAAGGGTGGTTCCGTGGTTGTAAATAGTATCTGGAATAAACTCAATGCTTGTGAGTTTGTCAGGATGAGGAGGGTGTAGGATAATCGTATGGTATAGGATAGCAAGAGAGCAGAGAGTATATTTTATATATAATGAAATCATTTTATAAATAGCAAAGAGAATATTATGAAATAGAAGTGAGAGCTCGCTTCTTCCCCAAGTTTCTCTCCTATTCTGCTCATTCTTCTCTGCCTAACTCAGAATCCATATGATATCCTTTTACTTGTATCAAATTCAGTTTGTTCACCTTGAGGGGGCCTTGCCATTCTTCCTCTAAATGGTTTATACGGTTCATCCAACCCAGCCTTGGTTAATCTAAGAGCATAGACTCCTGACTATGCTCTACTTCAGGTAAGACCTCCAGGATTAAGGACCTTTTACTCTCATGACAACCCTAAAAATATCCGAGTTGTGAGTTTAGTGTAGAATTACCAAACATAATCTTATTGACAAGCGAACTACGTATTGGTACTTCTGTATCCAAACATGACAAGTGTACCAAATTTTTTGGTTTGTTTTACCTATAGTTGCACAAATTAAAATATTCAAACTTAGTTTTTGATGCTTGAACATAACATTTCTACTAAAATATTTATAAAACAATCAATTTGTTGATCTAACTAAATATCTTCTATAAAACTTAAATTTATTACATTTAGATTCTAATAGAATTCCTAACTATATATAAGCATTCATATAAAGCTAAGCTCCAAATAGGTTGGGTATAAAAGTTGTTTCCACAAAGTTCGTAAAATTGTTCATTTTCTCAAACTTAGATCAACTTAAAAGTTTAAAATGAATACAAACTTTTATCCCTATACAGGCAGGCATAAAAAATACACATTAATACATTATTCTATAATTGTTTAGTTAACTTTTGTTTTACAAAAAAGAAATTCCACACTTAATCCAAAATATTACTAAAAAACAATTTTGTATCCTTATGTTTAAATATATTTTTTCTTTTTATAACAATCCAAATTATACTTTCTTCGTCCCCAAAAGGATGACTAAAGGAACAAAAAAAAATTCCTTGATGAGATAAAATTTATAAAGTGAAGGGTAAATATGTCATTTAGTAGGGTCCATTAGTATAAAAAACTAAAAGTACTCCACTTTATATAATCTTGTGGAGTTTGCTCATCCTTTTGGGGACAGTGTAGTAATCAATATTTCTTCAATGTAAATGATGGAATAATTCAGTATATTTCTTGTGACAACCCGAGAATTTTGAATATTTTTAAAATTTTTATTAATTGATTTAAGGTTCAAAATCAGAACCTAGACTGAAAATTACTGTATGCGTATGATATTTTTGAGATGGAATTTTGAGGATTTCAAAATTCTATAAAGGATTTAAGTGAATTATTCAGGATTAAGGGGATAAGCGTTTATGTTCTGTGTACAGTATGTGGTTAAGGGTCAAGGGTTGACCAGATAAACAATATCTATAACGAACCCTAATTATATATTAAGAACTTTAACGTTCGGTTAGAAAACTCTAGCAATTAATAAGAAACCCTAGAAACCGGTTCTGGAAACCCTAATTTCAGTTCCGGGAATTGGAAACCTAATTCGGTGCATGAAACCCTAATGACCATTTTGATCATAATTGCTTAATTAGCAATTTTAATTAGGAATCATTAATCCTAATTAACAATATTTAAATTATGATTAAGAAATTTTAATATAATTAGTAAATCCTAATTATAATTTAGAAATGTTAATTTTCTATTTTTAAAACCAAAATTGGAAATTTAAAAAATTAAATTGCTAAGTTAAGGTTTAAACCCTAAACCCTAATTGACTCAAACCCTAAACCCTAAGGGTTTGGCCAATGTCCAAATTATCATTAAAATTAAAATTAAAAAGACTAAAATGCCCTTTAGTGCATTATTGAGGGTAACTTGCAATCTTGCAAATATATGGAGTGGTTGAGCAACCCCAGCTGCCCCATGTGACTTAAATAACCACAACCAGCCGAATTTGCCAGCCATAACCTTACATACAAGTCAATTATAAGAGATTAAAGAGAGAAATGGCCTCTTTATTTTTCATTTTGTCCAAGTCCCTTCTCTCTCTATATTTTCGGATCTTAGAGTGAGAGAGAGTGAGAAAACAAGCCAAAATCATGTGATAACACACCAAGAACAGATCATGAGGATCAGAAATCAAGATCAAGCTTCAAAGTGGTATAAACCCTAATTTTTTGTAAATATTGGGTTTTGATGATGGTTGTTGGTTAAAGTTGTGTATTAGGGTGTCATTTGACGATCTGGGATGTCAAAACCTAGATCCATATCATTATGATGCTCGAAATTTGATGTTTTGAAAATCTGGAAAAAGATCAAAAAGTGGCCTGACAGTCATATGTCAGGGCCTCTAGATCTTTACCTGTTAGATGTTAAGTGTGTTTAATGTTATAGATCTGAAACTGGAAACAGGGTCAGTTCATGTCTAGTTTGCAAGTTATAGGTGGTCAAACATGGTTGACCGACCATGGGAGACAATTTCTGGAAAACCCAGAATTTCCAAGAACTTTCTGACAAGTTTGTTTGGCCTCTTATCTTGCAGCCGTTTGTTTTTTTTGGCCAAGTTGTTGTATTAATATTGTAGTCTGTCATATGATCTACATGTATAAGCTTTTATATCACTCAAATACGTAAAGGAATCAAAGTTATATGAGGTCAAACCACCGTTGACCAGCTTCCCGGAAGGAGATTCTGGGTAACCCAGAATCTTCAAGACTGTTTACTGACCCTTAGTTTGATCGGCCTTAATCTCTTAGATTCGGTGGTGTTAGGATGTTTTAATTTTATGTCGTTATACCCTGTCATGTGGTCTACAAGCCTGAACCAATATATTACACAAAACACGTCCAAGATGTTATGATTTAAAGCAGTAAAGTAGGTACCTTGGCTGTTCTTCATTTCTGGGTAACCCAGAAAATGAAGAACAGGCCTGACAAGCTTTTTGAATGCCCAGATCTTCATAATATGTTCTGTTATGACTCAGATGATGATTACAACTTGTAGTATTATATACCTACTACACGATCAAGATTCAAACAGACGCAAAAACTAATTATACTGAGAATTACGCCTGGTCAAACCATGCCCCTCATAACTAACTTTGAGTTTCTGGGCAAACTCAAGAACAGCTGAAGAACACCTTCAGCGACGGTTGTGTCACCAAAGCCACCTTTAGCAACACTTATTTTCGAAAAATGAATTATTTTATTAAATAAATCGAAATAAATAGATTTTAATTATTAAAAATATATAATAAATTCCGAAAAATTATTTTAAATTCTGAAAAATAGTTTTTAATTATTTTGAGTATATTTCATAAATATTTAATATTTTTTTGAATATAAATGGTATTTAATTTATTTAATTATAATATTAAATAAATGATTTAAAAAATGATTTTAATTCATGAAAATCATGAAAAATTATATTATGATATTAGAAAATATTTTAAGTTATTTTTGATGACTTTTAATATTTTGTGATGAAATTCATTAATTAATCAATATTAATGATAATTAGTTTATTTCATAAATATATTAAATAAATTATGGAAAAATAGAATAAATGATTTAAAAATCATATAAAAATGATTTAAGTGATATAAAAACATTTTAAGTTATAATCTATAACTTTTGATATTTTTTCATGAAAATATTAATATTTTAATATTAAAAGCAATAATGGGATAATGGATTTAATTGTTTAAAAATCATATAAAGGTGATTTTAAAGTATTAAAATACTTTGATATATTATAAATATATTATAATATTATGATGTGTATTTCATTAATATTTGATATTAAATAAATATTAATGATAAAAAGAATTATGTGGTATTTAATTCATTTAAATACGATTTTAATGATTGAAAAATCAAGATAAATAGTAATAATTATTTAAAAATTATTACGAGCATATGAAAAATATTTTGATTTGTTAATAAATTATCTCGAGATAATTGTTAAGTGTTTAATCGAGTTTAATTGAACTTAAACTCGAAGTTTTGTCCCATTGAACCATTGGGATGTTAGATTTGTGTAGTTCAACTCGCATCGTATATAAATTTGACTTGATCACCTAGTCTTATGTGTGTTATAGATGTATAGGGTTATGTGTTATGTGTTTAGGTTATTATATATATATATATATATATATATATATATATATATATATATATATATATAATATTATATTGTGATGATATTATTCTAATATTGGAGATCTATATTACTAATATTAGGTCTTCTGGATAAGGCGATATAAATTATGTAGCGGTAATCAAATTCGTTCGAGCAAGTTTATTTTTACTTAACTCTACTAAGAGTTGTCTCATTCTTGGATAAGTTTATGGTTAATCATTCTTTGGTTGCCATGAATTGTACTCTTGTACATATTGCATGTATAAGTCAGGTATGAAAGGCTGATCACCTTCATTACCAGTTGGTTCAGATATATTTGTTCATGTATAATACTTGTTCAGTCATAAATTTGTTCCTGCTAGTTCACAATTATATTGTTGAATTATAGCCAGCTTATTATTCAGACTCTTTCAATCATGATATATCGTTATATTGTTGAACTTAAACTTGCTGGGCAATTCTTATGCTCACCCTTGCTATATTATGATAAAACATTGCAGATTAAGACGAACGTGTCAGATATAAGGAAAGGTTAAAGACAGTTCCAGCTTTAGTTTACGTATGCGATTAAATTTGTAATAGTAATGTATGATGATAATGTTATTGTAAGTTAAATAAGTTATGTATTGTGTATAAGTTAAGGTTACTCGGCCTTGGGGAAAAGTGTGTAAGTTTAATGTATAAACAATTTATATTTATATCTTCCGCAAATAGTAATAATTGTATAGAATGATCGAACCGGATCCGCGGTGATTCGGGACCTCGGATTCGGGGCCGTCACAGTTGGTATCAAAGCTGTTGGTTATAAAGGTTAGGTAGGAATACATGAGACTAATAACCGCAGTGATTAGGATAAGTACTAACTCAAATAGAGTTAGTCGGTCGGTAAGATTCAAAGACGAATCTCGGCGAGTTATAAGATACAGAGTTCCCCAACTCTGATAATAAAGTTGAACAGTAAGTGGTGAATAGATAGAGTCTAAAAGACTAAAAGTGCAGTGATAGAAGATCGTAAAACAAAACGATCATAGTATAAAAATGAATCGTAATATATACGATGAGATCACTCCGTAATCTGATAAAGTGATAGCAGGGAGAAGGATCAAGCAAATGATTGAAAAGTTACACCAAAGTTTGTTGTGGCAGTTGTACTATGAAATTGTACTATGAAAACTCATGAAAGAGTTATGGATTATGAATACGGATTAAATGAAATTCGTATTGAGAAGGGTGTTAGTGTTAGGTGGGGATTCAATTGAGGATTCATGTCGGCAGCTAAGTTGTATGATTCTTCGTATGGGAGCTGAATTGTACATGGTGTAATAATCACTTAGTTTCCGACAATGATAATCATTGAAATGTTTGTGTCGCGCAATTTGCTATATGTGTGTTAAGAGGGTGATTCATTTCTCATGTGTATAACAGATAGATAGGTTATAGGTAGAGAATATAAGGTTAAATACGAGTTCTTAAAACTCATACTTATGTGACATACTTGATTCATAGTTATATGAAATGTTTATGAACCCTCAAATGACTGGACGCCAAAGGTCAGACTAGGACAAGTTCTTAAACTCATATGATTGTGGTAATTTATGGACTCATAAGTGTGGTTTGATGAACTGGGTATAGTTGTGTGTAAATGAAGTATTAAAGATTATAGTAACAGATAGATTGTTAAACCAATGATTATTAATGGAGACATAAGTTTTCCAAAAATCCTAGCTATGCTAGATTTCGAAATGATTGACATCAAGCTAAATACGCACTATGTTTTTTTTTTTTTTTTAAATGTAGACTCGTAATCATTTTTGAAACGGTTTAAAGTATAGTCTATGCTACTTATTTCAGCTAGACGCAAATGATTTGAAATATCAAAATTTATTTTATTTATCACTCATATACCATATAACCTGGTGCAGAGATGATATAAATTTGATGGAGTTATAAATACAAGAATACTTAGTGTGAATTTGATCTAAAATCGTTGTTCCACTATTGTATGATGTGTTATGACAAAGTCATACAATGACGGGCATCCTCAAACGGATTAATAATAAAGATGCAAGCATCGTGACGTCATTCTCGAAAATATTTTCAAAAATTTTAATTTGCCAACGGGGTTTGGCTGCACCTAAATAATTCGATTGAATTGAATTATTGATATGAGTCTACGCTATTCGATTCAACTAGACTAGTGTTTATGAAAACTCTAAGTGTTCATTGAAAGAAATTTCTCGACCCAAATTGTTTTGGTGCGGAATCCTATGATAAGACTGAGGTGAACTATGTTGTTTGGATAAATAATCCAATCAAGTAGCGTAAATATTCGCTAGACATGATTAATACATTATGCATGACGTAAGCGTACGATAGGCTAATCACCTAAAGTACTAGCAACGGTAGTTTACCTTCTTTGTGATTGTAAACATACCAAGTAATGTATTGTTTTGCAGTATCAATACCGTTAAAACTATGTGTTCATGGTCTATATGACTCCTCAGCACAATTTGAAAATTTTTACTCTTGTGAGTGATGTATTAGGTAGCAAGCGAATGTGTCAATGGTGTAAGCAGTATGGTGTAAGGTGTAAAATAAATTTCGAGGACGAAATTTTTAGAAGGGGTGAATGTGACAACCCGAGAATTTTGAATATTTTTATTAATTGATTTAAGGGTCAAAATCAGAACCTAGACTGAAAATTAGCGTATGCGTATGATATTTTTGAGATGGAATTTTGAGGATTTCAAAATTCTGTAAAGATTTAAGTGAATTATTCAGGATTAAGGGGATAAGTGTTTATGTTCTGTGTATATGTGTACAGTATGTGGTTAAGGGTCAAGGGTTAACCAGATAAACGATATCTGTAACAAACCCTAATTATATATTAAGAACTTTAACGTTCGGTTAGAAAACCCTAGCGATTAATAAGAAACCCTAGAAACCGGTTCTGGAAACCCTAATTTCAGTTCCGGGAATCCGAAACCCTAATTCGGTGCATGAAACTCTAATGACCATTTTGACCCTAATTGCTTAATTAGGAATCATTAATCCTAATTAGCAATATTTAAATTATGATTAAGAAATTTTAATATAATTAGTAAATCCTAATTATAATTTAGAAATGTTAATTTTCTATTTTTAAAACCTAAATTGAAAATTTAGAAAATTAAATTGCTAAGTTAAGGTTTAAACCCTAAACCCTAATTGACTCAAACCCTAAACCCTAAGGGTTTGGCCAATGTCCAAATTATCATTAAAATTAAAATAAAAAAGACTAAAATGCCCTTTAGTGCATTATTGAGGGTAACTTGCAATCTTGCAAATATATGGAGTGGTTGAGCAACCCCAGCTGCCCCGTGTGACTTAAATAACCACAACCAGCCGAATTTGCCAGCCATAACCTTAAATATAAGTCAATTATAAGAGATTAAAGAGAGAGAAATGGCCTCTTTATTTTTCATTTTGTCCAAGTCCCTTCTCTCTCTATATTTTCGGATCTTAGAGTGAGAGAGTGTGAGAAAACAAGCCAAGATCATGTGATAACACACCAAGAACAGATCATGAGGATCAGAAATCAAGATCAAGCTTCAAAGTGGTATAAACCCTAATTTTTGTAAATCTTGTGTTTTGATGATGGTTGTTGGTTAAAGTTGTGTATTAGGGTGTCATTTGATGATTTGGGTTGTCAAAACCTAGATCCATATCATTTTGATGCTCGAAATTTGATGTTTTGAAAATCTGAAAACAGATCAAAAAGTGGCCTGACAGTCATATGTCAGGGCCTCTAGTACCTGTTAGATGTTAAGTGTGTTTAATGTTATAGATCTCTAGTATGCCATGTTTATGATCTAGAACTGGAAACAGGGTCAAATCATGTCTAGTTTGCAAGTTATAGGTGGTCAAACATGGTTGACCGACCATGGGAGACTATTTCTGGAAAACCCAGAATTTCCAGGAACTTTCTAACAAGTTTGTTTGGCCTCTGATCTTGCAGCCGTTTGTTTTTTGGCCAAGTTGTTGTATTAATATTGTAGTCTGTCATATGGTCTACATGTATAAGCTTTTATGTCACTCAAATACGTAAAGGAATCAAAATTATATGAGGTCAAACCACCGTTAACCAGCTTCCCGGAAGGAGATTCTGGGTAACCCAGAATCTTCAAGACTATTTACTGACCCTTAGTTTGACCGGCCTTAATCTCTTAGATTCGGTGTTGTTAGGATGTTTTAATTTTATGTGGTTATACCCTGCCATGTGGTCTACAAGCCTGAACCAATATATTACACAAAACACGTCCAGGATGTTATGATTTAAAGCAGCAAAGTAGGTACCTTGGCTGTTCTTCATTTCTGGGTAACCCATAAAATGAAGAACAGGCCTGACAAGCTTTTTGAATGCCCAGATCTTCATGATATGTTCTGTTATGACTCAGATGATGATTACAACTTGTAGTATTATATACCTACTACACGATCAAGGTTCAAACAGACCCAGAAACTAATTATACTGAGAATTATGCCTAGTCAAACTATGCCCTAAATCGACTTTGAAGTTTAGGGCGGACTTTCAAGAACAAATTGAAGAACACCTTCAGCGACGGTTGTGTCACCAAAGCCACCTTTAGCGACACTTATTTTCGAAAAATGAATTATTTTATTAAATAAATCGAAATAAATAGATTTTAATTATTAAAATACATAATAAATTCTGAAAAATTATTTTAAATTACAAAAATAGTTTTAATTATTTTGAGTATATTTCATAAATATTTAATATTTTTTGAATATAAATGGTATTTAATGATAATATTAAATAAATGATTTAAAATGATTTTAATTCATGAAAAATTATATTATGATATTAGAAAATATTTTAAGTTATTTTTGATGACTTTTAATATTTTGTGATGAAATTCATTAATTAATCAATATTAATGATAATTAGTTTATTTAATAAATATATTAAATAAATTATGAAAAAATAGAATAAATGATTTAAAAATCATATAAAAATGATTTAAGTGATATAAAAATATTTTAAGTTAAAATCTATAACTTTTAATATTTTGTCATGAAAATATTAATATTTTAATATTAAAAAACAATAATCGGATAATGGATTTAATTGTTTAAAAATCATATAAAGGTGATTTTAAAGTATTAAAAATACTTTGATATATTATAAATATATTATAATATTATGACATGTATTTTATTAATATTTGATATTAAATAAATATTAATGATAAAAGAACTATGTGGTATTTAATTCATTTAAATACGATTTTAATGATTGAAAAATCAAGATAAATAGTAATAATTATTTAAAAATTATTACGAGCATATGAAAAATATTTTGACTGATAATAAATTATCTGAGATAATTGTTAAGTGTTTAGTCAGAGTTTAATTGAACTTACACTCGAAGTTTTGTCCGACTAGACCGTCGGGATGTTAGATTTGTGTCGGGTTCAACTCAGACTGTATAAGTTTGACTTGATACCGAGTCTTATGTGTTATAGACTAATAGGGTTATGTATTTAGGTTATTCTATGTATATATATATATATATATATATATAATAGTATTATATTGTGATGATATTATTCTAATATTGGAGAATATATTACTAATATTATGTCTTCGGATAAGGCGATATAAATTGCGTAGCGGTAATCAACGGTTCAGGCAAATTTATTTTTACTTAACTCTACTAAGAGTTGTCTCATTCGAATAAGCTTATGGTTAATCATTGCTGGTTGCCATGAATTGTACTCTGTATATTATATTGCATGTATAAGTCGGTATGAAAGGTCGATCACCTTCATTACCAGTTGGTTCGATATATTTGTTCATGTATAATACTTGTTCGACCATAAATTTGTTCTGCTAGTTCACAATTATATTGTTGAATTATAGCCAGCTTATTATTCAGACTCTTTCAATCATGATATATCGTTATATTGTTGAACTTAAATTTGCTGGGCAATTCTTATGCTCACCCTTGCTATATCATGATAAAACATTGCAAATTAAGACGAACGCGTCAGATACAAGGAAAGGTTAAAGACAGTTCCAACTTTAGTTTACGTATACGATTAGATTTGTAATAGTAATGTATGATGATAATGTTATTGTAAGTTAAATAAATTATGGATTGTGTATAAGTTAAGGTTACTCGACCTTTGAGAAAAATGTGTAAGTTTAATGTATAAACAATTTATGTTTATATCTTCCGCAAATAGTAATAATTGTATAGAATGATCGAACCGGATCCGCGGTGATTCGGGACCTCGGATTCGGGGCCGTCACAGTTCTTAAACCAGGTTGCGCTATGTCTTATAAACCAGGTGCTATGTTTTGAAGAACTCAATTTAAATTGGTATCCTGGTGAGAGACTAAGGTACACACACAAGTAAACAACTTACCAGTATTTTTCAAGGCCATAAAGGTTGCCCTTATTGCAGAAGTCAAGAGTTAGTTGTTCGAAGTCGTCATAGAGATCCTCCCTGAATTCCTTCTCCAACCCATAACTGGAAAAGTAAAAAAATGACACATAAATGAGCTATATATAATGTTAAATAAGCAACTCTAATTTTCAATTCCACTGAAAAAACCGAAGAGTAAAAAATATTAGAACTTTCACTATCCTAAGAGAGAGTACCATTAAGTTTGTAATTTTCAAAGGAAATTATCTCTGTTAGAACAGATGGAGTATTATGACACAAAATACTAACGAATAAGTTGAATATAACATTCTCAAGAGAGTAAACATACCTATAGAACCGGAATAGGCATTCTACTCCATAATAATATTTAGCTGCCGCATCTTCTAATGCCAATTTGCGGAATTCATTATACATAGAAGGGACAAACATGTCTCTGAGGAAATATGACCAAAACCTGTATAGTGTATTCATTTCCTGCATATAAGGAGACAAGGAAACCAATTATAAATTATTCTATGCACTATTGCACTATGATTTCTGAACCTGTGAAAGAAATAAAGTTTGGTTTAACTTTTCGTTCGCGTGTGTGTGTGATATTAATGTGGGACAAATTTAGGAGATGAATAATTCTGGAAATGATTGAAAATTAATAGAAAGCTAAAACTAGGGCGGAACTTGGCACTCGACTGCAATCACAACCAAATTTATGCCTCAAGTACTAAACTACTTAATGCAATCCAAACATGAGAAAAATATAATAGAGGAACTCCGATGAGCAAAGCAAATTTGAATAGCTATAAACCGTAGTCTCAATCCTGGAAAAGGAGAGAATAAAAGGCTGCTCTGCAGATTTATAAAGAGAATATTATTAATTAATCAATCATTGGCAGCTACAGTATATTAATTTCTATAAATACTCCTGTGACATAAAACCCTAACAGCTCATATGACTTCACTAAAAGTCACATGACTTCTTAATAAGACTGCAGGAAATAAAGTAGTGGCCCAATTAAGATGGATTCCATGTCCTAAGAATTGGGTTTAAGGTCCCTTAGTAGTGGATTTGGTAATTTGGAGGTGCTTAGGGTTTCTTAAGATAGTTAACAAGTCCATGAGCAAACCTAAACCCTATTGGATGCATGGTTTATTTTGATGATAGAGGAAAAATGTCTTTCCAAATAAACACTAATGATTTTTTTTTAAAATTTAATCAAATTAAGGTATTTAAATCAATTTTAGACTAAAATTGGAAGTATTTTGAGCCCTGGATTCCCTTTGGAAAAGGAAATTTGTAAAAACTTATTTTATTAACACTAATTTTCACCATTATTTTATTACATATATCAAGGATTTTCCTATAAAAAGGTATTTTTCTAAAATTCAATTTCAAGCATTAATTTCATTATAAATCTATAAACATATAAGAACTTTTGGAAAATAAATTCTAAAAGATGATTTTCACAAAAATCTAAAAGAAATCTTTTCGAATAAACTTTCAAAAGAGAATCGTTAAAAACCCTAAGAAACACATGCAAAACCCTCACTTTCAAAAGACTTGAAATTCAAATGCCACCTTTTTTGGATGACTTAAGTTGTTTAAGCACAAAACACTAAACACCAACCTTTTTTTGGAATGACTTAGATTGATTAGGCATAAAACACTAAACACCCACGACCCACCTCTTTTGGAATGACTTAGGATGTTTAGGAACAAGACACTAAACCCCCACCTTTTTTGGAATGATTTAGGTTGTTTAGGCACTAAAACACCCACCTCCTTTGGAATGACTCAAGTTTTTTAGGCATAAGATACTAAACACTTGACTTTTTGGAATGACACAAACTTGCTTAGACACAAGATACTAAGCACACACTCTTATTCATGGAATGACTTGCTAGGACAACCTATTTAAATTCTAGGGGAAACAATAGGACCATGATCCGTGATTCACGAAAGTCGGGGGTGCCTAACCTTCCCTCCGCTTAAGCATGTCCCCGAACTCTTGGAAACTTGGTTTCAAGTCAATCTTATAGAGTCGCATTATTGGGCCATCTCATTCGCTAAAATTCAAAACCAAGATGAGTTGGTACGTCTATTAAAGTCTATACCAACTGGCGACTAAGCACTATTGGCCCACTTAAAATCAACCTTTAAAACCAAGTCGAATAAAAGTCATTTTTTTCCCAAACATCACCTAAACCCTCCCAAAAACGCAAAACTTTTCCTGAATAATAAATAAAAAATCACTTGCAGAAAAATCCCGACGTCAACAACGCGCACACTTTACACTTGTCCAACGGATCAATTTGAAGGAAAACAAATTGGGCTTGATGCCCACATTAGACAATATGTGAGATATGTGACAAATTCGGAAACTTAAGTTGTCCTAATGAAATCGAAGTATGCAAGATATGTGAGATAACGGCTTTTGAACGAGCCAATTCCGACTTATAACAAGTTACAACCCCGAAAAGGATTTGAAATGAAAAACTTAAAAAAAATTCAAAAGCGTAGGGGCGGCGTCGCAGCGCTGTAACGGAAGCTCAGACACTGGAGAGATGCGCCGCAACACAGGTATTGACTAAGGACATGGTGTTGCAGCGCCGGTCCTACACCAAAGGCAGAGAAGAATGACAATGAATACAAAAGAAAGAAAAATTGATTGAAGGAGAATTAAAACCTTAATTAAACTTAAAGTAACATCATAAAAGATGATTAAAACCTTAAGTTTAACAATTAAAAGTTAACGAAAGGTTACGAAAACGTAGACACAAAGTAAGTTTAGTAAATACGGTAAACCATACGCAAGTTATATGAATGTTTGAGATTGCTTAAAATGTAATTACTTAAACATTGAAAAAGTAAGATCACTTATAACAATACAATGTTATAAAGCCGTAAGAACCTTTAACTAACCTAACGAATATTAGTAAGTTAATCAACCGGATAGTTATTAACCGGATAGTTAGAATGTGAAGTAGAAGATAGTTCATAACAATGCTTAGTGATTGTGTATGACCTAACATGGTATGCTATATGATTATGTATGTAGACACTTTAAAGACTCACGAGTAAAGCGAATTAACACTAGAAGACGCTATCATACGCATGAATTGATGTAAACGAAGAAGTCGAAGCTATTTCCTTCGGCTAGACCAGACTTGTAGTATTTTGTGGATATTATTACAATCTACCAAAATATTATTGATATTGTTATCTTGTGCCAATGTTTTGGTATAGGTTCAAAGAAAGACTGAGTATGCATAAACAAATGTTTTGTCGTAAAGCGACCGACACGAGGTTGCCAAAAAACCTTAAACGTGGATACGTTTAATGTAGTAGTGTTGTACAACATAGAGTACTATAGGCTGATCACCTAGAAGTGCTCGTAAGTCGAACTTACGAACTTGGTGTCAGGTTGTCCTTTTTAAAGAAAGAATGAAATGCTCAAGGTCTTTGACCAAACTAAAGGTTTAACCGATGATTTTCATGGTTAAACATTTTTAAGAAAAGAGAAGTGCTATTTTGATTTATTTATAGTACTTCATAATTATTGATTCAGTTATAAAAGATATATATATTCACATTATTCATGTATGTTACTCGATGATAACTGTTTTACTTGCTGAGCTAGTTATGTTCACCCTTGCTTGAACCATATGAATGCAGCTAAGAATGAACGGATCAAAAGAATAGTATTACTTTTGTATTAATTTGATACTCTGACGAAGAACTATGTAATGGTTACTAAGAACCTGGGAAGGGAAATATTATTATGTAATATATAAAAGACATATTCACTCTATTGTTATATTTCAATTGAATGTATGTGTGAACAGTAGCACCATCTATCGGGTTGGAAGATACCCGGATTTGGGGGCGTCATACTTGCATTCTACTTAACAGAATTACGTTGCTTGTTTAAATGATACCACAAAGAAATTAACTAGCGAAAGAATGGTTTGGAGAACGACAAAGAAGTTCCAAGCTTATTAAGTGCAACTAGAGAGAAACACAAACAAGAAGGAAAATGTGATGTTGCTGAGTAGTTCACAGCTAACTAAAGAATTAAGTATACTAGTGATAAAAATGGCAAAACTGAATATTTACTCATCAAAACTAAAATTCCTCATGCCACATGACTAATAGAAGTATTGAGCTACCAAAGTCAAACATAACATTATCTCTAGAAAAACAAGAACATCTGATCAGAATTTAAATAAATTTGCACCTCACTGCAACCAATTCCTGACTTCTTTCTGTCACTTAAGCACCGCTTCTGATACTTCAGATACCTAATATAAGAGAAACCAAGTTAGCCAATTAAAAGATTATATTATATGGATCACACATACCTGTACAAGCATGCATGTACAATTGCACCCTTACTTCTGCTGCTTGAACCCATTTTCTTCTAGAAGCTGATGACTTGGATGCTGAAAAGGTGGAAATGACTTTGGCATGGATCCCACAGGTGGACTACTTTCGGAAAGGTTGGCATGAGACACACCACCCAACTTCAAAGATCTCAGGCTGTAAAATGTGATTAGCTTCATACTAACAAGGTGGGTTACTAATTATAAAATAAAATAATAATAAATAAATCAGTGTTTGTAAAGCTTTATAAATGTTCTAACACTATCTTTGAACTAAAAGTATACTTTCACTTTCAGAAGAAACATACGTTCAGAATGCTAGAATCAATGCCTTAGCTGAAGAAATAGATCTATAATAGAAATAGTACACCGTAGGCTGAACTCACACATGATTATCAGGTGGAGTAGACCCGAAGAAAAATCCAACTGAATTACTAGGTGGACTTTCTGATATAATTCCATGAGTACGACCAGTTCCATGATTTCTGAACGTGCTTGAGAAGAGGCGTTGTTTATGAATTGGTTGTTGCTTGGAAAAGCCTTTATTTAGCTTCTTTCGAGAATTAGCATTTCCTGGCACTTCACACCCACAGCCTCCAGCAGAATTTTCAACAGCTATTGACCCTGCTGCAGAACTAACATAAGATCTCGATTTCCCATGTCTAGTTTCATTACTTAAGGTATTCCGTCTACAATTCGATCGCTGGGCCTTTAATTCCTGATAGTGACAAACAGAGAAGATATGGTAAGGTAGTTCTAAACACGAATAAGGCTGACAAGTAACAGTATGAACAACATGATCAACCTGCTCATAAAAGTAGAGGCCGTCATTTATAGCAGACGCAAGCTCAATTGATATAGATTCTGATTCATTTACACTAGTTCTAGGTTCTTCACCTATCCGGCTATTCTGCAGAAGGTGTACAATAAACCATTAGTCATCATATGTCAGAAAATTTTCTTTTAACAACATTAATCAGTAGCTCAGTTTTGATAACAGCAAAGAGAGAGAAAGAGTAACACCAATAAACAAATTAGGGGAACCTTTGCCTCAACCAAACTTCAGAAAATGAAGAGAATGATGTGATTTAGTAGCGGAACTGGGATTCATCAATTAAGTACTGATATACAACAATGAAGAAAGACAAGCATCCAAGAAAGAAAACTTAAATGATTTTTGCCCATAATTTTGAAGTGGAAGTTTAGCCTATCAATAGATTTTGCTTATAATTTAGTGTGTTGATATAATAGTTTTACGTAAAGACTCTGAAGCCCTAATAATATTTTCAAAAGAAATTTAGTATCACCTTAAAAAATCATATCACAGTCCAAGTGCCCAATTCAGTGTATGTGCCAGAATGACAGCAAAAAACTAGAGCATCAATCAAACTCTAAGTTCCTTACAAGTGTCTATGTAAATATAAATATAATGTGTGTGTGTGTGTATATAAATACTTGCCTACACAAACATACATATATACATATATATAAATGTATAATTTTACTGATATTACATACTTTCAACATTCTAGAAGAATTCAGTACTATATGTAGGGTCAATGGCTTAGCTTGAGCTTAATGGAAACCTTTAACAAGTGAGGTTTTTTTAATGCAAAATGCTTGCAACGGAGACATTTGCAGTTATTCAGTGTGCCGCAGCTCAATATGTGATCGAATACTTTATTTAAACAACCATGTATTGGTTTTCATTGAAGAAACAACAATTCACAGTTTTAACCACAAGAGTGCATGGATTTAACAAAATGACGAGAATTTCCCACTAAATTGATCAGAAACATCACTCCTTTAGACTGGTCAATAACACAGCTCTACTTAAGAGACGGTAAAACATGATCTGTCACCTTATGCTTTGAACTATAATACATAAATTTATGCAAAAAATGCTTTCTCCTGGTCATAATCCCCCCGTAATTGGGGCCAAAATTAATTATCTAAATAAAATAAAACTTTTCACTTCCTGATGTTGGAGAAATAGCTGTGTCAAATTATTTCAAAAATTAACAGTTTACTTTACCACGCCCATTTTCCTTTGGAGGTTTTCTGGATACGAGGGCCAAAACTCTTATCACTTCTTGAACAGCTTTGCATGCATAGAACGAATTTTTACTAGAAATTAAGTAGAATTTTAAATTTCATACCTTATATGTTTATTTCTTTAGAACAAAAATATAGAACAATAGCAGCCTCAATTTCAGAATCTAAGACTGGAGTTCAATTTATAATTTTATGACAAAGTTCATAAATTCATGGGTAATGCTAGGGGTCTCAAAATTTTGGTCTCAGATAAAAGCAGCCTCAAGTTCTGAATCTAAGACTTCTGAGTTCAATATTTGTTTTTCCACCAATGCAAATAGTCAAAATCGACCCACGGATTTATATATTTTTTTAACCTATACAGTGGATGAGGTAAAAGAAGTTTACCTCCAATATTTTATTTTATTTTGCTAAATTTACCTCCAATATTTTACATCCTTTGGATGTTGAGGAACAAGATTCACAGCAAATCTGAAATTAATTGATAGAGACGGGGGTTTTGGGATGAGAATAAATCTTACAGAATAATTCTCACAAATCTCAATCAGTTCTTATGATTCATTATGTAAATAACAAAGTACATCTCTATTTATACTACTCCTAAAAACCTTTTCTAACCTAATTTGAACTCTAATGAGATAACTACAAATTACCAAAATAAAATTTCTTGAATCTTCTATTATTAACATGGGTTTCCAAAGCCTCTTATATTGGTCCTAGAAAACAGGGATTTTTCATTTTCCCGACAAACTTCTGTATCCCCACACCGGATGATACTCCAATTCTCGGGGACATAGGGATTCGCACCTCCTTTGTAACTTATGTGTTTTCAATTATCTATGATTATTTTGGTTATTTTTATGACTTTCAAACATTAAAAATGTATTGTTTGGTGTATTTTTTTTTATTTTCTCTTGTAGTATCTATTTTGTTGAATGTTAATCACACATTTATATATATATATATATGAACACAACTATTTAAATATTTAATAGTAAATATATGTCGAATTCCCATATTTTGAGATCGGGTGAATATTCATATCCCCGTGTCCCCGCACCAATATCCGCGCTTCTTAGTATTGGTCCAACCATGTCTTGCGGACTCATTCTGCATCTTAGTTCTTTAAATCTAAGAATCTAAGAAACTTTATTTTAATATTAAACATTTCTATACGTAACCATTCAGGGTATTTAGAATGGAGACCCATGATTAAGTTCTTTCTCCCACACCACAATCCGTCAAGTAAAAAAGGAGGCCCCTTTTTTTCTTTTTCTTTTCTTTGGAAAAATAAAACGAACACAATTACGGTGGCTTGGGGCATTCCCCAAAACAAATACCAAAAATATCAAATGGCCAAACCGAGTAATGTGGCGGCTATAACACCAATCAGACTATGCAGACATGAACATACACTTCTTAAATGAACCAAGAAGAAAGATCTGCATGTTGGTAGGCCTTCTGGAAGAGAAGGGAACTACGAAGTCTGCGTTTGACCAAGTTTAGGATTTTTTTAGCCAACACTATATCAGGCAATTCTAAATGTATATGATCAAAGAATCTTGTTAGGAATGGTCCTGCATATTTAAATTTGATGACGTGATTATAATGTATAACTGTTCAGTAGTTTTTGTAAAGTCCTTATATGAGAAATATATGTTCAAGAACTTGGAAATAGAAATATTAAACCAGTTAGGTTGATCCTTTGAGTTGATTCAATGAACATGTAACAAAATCAAATCGATCGAATAGTCTTATTAAATGATCGTAAAGCTACTCAACAATTATGTATAGTAAATGGTGTTCGCAGAGTGACTTAGATTTCGTAGAAAAGCAGCTAAGAAGTAAAGCTACAAAGAGACAACAAGTTCGTAGAGTTGTCTTTGGCATCGTAGAGCTGTTGAAGTATGCACAGAAGTCTGCAAGTCTGCCCAAGTATCGTGAAATACTTATTCGTAGACCAGAAAGCATCGTAGAGCAGATTGTAGAGCAGGACGTAGAGCTCGAATCTATGTTCCCCGTCATTCTACTATCAACCAATTTTGTAGAGTATGTCAGAACTGACTTCAAACAGACAATTTCAGAGGGTTCCCAAACGAAGATTCCAAGATGTTACTCACTATCTTCAAATTCATATTAAAAGATCCAAGGGTGGTTAGTCTAAACCGCTAGATAAAAGATGTGACACCACCAATGTTCGAAAAAACTAAAACATCAATATTCTCCTATTCAAGCTCTCCCAATAGATGATCGTGGCCACTCCCGACAGATTGGATCGTCGAGTGCAGTAACAGCGGGCTCACGACTCCCGTCCAACAATCCCATGTTTGAAAATAGAAATCTTTAGGGGATTCGCATTCAAGGCGAGCAAAGATTCAATATGCCTAACCTTGGCCCTCGACCTTTTATTGAGGAAATTTAGAGGAGAGAAGCTGAAGGAAGAGAAGCCTATGAGAGTAAAGTTGCATCTGAGAAGAGGTGTCTCTCAAAAGAAAAAGGGGGAAGCAAGAGGAAGAAGTAATAATTTTTTATAATTTTTACTTTCTTTTCTGTAAACAATTATACTCTTATTCAAAAGTTCAATGCATTAATAAAATTCATTCTTTCGATGTAGAGATACAGCTTCCTAATGTATGATAAGGCATTTTTACTATTTATGTTCTATGCATCGTAGAATTGATGTTCGTTCTGAAACTACTGGTTTTTGTCATCATCGGAAATTGTTAGGAATGGTTGTCCTGCATATTTAAATTTGATAATTTGATTATAATGTATGATTGTTCAATAGTTTTTGTAAAGTCCTTATCTGAGAAATATATATACAAGGACTTAGAAATAGAATGATCAAACTTGTTAGGTTGATCCTTTGAGTTGATTCAATGAACATGTAATAGGATCAAATCAATCGTATAGTCTTTTTAAACGATCGTAGAGCTATTAAGCCATTTTCTATAGTTAATTGTGTTCGCAGAGTAACTTAAATTTCGTAGAGAAGCAGCTAAGAAGAAGTAAAGCTACAAAGAGACAACAAATTCGAAGAGTTGTCTTCAGCATCATAGAGCTGCTGAAGTGTGTAGAGAAGTCTTCAAGTCTGCCCAAGCATCGTGAAGTACTCATTCATAGAGCAGAAAACAGAGCATTGTAGAGCAGGACGTAGAGTTCAACTCAACGTTCCCCATCACTCTACCATCAACCAATTTCATAGAGTATGTCAGAATTGTCGTCGGACTGACAATTTATGAGGGTTCCCAAGCAAAGATTCCAAAATGTTACTCACCATCTTCAAATTCAGATTAGAAGATCCAAAGGTGGTTAGTCTAAACCGCTAGATAAAAGATGTGACACCACTAAGCATGTGGTAGGTGAGACTGCAGTCTGATGTGACCTGGCCAAAGCCCAAAGCAAGCCTAGTAGCCAGTCCATAAATCAACATCAGAGAACATCTGGATCAGAGCATTAAATGCACCAACAGGAACTCTCTAACGGGACAATTTTCAGAGGTCTATAAAAGGAGTACGAGAATTCAAATCTAAGTACGAATCACACAATAAAAAGCTGAACCTCTATCAAAATATTCAAAGCTCTACTCTACGATTAAGAACAACTTGTTCAAAGCTGCTAAGTACCTAAAAGAATCAAGCCTCATTGCAAAGTTTAGCAACACCTCAACCAATCAACATTCAGTTGTGATTCAACTTGGTCTCAGTGACCATTATACCGAGACTAAGTGACTCGAAGGAATCTAAGTGATTTAGAGGACTAAGTGTTCTAGTCTGTGTGACCGAACTGCCGAGACTAAGTGACTCGAAGAAACCTTAGTAGTTCAGTTGTAATAGATCTTAGTGATCTGTCTTTGTGACCTATCCTTAGTGGATATCCTACTTGTTGAAGTAAAAGAGTGGACAAGGAGTTGTTTGTATTCCGAACCACTTAAAAAGATCTTGTGTTATTCACTTTCAGTCATATATGTTATACCTGTTATATATGCTAAGTGGTTAACAACCATAGAACTAAATTTAGAAGTGAGATTTTTTTAAATCTTTAAGGGGAATTTTGCAAACTAATAATCTGATGTGCTAAGATTAATTTAACTAATTAATCATCTGGTAACTAATCTTTAAACAAGCAAAATTTTTAAAGATCCCCCTCTAGATCTCCATTATGCCTTTGGGAAACAACAAATCTTGATAGGATCGGTCCTATCAATTGATAATAATTCTGAAAAAAAAAACTTAGAAGAAGAGAGAGTAGATGATCACTTCGAAGGGATCTGACCTCCAAAAGCCTTGTGGCAATATTCTTATTTGATAATCAAGTCGTACGACATCTAAAACTTAAATAGTTGATTCATATATCCATACAAAAGGAAACTCCCAAATAAAAGGCATAACAAAATCTAATCAACCCCTTAATTTACTTAAGTAAATTATTTTGGACAAAACTACCCTTGGAGGCCTCCCATTCATTCCAATCACCAATTCACAAATACTCTCAGCTTGATAAACTTAAATCTCCTTGCCAACATTTTCTAAAATTTTCAATAAATCTCTTTTGTTTATATACTAACTGTTATACTTATTCTGTGATTATATAACTGCATATATCAAGTATGATTTATTCTATATACTTTGACATAACATATCACAAGTATATATATATATATATATATATATATATGGCTAATAATTCATAACATGTATTTATTATGGATCCTTATGAGATTACACCATCTATACCATTGAAAACAAGAAGGAACGGTCATGATTAGAATATAAAAATCGACGTCCACTACTATTAGTACTACACAATAAAAAAACATTTAGCGTCCAATAAATATTTAGGATTTATTAACTAGATTTTGAGGTTTATTAACCAGGGTTTAGGGTTTATAAACCTAACCTTTGTTAATAAACCCTAAACCCTAGTCAATAAACTCTAAACCCTAGTTAATAAACCTTAAATATGGGTTATATACACTACACCCTGGTTAGTAAACCCTAAACTCTAGTTAATAAACCCTAAACATTTATTGGTCAAGTCAAACTCTTTAACGTCTGCTACTATTAGTAGCTGACACTAAGTGTTTTTTTAACCGTCCGCAACTAATAGTAGCAGACGTCAAATTTCAGTTTCTAATTATGTTCGTTCCTTCTTGTTTTAATGGTATAAATAATGTGCCTATAAGGATCCATAGCAAATACATGTTATGGAACATTACCCTATATATATATATATATTTGATTCATCATACTTGTGATATTATTATTCTCCGGATTTGAATTTTTATATATGCTTATTGGAGAAGTATCTATTTGATATATAAAAGTGTGATGATTCATATAAATCTACTTATGTAAAAAAGCACATGTTTCCCACACCGTCTTGAAAATGGACTTGGGAGTAAGTTTATTTTTATGTATATATGAGAAAGATAGCAATCCTTTGTCCAAGACTAGAGTCTTAGAGAGGTTAACAGTGAGTTGGGTCTCTAGTGCACTTGTGAGGAGGAGAGACTGTTTGTTTCAATGCAAAATCGAAAAATAGAATGGACAACTAAGTTTGAGGAAGTATCGGGGAGCAATTGTGCAAAACAATTAGTTGTAGGATAGTTTGGAAGTTCTGTATAAAAAATTATGTTATAAAGGTTTCTCTACCTTTTATTTTTTATAAAAATAAGATCTCAAGTCCTGAAGAAGAGTTTGGGATAAATCTTTGTGATTGACTTATCTATCTTTCATTTATTTGCATATCACTTGGTAATTAAATTAATTACAAATTAAAAAGGCCAAGGTAAAAATTTTGAATTGTAATAATCTATACAACCCCCTTCTAGATTATTATTATTATTACCCCTTCATTGGGCTACAATAAATATGATTCACATTTTTATTCTTTTTAGCAAGTAAAAGAAGATAAAGGTAACATTACAAAAAACACTACCAAAATCCAAAAAAATGTCATCATTCTCCTTTAAATAGGCAGCATCACATAAATTCCCCAACATGCCATCCAGTCTCATGGTTGATATGATATATCTTACACTTAAAAAAAATTCAAGTCAGGTTAGTCGCTTGAATTATTGTTTAAGAACACACTCTCCTGTAACCATTCAAACTGAAAACCCATCTTCTCTTCACCATCACCCGTCTTCTCTTCACCATCCATCGCTATTATCAAACTCTCAGGAATCAGAGTGCTCTTATAACCATCGTAAAGTTCAAACACTTTTGGCAATCATCATCATAAGACTAAAAAGAAAACTAAGAACGCTACTAATTAGAACATATAGAATGGAATGAAGGATTAAGTACAAATTTTTGGACATTCTTACTTTGAACAACTGAAACTACGCAGATAGCATTTAACTTTTTGATGAAGAGGACTTCAAGGCAGGAATTGTAGATGAAGTAGAGGAGTTTTCTGCATAATTTTTGGATTGGTTTGACCGTCAAAAGTCAAAACGAACACCTTTCCAAATATGATCTGGATTCATATTTGGACCATATTTGAGGACAGGCTTTTGATATGGAAAAAGATATGACTTCAGATTTTTATCTACTTCCCTTTTCTATAGTTATTTCTTTCACCTTGCTCACCCTATATTAAAGGATGTTTACTACAATTGCAAGGCAGTCTATGATTTCAAATAAAAGTTACACCAAGGATTTACTTTCTTTTTTTCTTCTCCTAGTGGATTCTAGTGTACGCTTACTACAACGATATCTTGTCTTGCTCGTGAACTGCATCAACTTAATAATAAAACAAATATATATCATTAACCAGTACAAGCAAGTAGAACGAAATTAAATGCACTATCACTGGATTTTAAGAACAGTTGTAATTATACAGATTTGATCTGCTGCTCCACAACTGTACCTGAGTGACAATTACAAGTCTCTCAACAGCATGATCATTGACAGTCATCTCCTCATCATCATCAATCATTTGGGAACTAATACAACAGATACAAAGAGTAGGCAGTCACTATTATAGTTCTTTAATACATACGCAAGATACAAAAACTAAAGTGCATATATGAACAGAACCTGCAATCCTGATCATACATCTAATTATGAAAAAAGTAAAATAGCTGAAGAACATTAAATCAGTACTTGTTGTCTCAAAAAATTAAATAACTACCCCTATCACAAAATCATGGAAAACAACGAAAAAATCCGAACATCACTCCACTTTGCAAGTGTTTGCCAATTAATAATTTAATGACAAAATAGTTCTCTGCTTAAAAAGTACCCAAAAAAATCATAAGTAAACATAATAATGACAAAAGAAAGATAATAAGCAAAAAATTTAAAAAGCATCTAAAGCATAACTGGATAAATCTAAAACACAGGTGAATTATACTTGATTTTGAAACAGAATATAAATCAAATATATTTCAATAGGAGACTATAATCACACCGAAATAGTAGGAGGATCTGAAAACATAATTTCCCCATATGCCATGTTCACCTGATCTCCTGAGTTTTATTAGTCTTATTGTCCCTGATACTATTGATTTTATCTTTTGCTTATTAAATTTTTTTATCTTTTAAACATACTTCTACATTTATTTTTATATTTTATCTTCTTTTTTTAGTGCGTTGTGCTCTATTGATATTTTATGGGGCATTCAGACTGAAAAGAATGCTAATCTTGAAAATTATCCATCTCTCTACCTCTAATTTGGGATAGGATTTCATTTCTCTTTAGAGATCTTGCTATTTCAAATGTGTATAGAAATAGGCAAGCTGTGCTCCAATAGTTTTTTCTTATTTCCACACTAATGTATATTTTTGAATAACTACTTGTCCTCCCTCTAGGCACTCGCTATTCTTACTTGATAAAAATTGTTTTTTTATACATATGACATTAATTTTGTCTGCTTTACAATCTGGGAACTATAATTTTATAAATCTATTTGGGTTTTGAAAGTTAAACCACAAGCAGAGGTCAATCAACATGGACAACTAGTAGCGAGGACAATCTTCCGTCCAACTAAAAAGCTCAAATAAAGATCAAGTAACAAAAAGGCCATTAAACAATGGCATCAATTTGCACATGCTTCTCAGCAGTAACAACAACAGTTGCATTTTCCCATGTTGTAGCACAGTCCTATCAGAATCTAACTATCAGAGAAGGTAATAATGGAACGATTCCGTTCATAGGAACAAAGAAAAGTGGATCTATTCTATACTCGATAATGGAACAATTCCGTTCATAGGAACAAGAGAAGCGGATCTATTCTATACTTGATAAGTACCAATATGCAATGGGAGGGTTGACACCGTTTTCTATGAGCGAATGCGTATAACATCTTCATCATTAAAAGGGTCTATTCATAAAAACTTTCCTTTATTTATATTTATTATGTATTTCTAATCTATGTCTGATTTCTAAAACGGAGTTCATAATGAAATTTTTTCTTCAGTCAATCTTCTTTAGGTTCCATCGTCGATTCTGTCTCCAATGAATCGCTGAAGATGAAATACCTAAAAATCTACAATACCAACCAAGCTATATTTCCACCAGTCTATACTTCCATCATAAAGTTTATCATACAAAGGAGCTCATAATGAAATTTTTTCTTTAGTCCATCTTCTTTAGGTTCCATCGGCGATTATGTCTCTAATGAATTCCGCCGAGGATGAAATACCTAAAAATCTACAATACCGACCAAGCTATATTTCCACCGGTCTATACTTTCATCATAAAGTTTACCATCAATGTAAACATGAATTGTTCCATCAAAAAAGGAGGCGGCGGGGGAGAGAACTTGAAGGATTTATATTGCTCATATAGCAATAGAGCTTTTCCAAACATTTGTGTCGGAGGAATGTGAGGATGACGTCAAGTCATCATGCCCCTTATGCCTTGGGCGACATACATCCTACAATGGCCGGACAAAGGGCCGCCTCCTAGAGTAGTTGTTAATACGAATAAGAGAAACTTTGTTAAAGTCATTTATGTACATTCAATGTACTCTACGGATAGAGGAATAAACATAGTAAAATAAAAAATTGAAAGATTTCATTGAAATTGTTCGTTTGAAAATTTACCAAAAAGCTAAACGGGGCAAACAATGGAAAATAGCACAAAGATTTATAGGAGAGAGAAACCAATTTTCCCAAATCTTATTGTTTGGTTGAATGAAGATTGAAGGGTATGTAAGAATTTATACAACACTAATCCTAAAACGATTTTACAAACTCAATAAAAGTAAAAATCAATTGGTATTCACAATTTCTGTTAACAAAGTTTTAAAGAGGTGCGTCTATAATTCAGAAAATGCAAGAGTATTGTGTTCAATTCTATCAAAACTAATGTTTAAATGAAATTTTGCCTATTTAACAGATAGATCTTGTTGGGTTTAATTACCCCACCTTTGTAAGTTAGATTTCGTTATATAATTTTATTTAGGAAAAATCCTACTTCCTTTTTTGCTCTCTCTCACTGTTCAAAGTTTCGGCATATCGGACGATATTTGAGCGAATTGAAGCGTTTCGGCCCTTGCCAAACCGTAACCTTGACACGAGTCGAAAAAGGGGAGAAACACCACACTAAAAAAACTGTAATTAATACATTTTTTAACTAGAACCTAAAAAAAATAAAAAAAAATAAAACTAAGTATTCAAGTTAACTACAACTTATAAAATCTACTTACCAAAAAAATAATTATATATACTATATAGTAGCTATGTTAACTAGTGTAAAAAAATTGTAACCATTTTACTTGGATAAAAAATATATATATATATATATTTTACACATCAATTAAAAAAAAAATGTACATATATAGTACCTAGGTATAACTTGAAAATATCTAAAGAATTATTATTCAAATTTTATGCAATGTAGTACTACACACATTTGCGAGATGTCTATTTTATCATTTGGACAGTGCCATGATTATTAGTGTTTTTTGTGAACTTAATTAATCCATCTTGTTGTTCTAAATATTTAGAATTTTTTTATAATTATATAAAAAAAAAATTAAGCTCTAACCAGCACAACGGTGCATATTACCCGAAACCGAAACCAATTAAAAAAATGACCTTAAGAAACACCCGCCGCTACCGCGACTTTGAACTATGCTCTTTCCATAAAATATTGTTAGAGTTTATGCCCTAGAGGCCAATTATTTGATATAATTGCTTAACGTTTTGAAATTATATTTGATTGAATAAATATATGATTTTATTATGGTTTTATTTACTGCGTAATATAATTGTTAACATAATAAAATTCCTTAGAATAGTGATACAAATTATATAGTTTCAAGTATGTGACTTGAACATGAGATTATATATTACCATTAATATCAGTGTTCTTAAATGTCCCTAGTCGAGTATCATTGTTGATGGGACAACAATGATGCATTGAGACAAGTATGTGGATTGACTGATGACCAAATCTCATTGGTCATAAATATATGAGATATTAAGTCAATGCATAGGTACATGTTAGAGAACGATGTAATGCGGATGCACCCACCATGAGAATTCTATATGGAACATTATGCGAAGTGTCATTAGCAATTCTCATAGTGACAATGATGTAATGGTCCTCCGACCGAAATCGCTATCGTTATATTACTACACGAGAATTTATGTACTTTGATATCATCAAATGTCACCTTTAATAGGGTGGACTATAAAGGTGATTATTGGGTTCATCATTAATCGTGTGAGAAATATGAGTGATCTAGATGGAATTTAACCATCCTATATATTATGGGTGATATCCATAGGCCTCTTGATCGAGTAGGACTATGAAATGCATGGCCATGCTCAAATAGTGATTTGTTTCATATAGTCTACTCATTGATCAAAAAACTCGCATTAAATTATGAAGAGTATGACACATTCCATGACTTCGAGTTTAATCTAGGATATTAAGGTTAAAAGGATTAAATTACATTGAAACATCGGTCACGAAAAAGGTTGCATCGAATCATCGATCTTATTATTACTTGGGTAGCAAAGTGATGCATTACTAGATGTCAGCTTTCACCGCTTATAATTTTATAATATGATTTTAAAATTATTGCCAACGTAATAATAACTTATAGGGTCACACACATAGAACGTTATTTAAAAGGGAATTAATTTAAATTTTAAAGATTTAAATATATTAATATGATTAATAGTGTTTAAATCACGAATTTAAATTAAAAGGATAATTGTATATATGTATATTAATTAAGTAAGACTTAATTAAGAGATATATATATATATATATATATAAAATTGGATTTTATAAAATTAGGTTTTGATTTGATTAATTCCTTTTAACTACTATATATATGATATATAGTGCTACTTAGGGTAAGATATCATCATTGAAAAACCCTAGCCGCTTCTTAGAGAGACTGAGAGAAAAAGCAGCTTTCAAAAATCCATTCCTTTTGGTGGCTAGTACATGAAGTCCTTATTGCAGAATCGTCGACTTGCTTGTAAGCGCAAGCGTTAAATGGATATCTGAGAGCGCTAATCTCGGTTTGATTGCGTTGGAGATTCGAGGCGCAATTTGCTTCAGATTCTCGTTTTTTTGTTTATATCTGGTATAATCTTTAAACCTCTGAATTAATTGATTTTCGCATGGATCCTGCTTTTAGGGTTTCGGAAATTGCTTTAAAATTTTAATTTCATTTGCGTGCTTCTATATCAAGCCCAACAAAGGGTATCGAGCTACTTGCGAAAAGATTAATTCGATTACGTGTTTTAATTGTATTCGATATATATGATATATGATGATGCATGTTTACCGATATAAAATTGAATATATGATATTCCGTCAGATGTATGTATTCAGTAATATATATGATGATACATTAATCGTATCTTTAATCTGATTGGAATAACAATATAACTATTCTAATCGGATTAAAGCATGAAGAGTCGCTTTTAATATGATTAATCAAACCGGAAATATATGATAAATTCTCGTGGTATCTTGTTATTCGCTTTTAATATGATTAAATCAAAACCGGACATATATGATTTGTTATTATGGGTGTTTTTGGTGGATTAAAATGTATGATTCTCAAGCTGCTTTCAGAGATTCAGTATGGAAAAATTTTGCAATCTGTAATGTAGTTCGAAATTTTTTTTTCGAAGCGCCGCCGACTCCACTTCATTGACCGGTCGGCGAGACCACCATACCGGTGATCGATGGTCGGTCGGACCATCGCTGGGGAGAGACCTCGACCCCAATGTCGACGCCGGTGGTCGTGTCCCTATATTTTATATATAGTTTTCTTTAATTATATATAAATTGTTATGTGCTTATCAGTGATATGCATGGTGCATGCTTATGGCTTTTAATTCATAGGTTAGTGGTTTTGGTTTTGAAATACGGCCATATGTCGCGGCCTTTTCTATAAATTCTAATGTAATATTCTCTTCTCATCTAAATCCCCTCGAATGTAACTCGAGGTTTCTTTATGTCATGTAATAATCAGAATTGATGAAGATGTTAAGATGGAGAAACACAATGGAAAGATGATGATGGAGAGGAGGCGCGTGCTAGAGGAAGATCCAAGGAAGTTATTTATTTTAAGATCTTTTACCACCTTAGATTGACCTTTCAATCTTTCATTAGCTTGAAAAGATCGACATTGGATCGGGCCATAATCGTGACACATTTAATTTTGCACTTTATTTATGCTTGTATGTGATATGATATGATTAATAATGTGCACGCTTAACAAGATTAAAATTGGTGAGATCTAAATTAATAAAATCCTCATTAAATTATTAAGTCTAAATCGATGCCTTCCAATGAATAACACTCATCAAGACCTTGATCAATAGATGTAGGTTTGTCGAAGCAAAGTACCCTATTTATCTAGGTAAGATGCGATAGGATAATTGTGATATCCAAACTATTAAAATCATCAGTCTCGACTTAAACTAAGTTATCTCAATAGATTGTGGACTTAGAGGCATGTAGTTTGGTTGGTACCATTAGATGGACTAGAAACAAATGTTGTTTACCAAACTATCCAGAGTTATATATATGATATAATCGACAAAGGGTTGTCACCTAAATAATTATGTTTTGAGAGAATAGCCAAAGCTAACTTAAGGCATAATGAAATATGGATCTTGGCTCACTAGAAAGATTTAATAGAAAATGCTTTCCAATTAATGGTGAGGGCTATTAATTTGAATAAAATAGTGGGAGGTATATTTTGAATGTACTATTATCAATTATATAATATCAACTCAGAATTTGACTTATTATTGTTGCACTTATAAATTGTAGATATCAAATGGCAAACAACAACAACAAAAATAGTCTTTCATTACGATCATCCCTTGAAAAGGACAAGCTAAGTGGAATTTCCTTCTCGACCGGCATAGAACTTGAGGATTGTCCTCAAACAAGAGCGTAAGCTATGTCCTCGATGGGCCCATTCTGCAAAGACCACCGTCATCGCACTACGCGTCTGAGCATAATGCTTACAAGAAGCATCAAGATGATGCTCGGATGTGAGTCAGGTCATGCTAGCAACCATGAACGTTGAGCTTCGCGAAATACGAGTTGATGGATGCTTATGAGATGATCGAGCATCTCAAGAAATTGTTCGAAGGCGTACGCTCGACAGAGAGAGGTATGATACAAGCAAGGCGTTGTATCACCGCAAAATGGGTGAACGTGATCCAGGTTGGTCCACATGTCTTGAAAATGATTGGGTATATTGAGTACCTTGATAGGTTGGGTTTTCCAATCACTCCTAAGCCCAAACCGACCTTGTTTTGCAATCTTTGAACAATGCCTACTCTCAATTTGTTATGAACTATCTTATGAATGAAATTGAGAAACCCTTACTGAGTTGTTGAAAGCATGTTAAGAACCGCCGAGAACAACATGAAAAGGCAGGACCCGCTCCCATAATGATGGTGCAAAAGGGGAATGCTAAGGGGAAATTGGAAAGGCGAGAAGATAGGATCTAAATCTTTGTCAAACCCAATTCCAAAACCAAACAGTATTAAAACCTAAAGGTGGGGTGGCTAAAGAAGGTGAATGTCACTTCATGGAAAAACCCGGACACCGGAAAAGGAACCGCTATGCTTATCCGGAAGAAGTGAAGAAAAGAAAAGGAAATCGACTTCGATTCAGTATATATGTTATAGAAGTCAACTTATCTACTTCTACATCACGGGTATTGGATAATCGGATGTGGTTCTCACATTTGTGTTAATGTGCGTGGACTCAAGGAGTAGAACTTTAAGCGAAAGGAGAGGTCAACCTCTGAGTTGGAAATAGAGCAAAAGTTCTTTGACCGGCCGTAGGAACTTATCATTTATCTTTGCCCACCGGGCTAGTTTTAGAATTAGAAGATTGTTATTTTGTGCCTCGCTATAAGCAAAAACATTATTTCTGCTTTCTTGTTTGACAAGAAAGGTTTTTCATTTATAATAAAGAACAATCGTTGTTTGTTTTACTTAAATGATATTTGTTATGGTGTCGCATAATTGTTTAACGGTCTCTATATTCTTGATTTAGAAATGCCTATCTATAACATAAATACAAAACGATTTAAATCAAATGATTCAAATCCGACATATCTCTCTAGCATCGTCGTTTAGGCCATATAAATGAGAAACGATATCCAAACTCCATAAAGATGGGTTCTTGGATTCATTTGATTTTGAATCATATGAGAAATGCGAGTCTTGTTTATTAGGCAAGATGACTAAAGCCCTTTCACGGACACGATTGAACGGGCTAGCGATGTATTGGGACTTATACATAGTGATGTATGTGACCCATGAGTTCAGATTAGCAAGAGGTAGGTTTTATTACTTCATTACATTTATCGATGACTTTAGTAGATATGGATATGTGTATCTTATGAGACACAAATCAATCCTTTGAAAAGTTCAAGGAATTCAAGAATGAAGTTCAAAACCAATTTGGCAAAAGCATAAAAGCTCTTCGATCCGATCGAGGAGGTGAATACTTAAGCCAAGACTTTGATGACCTTCTAAAGGAGTGTGGTATTATATCACAACCACTCCACCACGGAACACCGCAAATGGAATGGTGTATCCGAGAGGAGGAATCGAACCTTGTTGGACATGGTACGATCAATGATGAGTCACGCAGATCTTCCAATAAGCTTCGGGTCATGCCCAGAGAGGCCGTGCATTCACACTTAACCGTGTTCCTACAAAGACGGTTCGTAAGACACCATATGAAATGTGGACTGGAAACGCCCTAAGATATGTATGCTCATGAAGATTTGGGGTTGCGAGGCGTTAAGAAACGCGTCCCAATTCGACAAGCCTCGGACCCAAATCGACAAATGTAATTTTGTGGGATACCCAAAGGAAACAAAAAGGGTATTATTTCTACAAACCTTCCGAGAACAAAGTGGTTGTTGCTTCTAACTGGTATTTTTCTAGAAAGAGAATTTGTCTCTAAAGGAAACAATTGGGAGGAAAGTAGAACTCAAGAAATTCGAGAACCACAAAATATCATTGAACTCGAAGTTGAACATGAAAGCAGAAACCACAAGAAATTGTGGAAAGTGAACTCGCTCAAATTACACAAGTCATTCAGAGATCTGGTAGGACACGCCAAGAGCCCGAGAGATATTATGGATATCTTACGACTCAAAACGACGATGTGATGCTCATAGATCAAGATGAGCCTCGCTTCTACCAAGAAGCTATGAATGGACCAGATTCTCGAGAAATGGCTTGAAGCCATGAAATCGAGATGGACTCCATGTATACTAACCAAGTATGGACTTCGGTTGATCCACCAAGGGGATAAAACCAATCGGTGCAAGTGGGTTTTCAAGAAGAAAACCGATACGGATGGTAATGTACAAACCTATAAAGGCCGATTGGTAGCAAAAGGTTTCAAACAAATTCAAGGTGTCGACTATGATGAAACCTTCTCTCCAGTGGCAATGGTTAAATCCATCGAGATCTTACTCATTATCGCAGCCTTTTTATGATTACGAAATCGACAGATGGAAGTCAAAATCGCTTCCTTAACGGAAATCTCCTCGAGGATGTGTATATGACACAACCCGAGGGTTTTGTCCTCCAAAGGATGCCGGAAAGGTATGTAAGTCGCAGCGATCCATTTATGGATCAAGCAAGCCTCTCGAGTTGGAATCTTCGATTTGATGAAGAAGTCAAAGAATTTGGCTTTATTAAAAATGAAGATGAACCTCATGTATATAAGAAGGTTAGTGGGAGTCACATCAGATTCCTAGTATTATATGTCATGACATATTAATTATTGGGAATGACACTCCTTCCTTACAGTCAGAAAAACATGGTTAGGAAAATGTTTCTCCATGAAAGATTTGGGCGATGTTGCCTACATTTTAGGTATCAAGATCTATAGAGATAGATCAAGAAAAATGCTCTACTTAAGTCAAAGTACATATATTGATAAAGTGTTGAAACTGGTCAAAGATGCAAGAGGCGAAAAGAGGAAACTTACCCGTGACTCATGGTGTAAAGATCTCTAAGGCCCAATGTCCTAAATCACAAGATGATGAGGAGCGATGAGAAAGATCCCTTATGCTTCTAAGAATTGGATCTATTATGTATGCAATGATATGTACTGTCGTCCGGATGTCTCAGATGCTTTGAGTACGACGAAAGAGATACTGATCGAATCGGTGAAAGTCATCGATGTTAGCCAAGAATATCCTCAAGTACCGAAAAGGACTAAGGATTCATTCTTGGTATATGGAGGTGAAGACGAACTAGCAAAGAAAGGGTTACATGATGTTAGTTTCAGACCGACAATGATGACTATAAGTCTCAATCGGGTTTTGTGT
This sequence comes from Panax ginseng, assembly GCA_020205605.1. Lineage (NCBI taxonomy): Eukaryota > Viridiplantae > Streptophyta > Magnoliopsida > Apiales > Araliaceae > Panax > Panax ginseng. Next base: position 51,111,922 of record CM035143.1, on the reverse strand, counting down.
TTTGCCTTAATGGTGGTGTCATTAGTGAATGGAAAGTTCAAGCAAGAGACATGAGTCGATTCTACAACAGAGGTCGAGTATATTGTTGTTTTCTAAAATGCGACGAGGAGGTCAGATGGATTAAAAGTTCATCATCGAACTTGGTGTTGTTCCAACCATTGTTGATCCAAATGTTTATATCTTTGTGATAATAATGGAGCCATTACAAAGCTAAGGAACCCGGATCTCACCAACGATCTAAGCATATACTTAAAGCGGTACCATCTCATCCGTGAAATTATTGATAGAGGAGATGTACATATAGGAAGAGTGCCAACAGATGATAATGTTGCAGATCCACTAACGAAGGCTTTACGCAGTGAGGCTTTTTACTATCACACACTAGTTCCATGGGTATTAGATACATGAGTGATCGGCTCTAGTGCAAGTGGGAGACCATTAGAGTTTATGCCCTAGAGGCCAATTATTTGATATAATTGCTAAACGCTTTGATATTATATTTGATTGAATAAATATATGATTTTATTATGGTTTTATTTATTGTGTAATATAATTGTTAACATAATAAAATTCCTTAGAATAAATGTGATACAAATTATATAGTTTCAAGTATGTGACTTGAATATGAGATTATATATTACCATTAGTATCGGTGTTCTTAAATGTCCCTAATCGAGTATCATTGTTGATGGGACAACAATGATGCATCGAGACTAAGATGTGGATCGATTGATGACCAAATCTCATCGGGTCATAAATATATGAGATATTAAGTCAATGCATAGAGTACATGTTGAGAACGATGTCTTTGGATGACCCACCATGAGAATTTATATGGAGCATTATGCGAAGTGTCATTAGCAATTCTCATAGGACAATGATGTAATGGTCCTCCGACCAAATCGCTATATTACTACACGAGAATTTATGTACTTTGATATCATCAAATGTCACCTTTAATAGTGGTGGACTATAAAGGTGATTATTGGGTTCATCATTAATCGTGTGAGAAATATGAGTGATCTAGATGGAATTTAACCATCCTATATATTATGGGTGATATCCATAGGGCCTCTTCGATTGAGTAGGACTATGAAATGCATGGCCATGCTCAAATAGTGATTTGTTTCATATAGTCTACTCATCGATCAAGAAAACTCAGATTAAATTATGAAGAGTATGACACATTCCATGACTCGAGTTTAATCTAGGATATTAAGGTTAAAAGGATTAAATTACATCAAAACATTGGTCACGAAAAAGGTCAGATCGAATCATCGATCTTATTATTACTTGGGTAGCGATGATGCATTACTAGATGCAGCTCGCCAACGCTTTATAATTTTATAATATGATTTTAAAATTATTGCCAACGTAATAATAACCTATAGTGTCACACACATGTAACGTTATTTAAAGGGAATTAATTTAAATTTTAAAGATTTAAATATATTAATATGATTAATAGTGTTTAAATCACTTAATTTAAATTAAAAGGATAATTAGTATATATGTATATTAATTAAGTAAGACTTAATTAAGAGATATATATATATATATATATAATAAATTCGGATTTTATAAAATTAGGTTTTGATTTGATTAATTCCTTTTAACTACTATATATATGATATATAGTCGCTACTTAGGTAAGATATCATCATTGAAAAACCCTAGCGCTTTTTAGAGAGACTAGAGAAAGCAGTTTCAAAAATCCATTCCTTTTGGTGGCTAATTACACAAGAAGTCCTTATTGCGTAATCGTTCGACCTGCCTCGATGCGGCGTTAAGTGTGGATACTGTAGAGGCGAATCGGTTTCAGGATTGCGTTGGAGATTCGAGGCGATCGGTTTGATTCTCGTTTTTTTTGTTTATATCTCGGTATAATCTCTAAACCTCTCAATTAATTGATTTTCGCATGGATCCTGCTTTTGGGGTTTGGAAATTGCTTTAAAATTTAATTTCATTGTCGTTTCTCTGCCAAGCCCAACAAATATTACCACCCGTAAGAAGTATATACATATATATATATAGTAAAAATAGAGGTACACACTGTAATTTTTTAAAGTTACGATTGCTACACGATCGTAGAGTGATTTCACTTACGATCGTAGAGAGTAGTCACTTACGATTTGTGAATTCACTCTACGATCGTGGACTACTTTCTACGATCGTGAGAGTGAATTCACTCTACTATATGGGGACTACTTCTACGTTAGTAGAATGAAATCACTTTCTACGATCGTAGACTTACACGGCTGTGTACCTCCATATTCCCCCCTATATATATATATATATATATATATATATATATATATATATATTGATTATGCCGCAGCAGACTATTGATAATTTGATAATGATATACATCACAATAAACTTCAGAAGTGATTCCAGAAAAGGAATTAAAACAACAAAGTATTTCAAAATACATGGAAAAATTGTGGCAGAATATCTACACTAAATTAATCAAAAGAGTGAATATAAGAGTTGGAAGTCGCCAAATGCCAATATAGGACCTCCACCCTGTCATCTATAACGAATAAACTGAGAAAGAACAGGTCTGAACATATAGACTTGGAAATGTAAAGCCAATACTCAAAATTTTGAAAATACATCAAGCATGTGGAAGAGCATGTACCTTTTTAGTGAAGAAAACTTATTTTCCTTTGTTGCTTTCAACTCATGTTCCATCTCTTCATCAAACATGAATGTACTTGAAAAATCATTACACGGGCTATCTTGAATCTCTGCAGAAAAATCTGCAGGCACTGTCATTCTTTCACTGTCATGGATTTCATGATCAACAAATTTTGCAGTTTTACATTTTGAATAGACTCCATCTGAACCATCAATAATTCCATGGTGTGGAATCTTGATATGCAACTCGGAATTAGACCCCATATTTGATTCAGGATTTCCTTCACCCATTGGTTGAGTTTGAGTATCAAACAATACCTTTCCACCATTGTGCTCTGCATCACTTTCAACTAGTTTTTTAGCATCTCTGTCCGATGTTGAGAGTGCAACCAAGCTATCTTGTCTCCAAAATAAATCATCAGACTCTCCAGAGGTTTCAATTGCTTTATCTTCACTGACATCATTACTCTTCAAATCACTGATAACCTTATTTGCAGGTTGTCCCAATGTTTTAATTTCTACTAAAGACGATTTTTTGTCTACAGAAGCTGGAACCCACTTTGACCACTCACCACGCCTTCTTACCTTTTCATCCTAAAGCAGTAAAACCAAGGATGACCTTTGAGGGGGAGTGTGCCGCCAAATTAAAAAACCTACTTTATATGTATTAAAAATATCCTATATAAATTTAAGGTTGATTGCCACTAAATTTCGATAATGTTTCACAGTTTACAAATATATTCTGTAGCCAATCATGAAACAGTAATTACATTTAATATTTTGTCACTGAATAATATCCCATTGTGATTCTTACCGGTTAATGAAAGTGAATTTTATTTAATAACCGAAAGGGGGGAAGAAGAAAAAAAAAACGTCAGTTTCATCTGTTAAGTAAAACTTAAAAGAAAAGAGACAGATTATGTAGAACATACACATTTACCAAGGAAATGGAAAAAGACTTCTAAAAAGAAAGGGATGTATGGGAGGAACTGTCAACGTGTTATTTCCCACTTAGATTTCTATGGTGGACACCTTGTCCTCCCTTTATGTACTTTCTCTTTTATCTACTAAAACTGTCTACAAAAATAAAAATTGCTACAATATTATAGTTTTCTCTGCTGATTTCCTTTCTGATTTCAGATAATTTTTTCTTACTTGAATATCTTATTGATAGTCCCTCTTTTACACGTCTATCTGAAAACTTTATAATATCTTTTACACGTCTATCTGAAAACTTTATAATACCAATGGTCTAATGTAAACATATTATGCTATGCAGATCACTTAAAAATAAAAAATAAAAAATAAAGAATAAAATTTGCAACATAATGGAATATAAGTATATCAGAGATGATTATAGGCATCAGGAAATGGATTGGTAGAAAATTTATTACAGATTCAACTACAACTAAGTAGCTAAAAGTTTTGCGATGTATTTAGAAGAATCTTCTTAAGAAGATGACAAGATGTACTTAACACAAATTAAAAATGGAAAATACGAAGGTTTTCAACAAAGGGCAGCCCTCCATTCCCTCATAAGTGAGCATCATTCATTTTTCTTTAAAAATAAAACGAGAAGATTTTATCAGAAGTGGGCATATTCGATATCATTTACTTACATCTAGGCCTGGCAACGGGGAGGGTATGGTCCAGGACTCCGGGGGTCCCCTCCCCATAGCCGCCCTCGCCAATATGGAGCTATCCCACGAAAACAACACCTCATCCCCGCCCTGTTTACCCGATTACTCTTCTTTTTCTCAAATTATATTTCTCTAGTTTTTTTTTATATTACTTTGTACAACTATTTTTAATTCAAATCAAACATGGAACATTTCTATTACTAGCAATATATTATATTACAAATGTTATGAATTTATAATGAAATAACCTAAATAAGTACATAATTACATATATACAAAATGCTAATTTTTAAAAAATTAAATATATATACATATAATCGGGTCGGGTATGGGGGTGAGAGGGTATATCTCATACCCGAACCTAACCCTATATGGTTTTAAAAATGGGATCCCATTAGGGTCGGAATTGGGCGGGTCCCGTCGGGTTCAAGCGAAATTGGCAGGCCTACTTACATCTGTAAGCAACTAATCGTAGGCTAACAAAAATAACTAAATAAGTATAATGAAAATCAACTGCTGAAGTGTTTTTTATCTGATTGGTACACCGAAAATAAAGCTTTCTAGCTTCACCCATAAATAAAACTCAAGGTTTTCGTTAGGATCTTTAATAATCCAAGATCAAAGCATTCGTGCCTTCTCGACACTATTACATCACTTTATGTACAGATAGTTTACTTGAGCAAATGCTATCTTACCCTCCTTGTCCTAACTAACTTCAATGATTCCATCACATAGTCACATGGATGCTACCTTCTAGATAATTATTACTACTACTAATTACTATACACATTTCTCCTTCAACGTTATCCATTCATGGATGTTAATTCAAAACTGGGAAGTAATTGTTAATCCCTCGCAAGTTGTTGATTTTGATGATGACAAAGAAATGTGCAGTTTTTGTTAGCAGCACAAGTGAATTGATTGAATTTCCTTGAGAAAGCCAAGGACTAAGCTGGACTTAAAAGACTTCAAGATTCAGATATCAAGACATGTTCAAGAATCTAGGATATTATGCAAGGAATTAACATTTCTATTAGCATGATATACATTGTTGAGCCCTCCATCTAATAGCTTAAGCTTTTAGATGAGTTGGTTACTTAACATGGTATCAGAGTTTTGGGTGTGCAAAGTCTTGGGTTCAAATTTTTCCGCTTGCACAATTGTCTTTATAAAAATTTAATAGTGCAAATACATTTTAGTTTCTCCCTTCTCTATTGCACAATTGTCTTTATATTAATTAAATAGTGCAAATACATTTTAATTTCTCCTTTCTCTATAAAAATTTGCATTTGAGGGGGAGTGTTAGCATGATATATATTATTGAGCCCTCCATATAATAGCTTAAACTTTTAGATGAGTTGGTTACTTAACAATTTCAATATAGTCAAGGCTTATGTTTAAACTATTAATACTGAACTGAAAATTTCTATTCAGTGTCCGTTGGATTCTATTTGGGTAAATGATGTAAAAACTAATTAACTCTTCCATTTTTTCTGTTTTTAACAATCAATTACTCCCTCCGTTTCAAAATAAAAGTCATGATTACTATTTGTCCCAGGTTAAATGTCTACTTACCTTAAATAATCTATTTTTTACAATAATTTGCCTATAATACCCTTAGTATTAATTGTCATATTTCTATTCTCTATGAATTGTGTACAAAACTATGCAACTAAATGAGAATTTAAATATGAACAATTTTGTCATTTTATCTTTTTTCTTAATATGCGCAAAAAGTCATCCAGGACTTTATCATGGGACGGAGGGAGTATTTTTTTTTCCATTTTAAACTCTAAAACAGAGAATTTGTTTTTCCTAAAAAAGTTAACAACCGTTTGTTGAGAATTTCCTTATTTAGCATTTTTATTTAATTTTTATTCATACAAAATTATGAAATGAAAAATCTTATGTGACAACTGGGTGAGTTAACTTGTTGAGCTAACTCTTTCATCCTTAAACCTAAAAAAACTGACTTCTTGTGCATCTCCAAGAACTTGTCTAAAACATGAACTCATTGTTCACAGATCTACATCATAACTATTACCATCATAATCCCTAGCATAACCTTCATCGTTGCTCACCATCACACATCACACCTTCACCTTCATATAATCATTACATACCCATCACCACCATCACTACAGCCCCAAACAGTCAAATTACCACCATCAATCTTCCACTATCGCCGCCAACTAACATTGCAAAGTTACCAAACCAAGAAATGCAACAAACTCATAAAATAAACACCAAAAATATCCCCAAATTTGCTGAGTTATAAAAATTGAATCAACAAGAACCCAAAAAATTCACCCATTCAATCTGTTTTGGAAATTGAATTGATGAGAACCCAGAAATTGACCCTAGTTTCCTTTGTCTATGATTCCTTCTCTCTCAATTCCTGATCTTTTTTTGTCATCAACTTGGCAAAGATGATGCTCGTCGGTGGCAGCTTTGGATTTGTCTCAGATGGTTCAGTGCTTGTGGTCTCTATGATGCTTGGTTGAATCCCTTTTCCGATCAAAGTCTCTATGTCCCCCTAGATTTCTGGTCTCCAATGGCCAATCCATATTAAAGTTCTTGCAATTTAGGGTATCTTTAGCCTAGAAGATGATGAACATATGGATCTGGGTCTATGAACATAATTGTGGGACATGAATTTTGGGCCAGTAGAAATAAATTAAAAGAAGCCATGAAAGATATTAGAAACAAATAAAAATGCCACATAATAATTTTTAACAATCAACCATGGTCAACTCAAAGTTGTTAACGTTTACAAAAAAAATGAAATCCTTCACATGAATTTAGAATTTAAAATAGAAAAAAATTAGTTGGTTGGTAAAAAAAAGGAAAAATGTAATAGTTGGTTTGTTCTTAACATCATTTACCCATTTTGTTTATAAGCTGAATGGCTTCAAAACAGTAGACTGAATTAGTCTGGACGGTCTCAAACTCTTTTCTAAAAAATCTGGAATTTTATAACAATAATTTAATAGATGTCATAATTAAAAGAGGTTTGTTATGGATCAAATCTATATCCCTACCTTTGTCCAAATCTTAAGCAGAAGATTTGAACTAAGTCAAACTTATCCCTAACAAACCTTTTGCTAGTAAAATAGTGTTATGGATAAAAATTGTTTTGATTAAATCACTTTTTCCCCACTGAACTGAACTCGAATTTACATTTCCATCATTCAAGTCAAATTTTTTTACAGTCAACTAACTTAACTACATTTTATTTTTTACAAAATTTGAAAATTTTGTCCAAGAATGTTAAAACTTAACTGTATATCCATGTGGCACTATGTTGAAGCTTACACAGATTATTCAACTAATTAAAACACGATGTGGCAGTGAATGACGTGTATTAGAAATTTAAAAAAATAAATATATGACATGCTTAACATATTAAATAATAAAAATTAATTAAATTATTAAAAACCAAACAATTTACTTTAAAAAAACAAAATGAAAGTTAAACTAATTAAAACAAAATAAAAACTAAATATATGTTAAAATAAAATAAATAAAGTATTAGTATATCACTACAAAATTAAAACAAAATGAACAACTAAACAATTAAACATATATATAATTAAAAGAAGGTAAAATAAGTATACTAAAAAAACTAACCTAAAAAAAAAATCAATCACCATGACCTCCATCGCCCACACATCTGTTGTAGACTAAATCACAGATCAAGCTTTTCTACCACCAAAAAAGTAAATGGGATTTATCAGTGTTATTAAAGGCATGAGGCTCACCAAGGCGTAAAGGTCTCCCTGGGCCTAGGCACGAGACGTAAGGCGAGATGTGCGCCTTATCGAAGTGAGGCACACATACTCAAAAAATACAAAAATACGTATATGAGTATATAAATATATCTAAATTTATTATATAAGCTCCTAAATAATGTCAACTTATAAAAAAAGGTATTCATCAACTAATAAATATCAAGTATGTTGTCACTTCATCAAGTAGATAATTAAACAAAAATAATTTAGTTAATCATAATAATCTTATTATGGCCTGAATAATATAATTAATTAATTGCAATAAAAAGAAAACTTGACCAAATGTACTAATAATAATCTTATCAAAACTCGAATAAAAGTATAATTCATAATATGAAATTATAATTTAAAGAAAATAATTCTGAACTGTAGTTAATAACTACCTATTTTATTACATTTCGGACTATGGTTCTTGTGACAAACGAGATTTTGTAATTTAATTTTAATATTTATTGAATTAAATAAATATTTTCGATGATTTAATTATTAGATTTAATAATTAATTGATGCAATTGTGGTGAATTAATTTAATTATGTGTTATAGTTATTAAATTAATGTGAAAATTTTATTACTCAAATTATGTATTTATGTGAGCTTATTGAATTAAATGAAATATTTAATAAGCAAAATGTTATTTTAATTAAATTAATAATTAATTAGAAATTAAATAATTTGACCTATTTAATTAATGAGAAAATTAATTATATGACTATGTGAATTTATGAGAAATTATCATATTTTATTTAAATTAAAATAGATAAGATATTTAATATTTGGGTGTGACATTAGTAAACTATAGGATAAAAGATTTATTAAATTAAATGGTTTTGAGCCATTTAAGGTTAACCAAACGAAGCCTTATGGGGAGTTAATAGCAGTTAACCCATGATTGGGTTAACTGACCACACTGCGCTCAGTTATTTTTTATAAAATACGACTTCTTTATTTTCATTCTTTGCTAAGTCTAGAAAAATAATCAGAGAGATTGAGAATTTGTCAGAGAGAAATTTGAGAGTTGTTTGATTTAAGAAGTGTCTGAGAAAGGAGAAAGGAGAAAGGAGAAAGGAGAAAGGAGAAAGGAGAAAGGAGAAAGAATCATCCCTACTAATCTACACTCTTTCTCCAACCCAATTTTTATTTACGTTGTTTATGTTTTTTTTTAAGAAAATGGCTTTTATGTTCTGTAAAAGCTCTGTAGTGGAAAAAGGAGTAACGATTATGTGTTAATTACGTGATAAATGTTATCATATTGTGTTTTATTATATATATTGTATAAACCATATCATCAGTTTCATAAAAACATGTCGTATATACTTCCTACAAAATTACAGAGTATAGAAATATGGCCATATGGCCCTTACTCGCAAATTTTATACCTGTATATAATTATGCATATTAAAACAAAGAGACCAAACTTCAAATGAACGGATTCGGTGTTATAACGAATCCGTAGTGTTGATTTTCATGTTCTGTATTCAAAATTTTCAAAAAAACACCAAGAACAGTAAATTACATGTGTTGATTTTGTTAATTGTGTGTTTTAACTTGTTAAAATCATGCTTGAAGGGTGGAGTAGTTGTTATATGTATATTATAATGTCTGGGTATGTCAAATTTCATGTAGGAAATAAGAAATTGATAGAAATTGGCATGTTCTGCGATTTTTCATGAATCGCAATTCTATGAATCGGTGCATATGCACATGTACATACCGCAGCACAAGAATCGCGACCATAACGCGAAACCCACGCCATAGCATGCTGGCCGCCGCCGAGATTAGGCGTGTCGGTTGAGTAGCCGCCATACACTCTCGAATGTCCAGAAATGAAAATTTTTAAAGTGTTCAACTCCATGAATGTGATATTAACCTAATCTAATAAACATAAAAATATGTTAAAAGTATAATGAGATGGTAAAATAGATTCTTAACATGTCAATAACATAATTGCATGTGGATTGAATTATTGAATGTATAATTAACTTATTATTCGTGAAGTGTAAATTGTGTGACAATAAGTATGATAAATTGACCAAGTATAGTCATAATCCGAATTAGACAAAAAGAATGAACTTGTGATGATTAATTACATTATAATTAACTAGTATCGTGAATATGAATGGTATGTAGGATTAAATCAAGGAACGTGTATAATTAACGTGTAATCTACGCACGAGGCAAGTTTCCTAACTCTACTTGTTATCATTATTCAAGTTTATAAATTACACCAAATAAATTCTCGTTATTATTAAATCAAGTTCAAACTGTTATATTGAAGATTATTTATCTTTTCAAAGTATGATTATGTTATACAATACTTGTTCTATTGTATACCTCTTGAGATTGTTATTCAATTTAAATATCATTTATTGTTGAACCATATTAGACTAGTGAACCTTATTTGATTCGACTAGTCCATAGTTAATGAAACGTTCTAAATTTCGTAACTCTTATTGATTTATCCAAACCAAACTTTCTTTGAAAAGCGGACTCTAAATGTCAAATGAGATGAACAACCTCAGATAGGGATTACTTATGTGTTAGCGTTAAGATATTGTGCATGATGATGGTACTAAGGGATGATCCCCTAAGTACGAAGTAGAAGAGTCCATAGTCTTACGATCATTAAATGTTTCAAGTATAACCCTTGATAACCTAGGACATAGTTCAAAGTCTTATGACCCTCAGAAATCTTTTGATTCTCGTTATTTATTCTTGATTCAAAAATTGAGCTTTTTAATTCCAGAAGTCTTTGATTCACTCGCATGTTATTATATTGTTATTTCATTATGATATTTGTGGGCAATCGTACTCACTCTTGCGTAATAATAACAATGCAGTTAAGAACGAAAGGTCCGACGAGCCTTCTACTAGCAAAGGCAAGGGCAAGATTAACAAGTGATGAAGACTTGTTGTTTTATGTGATATTGAATTTATGTTTAAGACTTATATTGATGTTGTGTAAGACTATAAATTGTTTATGTTTCCGGAGTTAAGATTTAAGGTTAGTATGACCTGAGATTTATGTATTTTTACAATGTAACTCCTTAAGGAGAGGATTTATTTCTATCTATTAATGCTTTCATTTATTATGGGTAGATAGACATATGATATTTGTATAGTGAACATCAAATCATGTGGAAATTTAAGTACCCGGATTTGGGGGTGTCACAGTTCTGTTTGGATTTTGGATTAAATGGAAGCCATTTAGAAACTGCCCAACAACCAAAAGATAAAATAATTGAAAAAATTGTTGTTATCCATCATGGATACATTATCTTTGTCTTTTCATTTGTTTCTGACAAGTTCAAAGTAGGTATGAACGTCTCAGATTATAGTAGGTTACAAAAATGGACAATTCAGACTCATTCAAACGCAATCGTTTAGTGTCTCGGACGAGTTTCTGTCGCTACAATTCACCTTGATCATCTATCAACTCGACACAACTTGTGAGTCTACTCATCCGAGTGGACTGAGTTTGACAACTATGGTTCACCTATATTACTCTTTGAAGGGGCATATCTTGTGATTTCAAACTTTATTTAGACATTCTGACATTAAACATGTCGTTAATAAGTATCTGAATGTTTTGCCATTTTTTACTTTCTCCAATACTCTTTTTTCGTTTAGCCCTTGTCAAGAAAATATGAGCTTAGCCGAACAATAGACCAATAGCTAGAAATCACTATAATGCCTTCAAGACCTGTCCAATCTTGAAGCAATAAATGAAAATTTTCTGGACAATGTTGAGTTAAAAGCTAAACCATGGATTAAAAAAAGAGGCAGCCAACATGAGTGTAATAACCCGGATTTTTGTTAATAATTATATACTAATTTTATTTTTCTTAAAAGCATAATTGAATTGGAAAAGGTAAGTTACTATTTATTTTTTTCGCTTGGAAAGTTAAATTCTTTTAGTAAATAATTTAATAATTGATTACATTAAAATTAAAGAGTCTATTAGGGTTTGGTAACTCCTATATTGTTTTCTATTTATATTTAAAGAGTGGATATGTAACCCTAAATCTATTCTAATTTGGTTAGTTGAATTCCCGAGTAGAATTCTCATATGCACTACAGCCCATTAGAAAAATCATAATTAATTCATCCGATGTCGGAATTGAGTGAATCCAAAGTTTATTTCTTCACTTCTTCGGTCTCCACAATTATGAAGAGGAAGAGAAGTTATTTGATTCATGCATTAAATTGCAAAAAACCGCAACCTGTCCTAATTCTCGTCACTATTTTCAACCCAAAATTTGAAAATTCGTAACTCAGTCATATTAACTACAAATCGAGTAATTCTTGAGCCTATTTCATGTATCTTTTCAAGAGCTACAATTTTCGTGAAGAGTGAAGACATGAAAAGATTTTGAAGACTCTAGAAGACCCAAAAGTTAGATTATTTGCTGCTGCATATTGAAGAAAAACAAACAAGAAAAGTAAATATTATTTCGTATTTTGATTTTAAGTTAAATTATGAGGGTTTTTGAATTAGAGATTGTTTTTAATTAAAAAAATAGCATGGAATTATAAGTCATGATATTCAGAAAGAGGAGATAAATTTATATAAAGGAATATAATTTGATTGAATGTAAATGTTAAAAATCTGAAAATCACCTTCTATATTTTAAGGTCTATTGCGTTGGTTATATCTCTTAATCCGACCGTTGGATCGTTATAATTTTCGGATATATTATACATATATAAGCTGGGAATATGTTCACCAATTTTGAACCATTAAAGATTAACGTATGATTTTTTATAAATTTTAAGAAGTGGCAGGTCTGGGATATTTTTCAATCAGATTTTCAGCAATGAGTTTTAATATTTAAAAATGTATAACTTAATGATTTTAAATCAGATTTGGGTGATTCTTGAGGCTAAATTGGAGTATTTGAAGTCTAGTTTCTGTTAAAATTAATTAATTTGACAAATAATTTTAGTTAATGGTGATAAGAACAGAATACTGGACTGACGTCTTAAGAATAATTTTTTATATTGGGTTTTTAAGATTTCTTAAGTTTTGTTATTGACTTTAAAGTTTAGGAGTATTAATAGTGATCTAAGATTACGAATTATTATGGAATTATTAGTTTGGATTATATTTAATTCTAGGTGAATATGTATAGGAGGTGAATAACATTTCGTATTTATTATCGTTGGCATTTGAGAGAAAAATTTTGTGAAGTGAGCTAGAAGTGATTTTGAATATCAGGTACGGATTCCGTACTCCACTCCTTTGATTATTGTTGTATTCTTTTTATCTCGTCATTCGTTACATTTTTCTTATATTTCTGTTGGCACTCTTGAATAAAAGTTTGATTTTTGATACCTCGACTTTATTCAGTAATTTGAACTCCTTTCTTTCTATTACAATTTGTGAAAATTCCATAGTTTTTCAGCATACTCTCATCATGTTGATTTGTTTGTTTTGCTAATCGTTCAGAATTTAGTACTCGCTTAATTGTTTCGTTTCTAATCAAATCCTTATTTTGATTTGGTTTGATCTAGATGTTTCGAACTTCATATTTTGTAATCTTTTGAATTTATTCTTCATGCATAGAATTTTGTTGATCTTTGTAGAGCGGTACATGTTAACTTCTTTTAGAGACATTGTGTTTATGATTTGATTTGGTTTGGTTCAACATGTACGTTTTAGAACCCTTTAGTTAGTATTATGTCGCATGTGTTGTGACATTATATCTTTGTAAAATAAGAGATAGGGTATACCTGAACTATAACCACCTGTGGGGGTACCACGGGTATGTCCTCTTAGCACCGAGGCATGACACTTTCTGTGGCGATGAGATCAGTTCACGAAGTATCCTTTTATATGTTGCTCTAGGTGTGAGCTTTGGCCATTTGATATGTTTGTTCAGGATGCGTATGGGTCGGCCCTAGTTTCTGTTATGTCTTGCGGATTGGTGATATTTGTGCTAGACACACCTTCCGATTTCCATGGATTTGGATTCGCGGTCCAATGTGTGATTTGTCTGTGTGGCATTATTTTGACATGCCTGTGTGGCAAGGTATATTTGTGTTTTGTTCTGAGCTCGATATGAAATAATCACTTAACCACTTTGATTAAGCCTTCTGTTTGTTTCACTAATTTTGTTGATTCAGTTATATTCTATTCAGACTTTGGAGATTATATTTTCGTCGGTATTTACGCTTGACACCTTACTTAGTACTTTGTTTAGCTGATTCTGTATTTCAGTTGTGCTTCTTTTGTACATCTTTATATCCGTATTAGACAATTGGCTCATGCTGTGTTCTTTTTCAGGCAAAAAATCAGTGGTGATCAGGATTTGTGGGAAGAGAGCTACATTTGATCCAAATAAGTAGATTAGTTTTGAAACTACTATTAGACATGAATTTTCTAATATTTTGTAAATGGATGCTTTGGCCCTATTTTGACATTCATTCTTAGAAGTAGAGACTATGTTAATATTGAGTTCTTTCTATTTAGATTGGCGTTTATGACAGTTAGTATTCAATCTATTTAGAATTATTTTGAGATTTAATACACGATTGTATTTGTTATGTTCATGCGTGACATCCCTTTCCCTTTGAGAAAGGGGGTGTTACAATGAGAACGGGAAAAAGACGGTAAATAAAAATGATGAAGAAAAAAGAAGTTGCTCAAAATATAATTCTTGCCCATTACATAGAATGATCACATTAGTACACCTGTTTTTACTTTATCGTGTCATTTCTTTAAGAAAAAAATTGAAAAATAAATAGAATAAAACAACAAGAGGAGAAGTCATCTGGGAAAGAGAATAAAGGAAAAAAAAAACACAAAAAAAAAAAAAAAAAACTTCCTCTATGTTTATTCTATGCTCCCTCCGACCCCCACTTCATAATGTCGATCATAACTAAAGACTAAACTAGTATCTGGAGCTCTCTTTTTCCTAGCTTACACGGCTGCACCATATGGTGGATCTTAAACGTTACTTCCTCTCCACAAGGAGTCAAGGACTCACGGACTTCAAGCCCATCTTAGCTAATAAATCATTGAGGATCATGGTCATCATTTCCCAAACCCAGAGGCTTAAATATGCATAATTGTCTTTGGAGTGGATAAAAGGCCATGACTCAAATGAGAGAATTCACTAGAATCCTCAATTTCCTCATCTACGCCAACTACTCTTTGCCTCAAACGCTCTCTTCTAACAAATTACCAAACCCATCTCTGTTAAGATCCTATCCACCCCCCAATCGGATCATTAAAATGGATGTGCACGTGATCATATATTTTTTATTCATCAGAGAGTTATAATTTCCTGTAAATTTCTTATTACTCATCAAAATTTCAAGTAATTCAAGAAAAGTGGGAAATCAATTTGCCAAATGTATCTTGAAATGATGCTATGATAACACCCACTCACTTCTACATCAAAGAGGTGGAGCATTATATAAGCAACTGAAGAGAATAAAAAAATATAATTTAAAAAAACTTTCTACCTCTTATTTAAAAACAAGCCAATGGGATTGGGGGATGGGAGTTTTGAAAGAGAGTAATTAACCTGCACTTCTACAGCACTTGAACTCTGCAATGTATCAAGAATAAATGGTATATCTGTACTCATTCTTTTAACCTGAAAAATGAAGTACATTTTTAATAACAATGCTTAATTATGGTATTTTTTATTACGAGTCTACATCATGAATGTAAGCAGAAAATTTTAGGCACTTGCATATGATTTGATTAAGGTCATGAATAACTTGTATCACTAGCTAAATAGTCAATAGATTGATATTCTATCAAAACATACCCTTTTGAAGTCGGCAATTATAGATATTAGAACCCAACCCTGGACATCCATCAAGGAAAGCAAGTACTTATCAGTCCGAAGATTCTCGTCACTGCCAAAAGACAATGCAACAGTTAATTATATTATAGCTTATATATGATAGAATATGTTGAACTTACTTGAAACAACATAACAATTAGTCGACACAAAATGACTTGGGGATTGGTGATGAGTAGATTTTATATCTATGAATTTGGTATTCTTTACTTAATTACTTTGTCTAATCTCATGTATTTTATTGCATTTTTAGTAGTTTTGTACTGATAATGGATTTCAGCTTATGTTAGTGTAAATTATGCAAAATGTTGTTAGTTTAGCCTTAATATAGCTACAGGTGATAAAGGTTCGTTTGGCGAGAAGAAATTAGAGTAGCCGACTTTAGGAGGAACAGGCAAGAAATTGGCTAAGGAAAACGCAGGAAATGGACAGAATGTTGGAAGACGTGGCCTGCAAGGCTGGAAGCCGCGGCTCCTGAAAGAACCAAGCTGGAGGTCGCGACCTGCAACGCTAGAAGCTGCGGCTCCTATCCCTTTTTAGGCGCACGCGTGAAGCCCACTTGCTCGGCTGAATTGGAGTTTAATTAAATGCTTTGAGTCCTATTTACAAGCTGATACATGGTATTTGAAGTCAGGAGGTTTCAAACTCCCAAAAGACCGACACCTGATTGGTTTACGCTATTTTGCATGGGATTGGAGACTTGTTATCAGTAGTTAATAAAAGACTAATAATTAAAATAAGGGTTAAGATATATATTTATGCTCTTTCATAAATAGAAGAGGAGATTATCAGTATTCGTATTATTTTCATAGTAGTAGTAGTTTTAAGGGTTCAGAGTATTTTTCCAGAGGCAGGCAGGAGAAAGAGTTGGGAAAGAAGACAGAGGCTTCAACAGAGTTTCATTTTTTCTTCTTCAACTCTTATATTTTGCATTTTGGAATGGTTTTGAATAATTTGTTATTGTTTTTAGCTTTAGTTATTGAACTAATTTATTTATTAGGGAATCAATAAAACCCAATGATGATTTAATTTAATATTTGTTATAATTGTTCATTGAATTGGTTATATAATGGGATTGTTTATTATATCTTGTTATGTTTATTATAATTGCCTGATCAACAATTATTGGATGGATTTAGATGAAATTTGACAATGAAGTCTAAATTAAGATCTGCATGTAGTAACTTGTGATTAGTAATTCTTCCTAGGAGTGAATGCTAATTTGTGAACGAGATAGACATATATTTGAATACCGCAAGCAACTATTGGAAAATGAATCTTAATGAATTTATTATTATTATTTCTCATAAGAATATAATGAAATTAATAATAATAGGTATCTTGATATAATTAGGGTGTGTGTACAAATCCCATTTTTTTTGGTTTTTCGATTTTTCGAATTTGGACCGAACCAAATTGCTTCGGATAAAAAAGAACCGGTCTCGGTTTAAGACAAAAAAAAGCAGTATATACCGGTTTTTTTGGTACAACCTATTTATAGTTCGGTTTTATGCGAACCAGGGGCCAGATATACTGTTTTCTAATTTTATTATTATTAATAAATAATTAATAATAATAAAAATAATAAAAATAATAATTATATTAATTTTCGATAAAACCGGTACCTAATCGATAAACCGGTTTGGTATACCTACGTCTAACTTAGTATCGCATCAAATTTGGTTAATTTTGATTCCTGTTCTCTACGGCTGGTAAAAAAAAATGATTGCACAATTCCCTAGATATAATTGTTTGGAAAATGGTTATACTCCCTCCTATTCAGATTAAGTGTCGTTTTGGAGAGTTTCATTTTATTCAATATAAGTGTCGTTTTGGAATCCCTATGCAATATTGCACTATTTTTTCCTAATTTACCCTTCTAATTAATATGCTTAGTAAATGCAAGTTCCATAGACCATTTTACCACATATACAACCAAAGTTCCAATAAAACCATTAATTGCCTTCATATTTGACCATTACCTTTTTTATTCATTTAAATACGTTGCTGCATGTAGAACTGAACATAAACACACAAAAAAAATGGACAACCAAAAACCACTTCATCCCACTTCTAACTCTACACTCCACCAAGTTGGGAAACAAGAAAATGCTCCACCAAATTCTGCAGCAAGTTCCGAACGTGACTTTGATTTGAACAAGTTTTATTATGATGAGGGAGAACTTCATGCCAACAAGGAGGTTCAGCAAGGAATACTGGAAATGCTGAAAATCATTCTTCCCAAGCATTTTTAGATTTGCAGGTGGAGAGAAGAAACTCTAGAAGAATTGTTTTGTCATCTTGGTTAGGGAATTACTATGGGATATGTTCCATTTAAAAGATGATTTTTTTTTTCACTTTTGTTGTTGGTTCCATTGATGTGAAATTTGTGTTTTGTTAAAGAAGTTGTTGGTCGCCACTTTTGTCACTAGATTAAACTGAAGATGAAGCTTATCGTTGATTTTTTTTATTGAAAGAGAATCCAAGAAACACATCAAAAGTACTCATATGTTTGCGATAACGGCACCGAAAAAACATGATTTGGTGCAACCTCTTGATTTGATTTCATGTTTTGGCTCCATTGCAAAATTAAAATTTTTAGTTTTGGCTCTTCAGGTTGGCTCCAATTGCAGCACTTATTTTTGCTGAAGGTAAAAGATCAAAAAATTGATTTACATTGGGAGATGAGGAAGGAATGTTGAAGGGAATGTAATAATGGGGAGAATAATGGAGCTAATTAAAAGGAAATAACTATGCACAGAATGAGAAGAGACAATTGTGGAGAGAGAAATAATTAATTAGGGATAGAAAAGATATTTTGTGTTATTTCTTAATAAGTGTGCTTAACTCTAAAACGACACTTAATCTGAATAGGAGGGAGTATTAATTATTAGTGATTTTCCGTTGGCAATACCAGTTAGTCAATTCAATGCAATAGTAACAAGGCTATTTTCTTGATTCATCGGGGAAAATTAAACTCCTTAATGTTTTTATTCATAGAATTTATATTTATTATTTTAGTGGTTATTCAGTAGCTATTGAATTCATTTGTCTAAAAAGAATTAAACTGTTGCATAGTTAGTAATTAGTAATTGGAAGTTATATTCACTCTTCGTGGAAACGATACTCTTCTTGCTCTATATTTCATAATTGATCGTTGTATACTTGCGTGAAATTATTATTTAGAATTAGGCAATCAAGTTTTTATCGCCATTGTCGGAGAGCAATTTATAGCTTTAATTTTTTAATATTAATTTCGATCAGTTAGTCCTAATTTAGATTTTTATTTCAGTTTTACGAATTTTGTTTCTTGTTTCAGGTACTCTTGTTTTGTGTATGCAAACAGTCTCAACAAAATGATTTGCTACCGTATGAGGACGATATTGACAAACGATTTTGTCGTTTGTGTAAATGGATTAAGGAAACAAAAGAGGAACTTAAAAAGGAAGACAAAATAGCCGAAGAGAAACCGCAGAAATCTCTTAAGGATTATGCGATGCCACAAGTGATGGAAATTCATTCAAGTATTCGAAGGCCAGCAATAAATGCAAATAATTTTAAGATCAAGCCGGGGACTATACAAATGATCCAAAATTCAGTGTAATTCGGACACCTGCCAAATGATGACTCGAATGACCATCTTGTCCGTTTTCTGAAGATTTGTTATACTTTCAAATACAATGGAGTTTCAGATGATGCGGTGAGATTGAGACTCTTTCCTTTCACACTTCGTGATAAGGCGAAGAGTTGGTTGCATTCGTTACCAACAGGTTCAATCACAACATGGGATGATCTAACACATAAGTAGTTTTTGGCTAAGTTCTTTCCGCATGCAAAAACGGCAAAATGAAATGACATTTCATCGTTTAGTCAGCAAGATTCAAAGTCGTTGTATGAGGCATGGGACCGGTTCAAAGATATGATTAGGAGATGTCCACATCACGGGCTTCCAAAATGGCTGCAAGTGCAAACTTTCTATAATGAGTTATTCAATGTGACACGTACAAGTATTGATGTTGCAGCAGGAGGGGCCTTGATGAGTAAAAATGTGGATGAAGTTTATGATTTGCTAGAAACTATGGCTATAAACAACTATCAGTGGCCTGCAGCTAGACTGAACCAGCCAAAAACTGGAGGGGAAAACTGGAGGTAGAAGCATTAACTGCATTAGCTGCTCAAGTGGCATCTTTAACTAATAAATTTGACTCATGGGGTACTACGCTAACACAACAGTTAGCTGCAGTATGTGAGCTATGTGCAAGAAATCATCAGACCAATCAATGCGCAATCAATAGAGAATCGGTGAACTTCATTGAAAAAAGCAGGGGATGTACTCCAATATATACAATCCGGAATCCAAGTTGGAGAAACCATCCGAATTTTTCACGAATCAAAACGCAGCTCCAAGGCAATTCCCACCACCGGGTTTTCAAAATCAAGCTCAATAACCACAAGGAAACAAGAAAGAAAACCAAGCCAGGAAGAGATTTTGACAAAGTATATTTTGAACACTGATACAAAAATCAACAGTTTGGAAGGATCAATTCGGAACTTGGAAAACCAGATGGGCCAATTAGCAAATGCAGTGAACAATCGTCCACAAGGAACACTTTCAAGTGATACCGAGGTGAATCCATGGAAAGAGAGTCATGAGCAATGCAAGGCAATTTCATTAAGGAGTGGTAAGAGTTTCGAAAGCAAGGATAACATACCTGCAGAGAAGGCAAACGGTGAAAAGGAAGAAGTCAAAGTAGAACTAAACACGAATGTTGAAAAAGAGCACGAGGTGATAATAGAGAACAAGAAAGAAGAAAAGAAGGATACAATTAAAGTGCCCGTAACATACCCCAACAGTTGAAGAATCACAAGCTGAATCATCAATTTTCTAAATTTTTTGAAGTTTTCAAGAAATTGCAAATCAATATACCTTTTGCAGAATCACTGGAACAGATGTCGAGCTACGTAAAGTTTATGAAGGAAATTGTCAAAGAAAAGAAAGATAGACGAGAATGAGATGATGGCGTTGACTGAGGAATGTAGTGCAATAATTCAAAGTAAGCTACCAACGAAAGAGCAAGATCCGGGTAGTTTCACAATACCATGTATTATAGGGCAACAGTACGTTGGGAAAGCCCTATGTGACCTTGGTGCAAGCATCAATCGCATGCCATTATCAATCTATGAAAAGCTCGGATTACAAGGAATCAAGCCAACAGCAATTACTCTGCAATTAGCGAATAAATCAGTCACTCGTCCAAGAGGAGTTATAGAAGACGTTCTAGTTAAAGTGGATAAGTTTGTATTCCTAGTGGATTTCATTATTCTTGATTGTGAAGAGGATCAGGTCCCACTCATTTTGGGACGATCATTTTTAGCAACTGGAAGAACTCTAATAGATATTTGAAACGGAAAACTCACCATGAGAGTCGATGATCATGAGATCAAGTCCAATGTCTTCGACACTATCAGGATTCCAAATGAGGTGGAGGAATGCTACTTAGCCAAAGAAGGTACAGGAAATGTTGAATAGAACGTCGAGTTGACCAACAATGAAGAAACAGGTCAAGCAATGAAGGAAAAGGGATGCGCGGTTGGCAGCATTCCATCAAATGATCAAACTTGAAAGGAAACAAGAAAGTCAGGCTAATGACTTAAAAACAAATGCTACTGGGAGGCAACCCATGGTTTCAATTAGAATTTTATTTCATTTTAATTGTTTTTAGTAAATAATTTTATCAAATCATTTATTTTCAGGAATTAAATTATTTCATGAAAGCAATTTAATTGAATTTCTTAATTTTTAGGTGATAAAATATGTTAGCAAGGAAGAACAATTGCAGGAATTCAAGGAATAATATGGGTAAGAAAGTGAAATTGTAGGACAGAAGAAGGAATCTTGGGGAAGAGAATAATTAATAATGCAAGTGAAGGGCAAAATGAGAAGGAAAAAAAACGGATCAGCTACGAAGGAAACGCGCGCCTCGGAAAAGAATGTTTCAGACCGCGCTAAACCCGAGCCGCGGCGCTCAAGGGTTGGCGGCAGCACTCAAGCGCGTCCAAGCTAGTAAAGTGCAGCAAATGCCCCAAAACTCGACCACAACACACAACTTCGGCCATACACTCCCATTAACCCCAAAACTCTCCCAAATACTCCCCCAAACACCCACAACTCCTAACCAATACTCCCAATTACTCCTAATCACTCCCAAACACCACATTATAAAATTCCAAACCACTTCAACCTACAATTGGAGAAGGAATTCAAAGTTCAAAAGTCACAAAATCCAACTTCAAATTCAAGAGGTAATCAACATATCCAAACTTTCTTCATCTTTGGGATTGTGTATACAACATTGGATACATTGTTGGTGATTATTGCTTCAATTGGGAGGAATTCATCCATTGAAAGGCTTTGATTTTGGGGTCAAATTAAGGCGCACTCAAGGTGCTCGATAAATTGTCTCAACCAAAATTCCCACCAAAACCCTTGTTTTCAAGCCTAAGTTGACAGTCCAATGGTTCCCAAAAAACACAGAGGTGAAGGATCAATCTCAAGGGCCGCAAGGACCTACGATCACACAAAGTTTGTTAGTGAAGCCGCATCCGAACAGTTTCATGCCTATCTTATAAACAAGAATTTGATTCCAGAACGTGGATTGGTGCTATTTAAATACAATGGTCGAGGTATAAAGAATATGATTGCAGAGCGTGGATGGGAGACATTAACTGCACAACCTGAAGCCGTTGTAGTTGTTGTAGTAAAGGAATTCTACGCTAATGCGGTGGAGGCTAGAGATAAGGTGACAATTGTTCGAGGGAAGTCAGTATCATTTGATAGTGTCGCCATCAACGCCTACTACAACCTTGCTCCCATGGAGAATGATGAGTTCACACAGTCCAACGAAAAACAACTGAACTGGGATGACGTCCTTGGAACATTATGCAAACCAGGGGCTCAATGGACGATAAGGACTGATGAAGCAGTCTCTTTTCCAAGAGGCGACCTGAGCAGATTTGGCAAGGCATGGTTTTATTTCTTATGTGCCAAGTTAATGCCTTCTTCACATGTTTCAGAGGTCAACAAAGCTAGGGCGGTGCTACTATATGCTATTGTCAAAGGGAAAACCATAGACGTGGGCAGTACAATCTACCGCTCCATCCTTTGCAGCATTGAGAATTGAGAGGCGGTGACACCAGTGGACTTCTACATCCCTCACTCATTTATGGGTTGTGTAGAAACGCTGGGGTGATATGAAGCCCGAATGAAATTTTTGAACAGTCAATGTTGGACAGCACCACAATTGATCACTTCAAAGAATGGGATGGCGTTGCTGCACACCTGAGGGGCACCGGATATATACTGAATAGATGTCGCTGCTGCTGCTGCTTAAGAGGAGATTACGAGGATTGCTAGTCAGACAGGAGGTGCAGAACCTCGTGCAGGAAGGCAAGCAGGTCGAGGATCATGATCAGCTTCTCTTGCAGGTGCTTCATTGGATTTAATTATTACGGAGGTCAGAGCGCTGCGTGGTGTGACCTACAACATGGGACGAGGCAAGGATCAATTGTTGTGGTTGACTCGACAGCAGACGCGACGAGTGGAGAATATTGCGGGTCAAGTGGACGCGTATGTGGACTACACTAATGCAATCATCATCAGTTTTGCTACACGCTTCAACGTGGCTGGCATAGATCCCATCCATTTCCCGCCACCACCTGATTTCCCAGATACAGCCTTTGAGACGGAGGAGGAGACTTACAGTGATGACCTCGCGGCCGAGGAAGACGATTGAAAAATGACCCAGGAAAGTATTAAGTATTACATTGAAGGCAATGTAATATTTAAGTTTGGGGGGGAAATACTTTTGTTTAATTTGCTTTGCTGGTTTGGATTTAATTTTGTTTAAGTTGTGATTGTTTGATACTTATTCTTATTTGGATGATTTTAGTTATTTAATTAGGTTGCTTAATTGCATGGTAATTAGGTTTTAATTGTATGTTTAGTAAAATTTGTTCTATTGCATTGTATTGCATGATAAGTAGTCTTTGCATATTTTAAGAGTCAGTAGTATTTGCATATTTAACTAGGTAGTTTAGTAATTTTGCATGCCTAAAAAAAAGAGAGAATAAATGAAAGAAAATAGTGAATTGTTGAATAGCCGATGATAAGAAATGATTATGTGGTTAGAAAATTAGTGAACGGTTGAATTATGTGTAGCTTTGATATTGGGTTAGAAATCGATCTTGTGTAGTTATGATTCCTATATTTTGTGCACTTAAACCCGACTGCGAATAGTGTACCTTAGGGAGATTATAGGTTGAAATCTTAGTAGTGTCAGATGGGTCAAACATTAGAACTGCATATCAGTTTTGATTGAAGCAAGGGTAGTCAATTGTCCAAGTTTGAGGGGAAACTATGGTCTTGAAAGGCTGAAATAATAAAATGGTATCTTCCTAGTAGTATATTGCATGTTAAGTAATGAGCTTAAAAGAATACTCCCCTTAATTAATAATTGAAAATATATATATATATATATATATATATATAATAAAAGGGGAGGTGTATAGCTATCATCATGGACAATTCACTTGACTAGTTATCTTTGTGGTCTTTATTATTTGAATAAATAAGCCCTTAGGAGTTGTCTTTACACTCAGCGCCCTAAAGCCAACTGGTTTGGGAGTTGTTGGTCGAAAGTTCGTTACATGTTGAAAAGCTTAATAAAGACTAACATTGCACACTCAAGAATAAATACAGCTAGGAAGAATAATTGGGCAAAAGATAAATTGCGTTCCCTTGTAAACTGAATGATATTACCCTGTCTGAGATTATTACTGTAATATTTTCTTGGTGATTGATAATTTTGAATTCCTAGGTGTTCATTTTATAATCTTGTTTAAGGTATAATTACTTAAAGTGGAGGTAATACACATACGATGGGATCATAATTATTGTGAGTAGAGAACTAACTGAGTTGTTAAGCTTGTATATGATTTGTTGTTTACTAGATATTGTTTTTGTATGATCTTGGAGGCTATAAATAAGATTGATGATCTTTTCATAGTATGATTGCATTAGTAGATTTTTAGTTTTATGTTTCGTAATTTTGCTTGAGGGCAAGCAAAGATTTAAATTTGGGGTTATTTGATGAGTAGATTTTATATCTATGAATTTGGTATTCTTTACTTAATTACTTTGTCTAATCTCAGGTATTTTATTAGTATTTTATTGCATTTTTAGTAGTTTTGTACTGATAATGGATTTCAGCTAATGTTAGTGTAAATTATGCAAAATGTTGTTAGTTTAGCCTTAATATAGCTACAAGTGATAAAAGGATAGTTTGGCGAGAAGAAAACAAACAAGCAAAAATTGATCAAGGAAAACGCAGGAAATGGACAGAATGTTGGAAGTCGCGGCCTGCAGCTCCTGCCCCTTTTTGGCGTGCACATGGAGCCCACTTGCTCGGCTAAATTGGAGTTTAATTAAATGATGTGAGTCCTATTTACAAGTGATACATGGTATTTGAAGTCGGGAGGTTTCAAACCCCCAAAAGGCTGACACCTGATTGGTTTACGCTATTTTGCATGAGATTGGATACTTGTTATTTAATTTAATATTTATTTCTATTATTCATTGAATTGGTTATATAATAGGATTGTTTATTATATCTTGTTATGTTTGTTATAATTGTCTAATCAACAATTATTTGATGGATTTAGATGAAATTTGACAATAAAATTTAAATTAAGATCAGGATGTAGTAACTTGTGATTAGTAATTCTTCCTAGGAGTGAATGCTAATTTGTGAACGAGATAGACATATACTTGAATACCGCAAGCAACTATTGGAAAATGAATCTTAATGAATTTATTATTATTATTTCTCATAGGAATATAGTGAAATTAATAATAATAGGTATGCGATATAATTGTTTGGAAAATGGTTATATTAATTATTAGTGATTTTCCGTTGGCAATTCCAGTTAGTCAATGCAATAGTAATAAGGCTATTTTCTTGATTCATCAGGGGAAATTGAATTTCTTAATGTTTTTATTCATAGAATTTATATTTATTATTTTAGTGGTTATTCAGTAGCTATTGAATTCATTTGTCTAAATAGAATTAAACTGGTGCATAGTTAGTAATTAGTAATTAGAAGTTATACGTTGGGAACTATACTCTTCTTGCCCTATATTTCATAATCGATCGTGTATACTTTCGTGAAATTGTTATATAGAATTAAGCAATCAATAGGATTGACGTTCTAATGGAGAAATAATTTTGGATAAGGTTAATGGAAAGATACCAAAGTCCAAATAAATAAACCCACCTGGCCACTGCATTTCTGCATGAATATCAATGATAATGCAGAAAACTGATGAAAAACCTTGAACGCATAATCCTAACCAAACCCCGCGCACACGCGGAGGGGGGTTAGGGGGAGTCCCTTACCTGAAAGGACCAAACCAAACTAGCAAGAAATCAGATCTTCCTATGATGACTCACCTAAAATAATATTCAATTTGCCTCGCAATGTTAGCTCGCAAGGCTGATGTCTCTGAAGAAATTGTAGAAGCCCCAGACGCAGGATGAGGAACAAAGAATGGTGGATGAGGCACTCTAACAGAAACTGGTGATGGAGAAGGAAGATAGTACATGGATCCAGGTGGACCTGATCATAGAAGACCACTTCAGACTATTTTGATGTAAAAAAATGCATTGGAATAAAAAAAAATAAGAAAAATACCAGCAGTCGGGGGTTATCAGAATTGCAAAAAAAAAGCATTGGAATACAATTCCAAAAATAAAACACCAAAGGTGTTATCAGAATTGCATGTCTAATGCTAAGACAAAGAAAATAATGTATAAACAAAAAATTGAAGCAACTGATACAAAATCATGATAGATAAAAATACTATGAAATTAATGTAACATGTTTTCACTAAAAGCACCTTGATATCAAACATACCAGGGAAGGTAGGTCCAGTGACTAAACCGAGAGCTGGACTGAAGAATTGGGGCCTTACAAAGGCCTTGGGTCCAACACTTTGTTGCACATTGATATTCTCATTAGAACCGAATGCTTGCTGATTATGCCATGCAGGATTGAAATGGCCACAAGGTCTTTGCACATTAGGTCTTCTAGTAGAAAAATTGGTAACATATGTATTGGTTTCGCCTAGTGCTGGAGGCATGCTACCATATACAGGAGGAACAAAAGCTTGTATAGGGACCTCATTACCAGACTTTATTAAATGCGTCTCTACACTTGGAAAGGATCCTGGTGAAGGCTGGTAAGCATATCCAGCCATGGGTATGTGTGGTGGAGGCAACACAGTATGGAAAAATGGTGGAATCCCTTGTTGATGATAGGTTAATGGTACATGAAAAGGGCGCACGCTATTTGGATTGCGCTTGATGCTTGCTTTTTGGTGGCGCATTGGTGAATGCTTATGCAAGCTATTAGTGTTGCCACGCCCGTGCAGTTTTTGCTGCTCAACCGACACCTGAAAACCATAAAGGCATAACTAAAATTTTATCATTAAAGCAACAAAAAACTAAGAAACTTCATAATTAAAGTGTTGTGCATCAAGCATGCAGCAGCTTGTATATCAACAGGAACCATCCACTATATATGTTGTTAAATTGAATCTACATGTCATACGTAAAACAAATGTGTAAAAGTACATATACTTGCTACATATCTATACTTATCATGAAAAATGAAATCATATAAGTTCTCACTGGATGCATATTATCAAGCACAAACACCTTTTATAAGGTCAACATGCCCATGTCAAACCATGACACTTCACAAACACTCTTGGGCACGTGTATGAAACTTTCATTTATGTTTTATATTCAAATATAAAACATATAAGGAATTTATTATGGCCACTATATATCCAAAACATGTTTGATACTCATAAACTTGTCCAATACTTGAGATAAGATATTATTTTAGAATGTCAAGGTAGTATATTCTTTTAAGGAAGAGTAAAAAAAGTACTCCCTCCGTTCCAAATTACAAAATCATTGACTTTTGAAAGTCAATTTGAGACATTTTCAAACTCAAAAATTGATCGACTCATTAAAAATTATGAAACAATAAATCTTACAATAACTAATACTTTTTAGGTAGTGTATGTCAAGACCCCAAGGTCTTGAACAACTAAAAAGGACAAATTGTGCCTAAGCCAGAATGAAATAGAATAGGAGGAAGAGAGAATGGGCAGAAAAAGGAGAGAAATGGGGAATGGAGATAAGCTCATAGCTCTCTCAATTTCATATATTCATCAGTATAATAATAAAGGTGATCTCAGTTACAATAAATAGAGATATTTTCTGCTCTCTTGCTAACCTACATCACATGGTTATCCTACTCCCTAACAGACTTTACATGGCCAGGGTACACTTCTTCTAGATACTACTAAAAACTACCCCTCCTAAAATAGCCATGGTTAACTAATAAAACTACCGAGTCTTGACAATTCCCTCCCTCTTTAGAACATCCATGTCCTCATGGATTTGCAATTTGTCGACTTGTCTTACTCCAATCCTGGTATATTTGTGCATGTTGAGTTTGTCTTCTCTTGGGCCAATCCTCCAGGGTCAAAAATCATGACCAAAAATGTACAAAGCTCTATTTTCCAGTACCTTTTTCATGGTCATCTACCTCCTTGAGAAGAATTGAAGAAATCTGGTGAAGACCCTCTTTGATGGTAGCTTGGTTATGCGATAAATTCTAGTATTCCTTCAGTCCAAAGTCTTCCCAAACTGAGCTTGATCCCCTTTTAAGTGATGTTTTTCTCAAAATTAAGTCGAACATTTGGTTGTTTGCTCTCAAGTGCACCATTCTTAGCCCAGATTTCTTTTGAGCTTCCAACAACTTTACATCATTATTCAGAGACTTACTAATCCATCTCGTTAAGAACCTGGTTGGTCCACAATGTACTTTGGATATCACATTTTCTTCTAGAACATTATTTGCATATTGCTCCCCTCTAATCATTTTAATATCTTATTCAAATAGAAGAAGCATGAATTCACAAGTTTCTGCATCACCATGTCAGATAAGAGTAATCTCACATATGAAATTCTCTTTTCCAGGCCAATATGCTCCTTGGAAGATGTCCCTCCATCGAGCAAAGTCCCCATTCATCCCAAACTCCTCCTCTTGTCCTTGAACCAATGAACTTGTCTCATTTCTTAAGAAAGATTCACCCCTTTCTCCACTTACTGAGGGCAACAATACACATTGAAGGTCATTACGACATTCCCATAAGGTGTATGCCTCATTTGGTGCTCCAAGGTATTTACATTAAGGAGAGTATATTGTAAATTGTGGTGTACAGAAGAAATGATAAGAACAGCAGCAGCTAGATCAGATGGGACTGACACCATTATTTGTGCCAAGTATGCAACATTTCTTGTTGTATTATTTCATTCAAAATTCCTTATCATGGAAGATGAAGTAAACCACCTTGTTAAAGAAAGAACAAGAAAGAGTGTGCGCTCACTGAGATGAGAATTTTGCATTTCAAATCCAGTCTTACTGCCAAAAGGGAAAAGAGCAAGAACATGATCAGTTCCTCAAGAGGAAATCATAGCTATCCCCTGGCTATAAGGACTTAAACAATCGTCTTGAATCACAACTGAAGTAATGCCATGGTGAAGCTTGTAAAGGTGCACATAACAAAAATCACAATCATTGTTATGAGTTCTTGATCCATTTTGCAAGCAGAAGAGCATACTTCAAAAAATATTTATATTGTCTCCATGAATATAGACAGCAACCAAAAGAAGTCCACCAGGGTCAAAACATAAGATTGATATGGAAATGATAGGTTCCCTAAACTGTTACATAACAATCCTGGATACCAAATCTTTTACAAAAACCTTATGCAAGAGACTTTGGGTTTTTTTTCACAATTCCATTATCCCGAAAGCTTGCCATGCCATCCTTCAATTCTCATTACAAGAATGGAACAAACTCCGATGAAGTATAGACTGCATCCTTTTCTTCAATTCTCACAACAATTTTCTAAGGCTCTTGTAGTCCCTCTTGTCCATAGAAGGAAAAATGCCTCTTAAAAGTATCTATTTTAGAGTACAGAGTGGAATTGAAGTATGCTTTAACATAACCTTCAAGCGGTAAGATCTCGCATACTTGAATAGTTTTGACTCTCCAAGAGTTTGGTGTCGTAAACCATTCCTTTTTGGACTGCACTGGATGGTAAACAACACTCTCAATGCCTCTCATTTTCTCAAATTGTTCTGCATATAGCTTGGGACCTTGTGGAGCTGAAACTTTTGTGACTGTCATCATTTTCTGACCTGAATTGTAGCATGTGAGGCTGCTTTGACAGTTCCTTTACAAAGGACATTCTCTGTTTATGATCAGGAAGTGCCAATACTCCTATCTTCTTTATGAATCCTTGCTTCACTTCAGGACTTTTATCAAACACGGGCTCCATTCTCCATCGACTCTTCTTGTCTTGTAGGCTGTTTGTGGCTCTCCATCATATGCGGGGAAACCTTCTTGATACTCAGGTTCTTCATAATTGATAGCGGTTCCTCATACAACGGTGCCTCATAAACTGAATTTTCAGTGCAAGTGAATAACTCAAATTTCAAAGGCTTGTTACCATCCTCTTCAAAAAGGTTGGAAATGCTAACTTAACATACTTAAGTTCAGCACCATGTTTCTCATTTCTTCCCTTCTCTTCATAATCAAAACCATGCCCTCTTCTTCTTGTTTTCTTCTTTTTTTCATCATCTCCTTGGCCAAAAGGATATGTAAAATTACAGTCATTGCCAAAAGATTCCTCTCTTAACATGCTAGTGATACTACTCATGTATTTATCAGTTTTCTCATCAAGGATATGAAACTTATTATTTGTAAGCTCTCTAAATGTGATGAAATTATGTTATAGCAATGGTTGAGAGATAAGGCTTGAAGCACCAGCCATTAGGAGTCTCACAAATGCAAATGGTATTAAGAGAATGAAAGTTGTCTTAAACAACTAAGCCCATAAGAAGAACAATAATTAGACCAACACAAGTCAATCTAAATGAGAGTAAGTGAGTTTGGGTAATACTTAGAAATGGATCTCTTATGAACAAGTTAAGGAACCAAGTCCAATCAAGGCTTAAATCTGCCTAGCTTATAGCTTAGAGACATTTGTGAGTAATTGAGCACACAACAAACACTTAAGACTTCAAATGATGAAAAAAAAAGTGTGTACATGAAGTTTTTAATGAACTAACACATGTATCTAATTGTATGTATAGCAGAATGTGTTTTTCTAATGGAATTGAAGAATAATATGTAAGATATGTGAAGTAACTAAGGATTTGACGCTAATTTGTGGTGCAAAATGATGCTATAGAATTAGCCTAACACCAATCAATCACAGGTATCCAGATCTAAGAGCTGAATTGAAATCTTTTTTGGAATTTTTCTCGGTAGGTATGAACTGTAATGACTAAAGAATTAATCTATGATATATATGTTATAGAAACTTAAATGGATGACTGGGGGAAAGCTAATATTAACTGAAATAAGCGGATTGAGAAGAGAATTTACCTAAACTAACCATGGAGAATTACCAATATGCTCAATTGTAGGTCCCAGCGACAACAGGGCATCGTTTCTGGACTTCTGTTGCTACTGGGCTCAGATCCTTGCTTGGATGCTTTCTGGGCTAGTTTGGGTCAGTATTCTAAAAATCTCTGCCTAGGTCCGATTAATCCCCACCTATGTGCTAGGCTACAGCCTCAATTTGACTGGATGCTTAAGCCCCGCCTAGGAAAAATCTGACCTCTACTTGAAGCTCTACAATACTTAAAATAAATTTTGTAAGCATTAAAAAGATTGTTTTTTGGGTACTTTGTTATGTAAAATTAAAAAAAAAATTACATCTACTCTATATGTTTTGTATAGAATACCAACTAACCGCCTAATAAAACTCGTACGCGTTAGGCGCCCCCTCGGACTTTTAAAACACTAGTTTGGGTTGTGTTTAGGTGATGGTTTCTGAGATGTTTTAATGGGTTTTGTGGCTGAATTTAGTATTTTATGATGATGTAAACTTCTGGTGCTGAACAGTGACGAAATAGTGAGGAAGAAGAGTTTTCCCGGTGATTGGAAGCTTTTGTACCATTTTGCCAGGATCCTAAGGTCTTAAACAATTAAAAAAGGAAGAGGGAATGGGCAGAAATAAAAGGAGAGAAATGGGGAAGGGAGAGATATTTGTATTTAACCCTAGTCAATACACCCATCATTCATAATACACCACAAGAAAAATGAAAAAGAGAGAAATGACGGTGTATTAATCTACTGACCGAAATAGGCGGCAGAGGGGCGGCTGTATCAGTACCCGGAGGAGGAGGAGGCTTCCCGGAAGCTGTGGCAGAAAGAGCAGGCCAAGAATCCGAATCGGAACCCATTAACGGAGATACATCAGCGGCAGCTGCCGCGTTCCACGGCGACTTGGGGGACCCACTCAATTCCTTCGGATTATTAACCTCATTTTCAGCCATTACCATACCCAAATCTGAACAAGCTTATTTATCTATATGAGATAGGTAGATCAAAATAGCACACAAGTGAAGGCTCTATGAGTACTCAAAAAGGGCTAGGAGTATAACGAAAGGATGAGGATCTTTTGTGTGGAGGGCGTATAGTAGTAGTGGTAGATGATGTCATAAAGTGGTGGTTGTCGGCGGAGAGTTTTTGAGGGTTCAGTAAATATAGGAATACTATAATTGGAATAACGGAAGCGAGACGTTGGAGGGAAGGAAATGAGACTAGGGTTGACTGTTTTGCAAGTGATGATGAGCTTAGAGTTGACAGACGGGTAGTGCGTGCTCGTGTACGTATGGGTGAGGAGTGTATCTACAAATATGTACCGCTCTCAAATGTCCAAAATAATATTCACTCGTCCCAAAAGGAGTACTCCCTCCGTCCCATAATAAAAATCCTTAATACTATTTTAAATAGTTTTATATTAAATATTTATTTTTTTTAATAACTAAACTTTTACACATTTTTTTTATTATATCCGTAGCATTAAATATCTCATATTTTTCTTATTCTAATTCTCTCTCCATATTTAATAAGTATGGAGATATAATATTTTGAATTAAAAAGCTAGAAAGTCACTCCCTCACCTACATTGAAAATAATTAATGACATATTATTATGGGCAATTTTGTCATTTCATTCATCTTCTTAATATGCGTAAAAAGTCTACCAGAATTTTTATCTTGGGACGGAGGGAGTATAATTTACACATATATTAAAAAAAATTAAAAAAATATATTCTTAGTAATCTCATAAGATTATGTAAAGAGTACTTTTGTTTTTTAATGGCAAAACTAATGAAATACCTACTGTAGTTGATATGTTTTACTGATTACACCATTGAACTTTTAATTTTTCAAAGTACTTCTTTAAACTAATTATTATTTTAAAATTGGGTCATTCCGTTAAAAAAAATAAACAGACGTTAATATTTTTTGACAAAACTAATGAATTACCCACTATAGTTAGCATGTTTTACTGATTACATCATTGAACTTTTAATTTTTCAAATTACCCCATTAAACTAAGTAATATTTTGAAATTGGGTCATTCTGTTACAGACCTCACGAGTGCTAAATCGTTTCAGTTTTTATCACGTATATGTGAAAAATAAAATAAACAAATTTGATTTATTCTCTTTTCCTTCCTTTCATCTCTCTCTTCTCTCCATTCTTCCAAATCAAATAGATCTGCATATTTTATTTCTTTCAAATCTATGAAAATTCCTAGATCTGAATGTTAGGTTTGCAAGAAACATGAATGTCGACGTCGGGATTTTTAAATGTCCCTTTCTGTGACGCTCCCAAAATTAGGTATACGTCACCCATCTTGGGTCGCCACTTACATGGTACATAAATTCAAATACAACTTAATAATACAACTGTCGTGTACAATACGACAAAACATAAACTATGAGTTTGAATAGAAATATTGTCTACTAGAGATTATACAAACTCAAAAGGAGTCCTTATTACAATTATTATTACACTATTTTCACAGAATAGTGAGGACTACTAATACTATCATCCGTCCGTCACTCCGCTCCCCGACTAGTCCCTCGCTACGCTCTCATTTCCCGAAGAAGAGAAATAATAAAAGTAAAGGGTGAGCTCAACTAGCCCAAAGAAGAAATATTATGACTAAGATAATGTAGAATATATTATCGTTAATATGTTAAAAAGCGATACAATATAACAACCATCAAGTTTAATCAAAATAAACAAGCAATCCATTAAAAGAGTCAAGTAGAATAAAATCTACTATCTTTTATGATTTAGAAGGTTTTCATCACTTTTATCACTGGACTCAAATTTTAATAAATAATCCACATCATCGAATCACCCCGCACTACTACCAAGGATATTCTTTAAGATCACGACCACAATTATCCATGCACTACGGGCCAAGAATATTTGTGTATTCATTAATGGTCATGATCATGCCAACAACTCATCCATCAATGCACTACGCCCAATGAGGACTTTTACCACATCATTTGTAACATTACTACCATGATTACAATCAATCCACTCGGTCATAATCATACCAAGTCCATCTATGCACTATAGGCCATGTATGACTTTCAACAAAATATAAACATGAGGATGATGACAATGATATAAGAATTCAATAAAACAAGTTCAAGAATTATTTTATCCAGAACTAATAACGCCCAAATTGTCAACATGATACTTGCTTTGTAGAGTAAAATTCAAGAATGCTCGTAAGAATATTTTCACGAAAAGATATCGGATGAAGCGCAAATATCAAGGATATTCCACTAATTTCATGGAGTATAGAAGTTAAAATTTTAACCAACCGAGTATAATAAGGAATAGAATAACAAAAGAAATCACCGGGCATGCGATAGATCGCATGCATGTGTTATTCCAATGTAATAATAAATAATGGAATCGTGTCCCAGAAAACGCATGCGAGATAGAATATTCCAATGTAATAATAAAGATTTTAACTGTGTCCAGCGTAGAACGCATGCATGTGATGTTCCAACAGTAATGATAAAGAATGGAACAATGTAAGAATGTCACCAAGTATAGGGTAGCTGGCATGATATGTGAAGTTATTCCAATGAATAATAAGAATGGAATAATAGAAGTTCTCTTCATGAAGACGAAAGAAAGAAATAATACTCCCTACAAGTACAACAAATAATATTCCCTACCTTGAAACAAAGCTGATAATCGGAATAGTGAGGTACCAGTGATTTCTTTCTTTCTCTATATAATTCTCTCTATAATAATCGCTCTAAAGCTTTTTGTGAATTGGTGAGAAATGAAGGAAGAATGAGCTTATTTATAGAAAAATATAGTTTCGATAATTGCACATTTTGGGGCTCGAAATTACAAAGACAATACCTCCAACTTTTCTTTCATTTATAATTTAGTCCCGCAAGTATTATCAATCTTGCACCAACTCCCCTAATAGTAGATAATGTGAATCAATAGTTCAATCATGTGAATCAATAGTATAATCATGTGAAAAATACGATAATTTCAAATATAAGACCTCCATCTATACCTCCATTTTTAATTTAGTCATGCAAGTATTATCAATCTTGCACCAACTCCCCTAATAGTAAATAATGTGATTCAATAGTACACATATGAACAAATAGTTATATAAGCATGTGAATTAGTAGCAATTAATTGCTCATTTATCCGATAAATTACCCGATTTATCAATATAACCCCTAGACATCAATTATCATCTGAATAAATGTCGATTTTCATTAACACAAACAATTCCTACATAATGAAACTATTTTTATCAAAATATAAATTTTAAAATTTTGAAGTTTGACTTTTCCCGAAAAAGTCAACTGTTGACTTTTTGACCAAATAGTGAATCCTGGAAAATTTTGTACTTATAGACTATTTTTACTAATTTCGTCGTTCCGGACTCAAATATCACATCCGCGTCTCCAAATTCAACTTCGAACAACATTCATTATTAATATTATAACTCATAATATTTATCAACCAGGTCGTTCCCAGGAAAGAGGGGGCTTTCCAATAAGGATTTCTCCCTATTGGCGAGCAATTAGGTGACCAAACCTCTCCTTGACAGAACTTCTAGACATTGTGAATATTGCAATTTATAATATAAATAACTTTGTCGTCTCAAGTATTGATTTAATAAAAAAACATTTTATGTAGATGATACTGTGACAATAATTGAATCAATAATATGATAGATATGATGCAACAATTACTGTAGCAATAATTGAGTATAACTGAGTTACTTCTCACATAAGCATCAATAATCAATACCGTGTGTTACTATGCAACCACGCTTATTCTTCGTACTTTTTTACTAATGGTAGTTCAACAGATTAATTCAGAAAACTTCCGCCGTTATTTTCATAAAGTATTTTTGTCATTTTCTCAATCCGACAATAATTCTTTTGTGGGGGTCCACCAATGATTGTACCGTCGTACGGATATTCCCCGACAAAAAGAATATTCCCCGACTAATCGAATATTATATAACAACTTGCGTACTTTGCAAAATTTATAAATATTACCCACAACTATAACATTATATCAAATCCACACTATAATATTTAAAAAATTATTTCGAGAAAATTTAATCTTTATTAAAAAAATCTGGGGTCTCACACTTTCCGTTACTTGTTCTTTGGTATTCTCATTTTAGGTGAGATTTGTTTGAAAAAACAAGTGAAAAAGGTCTGACGTGTATAATGTCGACGATGGACTGTTAAGAGTCGCCAGTTGGTTTTTTAAATGGTTGTATCAACATAACCGAGAAAAGGTTTGCACATTGACCTAGTGATGTGACATCATTAAACGAATTGAATGAAAACCGAGATTCATTAAGTTCCGGGGACTTGGTTATCCTGAGGGAAGGTGTTAGGCACTTCTCGACATCCGTGTTACCACACAGTGACCGCCTCTTTTCAAGAAACTATTATCCTAATGTGTGTGTGTGGGAATCAATGTCTTTGATTTGGAAGTAGTGCGAGGGCCTCGTTCGCACCTATATACATGTGGTTTGAATTTATGTAAAATTCAATTTTAAGCAAGATATGGCAGTGATGTTTTATAAAAGAGGTTTTTTCAACCCTGATGCTCAATAGTAATTGAGACCTTTTACACTCCCATTTTATTAAGTGTTCGGCTTGATTGATTTTATTTAACAGATGCGAGGCATCCGTACAAAAATAATGTACAAAATAATGTCGACTTCCTCGTGGGTATGGAAACCATCTGAGGAAATTCGTACATCGCAGATAATTTACAAAGTCGCCATACATTTGAAAATGTCCATCACGAACCAAATCTAGATCTAATAAATTTGAATCTGTGATCACATGATTCCTAAAGCATGAAGATATCGCAATTTGTATGAAAGCGATAAGAAGTAGATATATATATATATATATATATATAAAAGCTGTAAATATATATATACAGACATGATCACCAACCACGAAGCACCTCCATGAGAGATCAAAAAATATAAATAAAGCTGTAAAAGCTATCAACCGCCACGGAGGAAACTCCAGGCGGGATAAAATGTAAATAAAGCTGTACAAAGCGATCAACTGCCATGAAGTAAACTCCAGGCAGGACGTAACGTAGATAAAGTTGTAAAAGCGATTAACCACCACGAAGTAAACTCCAGGTGGAAATAAATAATATATATATATATATATATATATATATATATATATATATATATATAAATAATAAACATAATTGGATGTAAAATCTGTGCTCATCGAATGTAGTTCGACAATAGTTCATATATATAAATATATATATATATATATATATATATATATATATATATATATATATATATATATAAAAAGCGTAGTAAACACAATGCCGGATGTAAACGCATTTGTGCCCCATTTCCCTGTATTTGTAGTTGTACAGAGATGATGTATTAGATGATGATATACTTAAGAATATATGCACATCTTTTTCCATTCCCTATATCATATTTCCATCTATTATCTGCTATATATGTATCATGTTATGCATATGTATGCATGTCCAGAGATATTCTAAGATTTCATTGACCTGGATGGTCTTATGACACGGCCCGCACATATGTCTTCTTCTTGACGCTTAGTCAGTATAGATCATACCCCACCATCATTGGTGGCATTGGGTATCGCGATCGTGGTATGATAGCATGTCACCACCGACGGTGGTGATCAGTAGATCATTTGTCAAAGATACCATGACTTTATTGATGTTTCAGTTCCCGCAGGTTTTGTAGACGGGATGCTAGAGCATTGGATACCTGGATAAGCGGTGTTTTTCCGATTCGGGACCCATGAGTTGACTCCTACTCGGATTTAGTATCTTGCGATTGACGATCTTGCCTTTAGACAGCACCTTGCGAGCACCTTGCTTTGGGAGACATGAGTAGACGATTCATGACTCTCACTGGATTGTGGCGCAGAGTAGTACAGGATGAGCTGACATCTAGCCACGTGATATCCCAGCATTTTCTGTATGACAGATTTGGCTCGGAGGATAGCTATTCATGATATTTCGGGGATTTCACCGCACCGGAGGATCACTTGCGTTTGGCCAGGGTTGATGTACTGCTGCTGTGTGTACTGTCGTATGTCTATATGCCACGATACATGGACGAGATAAACATTGGTGTCATCATGGCCGTGAGAGCTCTTAGAGAGATCGTACCATTGTTTTTATGATTGTAGCGAGAGACCTGCATTCCCGGTCGCATCCCATCACAGTTGCACTTATCCAACAGGAGTGTTCACTAGGAGTTCGGTCATGCTGTATGCATAGTTTATGTCACACTTGAGACCGATTGGTACCTTTAGACGGCATGGATTTTGCTTCACCCATGATATAGCTATGTCATACTCCTTTTAGCCATCGGAGTGTATAGATGCTCTGTCCTAGTCCACATTTTTGGCAGATATAAGAGATCCATTCAGCATATTGCCGTGTTCGGGGCTTAGCTCACCATACAGCTTCATTACTCATGCTCCTGCATGGACTTCCTCCTCCTCGTCGGGTTTTGAGGCGTGACTACTTATCACCCATCGCCATGATGTCACAGCCTGACCGGTTCGAGGATTTTCATCCTTCGAGGGGCGATAGGTCGTTTGACCTCTCGATATCTCTCGTGAGAGGACCGATCCGTGTGTATGCTTGTTGGGATCGGTGTGAGATAAATGCTTTTTCATCGATCATCTAGGTTGTTCTGCAGAGTATTCGCATGGATGGAGACAAAGATTTTATCTACCGCGGTAGTGTCCACGATCTTGAGGATAGTGAGTCCGATGATGTAGAGCCCATGGAGGACATCGATTCATACATCGAGGAGGAGCCATTCACTGGGTTTCCATCTTGTGGTGATTCATCATTCTTCGACAAGATTACCTAGAGCGAGTCTTCATCCGATGACCTTTGAGAGAGATCAGCTCGATCTATGATGTTGACCGCCTTTGATGGGAAAGACGAACTCTATTAGAGAGAGACGAGGCATTAGCTCATGAGAGATATCGCCATTGTTGAGCGAGATGAGGCTAGAGCGACGAGAGACGCAGTTGATATAGTTGAGCGGGATATTGCTATATCTCTCCCGGATGTAGCCACACATATAATCTTCGCCGTGAGGTCCCTTACCACCGGCATGATCGCGAGATGAGCACATATATTGATGATCATATGGTCACCATGCAGATGGTTATAGATCTATTGGGTCGTGTAGATATTCTCATATAGGAGACCACAGCTTCACCTCCATCTTCTGAGAGGGACGCCATGTTGGGCTTGTTAGCTCGCATATACCCTGACTTGTGGATGAGCTTGTATTTTCCTGCACAGACTAGCTTAGCCATTTTATCATGTACAATTTATATTGTATACATCAAACAACATTATATATATGACAGGAAAATATATTTTTGGATCACTTCCCTTTTAGATATGCTTTGCTACTTGCTTGATATTTTGCCTGCTGCTCTAAGGCTTGCGATCTTGATGTATTCTTAATTCCTCCTGGATGGATGGACATTGAGTTGTCTCTAGACAGTTCAGAATGGATCATCGATCTTTATGTATCCCTACCATCTTTGGTGTCTTGGGACTGGTTTCTGGATGGAAATGTGGAGAGGAGTGTGGCTTTCATCTCTGAGATTGACCGCACCACAGATGGTCGCCAGTACTTCTATTTAGGATAAGCCTAGTTAATTCCACCTCTTATGGATTGGTGTTGCTCTTCAAGGTATGACCGCAGCTTAGATGGTCGCTGAATCTCCTATTTGGGAGGAATTCAGGTAATTCCATCCCTTTGGTCTGAAGCCAATGGAATGTAGTGGATTGAAGGGTGATCCCAGTACCAATAGACAAGGGTTTGTGTTTTGGTAGGGGGTGAGACCGAACCATGAATGGCTGCCTACGTACTCCTATTGAAGAGGAGATCAGGTCTGCATAGTTCGAACCTGGTGTAAGAGGTTCAACGCTGTATATGGAAGAAATGGTGTAGGAATATTTTTGTTATTTTTATGAGGAGAAGAGGGTAGAAATGTTTTTGTTGTTTTTGTTTTATTGCGACCGGGCCATATGAAATGGTTTCCTACATACTCCTATTGAAGAGGAGATCAAGTCGATGTAGTTAGCCCCTCAGGGCGAGATGAAAAGCGTAATCCCATGTGCAAGTCAGAGTGCGGGGAGGAGAAAGTTTAATCCTAGGTTGTGGATAAACTGTAGGTGTGAGAAGTTTGATCCCATGTATGGGTAGCCAAACTGCAAGCGAGAGGTTCAATCCGTAGTGGGATGACCTAAGTTGTAGGAACGCAAAGGAGAGCCAGGCTGCTGGCTTGAAAAAGTATGTTTCCCTGCAAAGTGTAAAATAGTTGTAGGTGGTAAAGGGTTAAATTACCGGAATGACTGGTGATCAGATGGTTCCGCACCAGGGTGTTTGCGAATTACTTCAGACATAGTACCGTTTCACGGCGTCTGAGTTGATAAGTTGTGGAAATTCATCTCTGTCCATTTCTTGCAATCTGAGAGCGCCTCCTGTCAATACTTCTTTGACAACAAACGGGCCTTCCCAGTTAGGAGCAAATTTTCCCTTAGATTGATCTTGGTTGTCAAGGATCTTCTTCAAAACCAAGTCATGTTGTTTAAACTGCCGTAGCCGGACTTTTTTATTGTAGGATCTAGCGATCCTTTGTTGATATAACTGACCATGGAAGATAGCCGCGGTTCGCCTTTCGTCTATTAGAGATAATTGGTGATACCTGTCTTGTACCCATTGGTCTTCATCCAAATGAGCATCTATCAACACTGAGAGGATTCCATTTCAACTTCAATGGGGAGTCTTGCTTCCATCCCATAGGTTAATCGTGTAGGGGTTGCCCGATGGAAGTGCGCATTGAGGTTCTATAGGCTAACAGAGTAAGAGGCAATAGGTCAGGCCAATCTTTGTGGTTGGCGGACATCTTTTGCATAATCTTCTTGATGTTTTTGTTAGCAGCTTCAATAGCACCGTTCATCTTCGGACGATAGATGACAGAGTTAAGATTTTTGATGTGGAATTTACTACATAATTCCTCCATCATTTTGTTGTTGAGGTTCTTGGCATTGTCTGACACAATCACCTCTGGTTGTCCATATCGACAAACGACATTGTTTCTGATGAAAGCAATGATGATTTCTTTAGTAACCCTGGGAAGGAGGCTGCTTCTACCCACTTGGTAAAGTAGTCGATCATGGTGAAGATAGACCGGTGACCATTACTGGCTTTAGGCTCGATGGGCCCGATAACGTCCATTCCCCACATTGAGAAGGGCCAAGGTGAACTCATATTGTGGAGTTCCCGTGGAGAGGCGTGGATAGCATTCCCATGAATCTGGAACTGATAACATCTCTTGACGTGGTCATTGCAATCAGCTTTGAGAGATAGCCAATAATGTCCTGTCCTGAGGACCTTCTTGACAAGGAG
Organism: Panax ginseng; assembly: GCA_020205605.1. Classification (NCBI taxonomy): domain Eukaryota; kingdom Viridiplantae; phylum Streptophyta; class Magnoliopsida; order Apiales; family Araliaceae; genus Panax; species Panax ginseng. The sequence continues at coordinate 51,069,963 of CM035143.1, read as the reverse complement.
GGGGCCACTCATGTGGGGGCCACAGACTCCACCATGGATTTCATCCATAAGCCTTTGGGCTTGATCTTTGTCTAAACATCTGAGGAGACCTAGTCCTGCATCTCTTTTGTAGAGCACATCTCCACTCAGGTAGAATTTCATAGCAAGTCGATGGATCCGCCTTTTCTTAGTCGGGCTCGCCTCAGCAGGTGTAAATCCATCTCGTAGATATTCCTTGACATGCTGATACCAAGGATGTTGGATGGGAGGTAGCTCATGCGATACTTCTCCAACGTAATTCCCATAGGCTAGGGCCTTGTGCAGGGAAATTGTGACGCTTGGCAAGTGTTCCTTGTCTGATATGCGAATCAAGGAGGCCAAAGTTGCTAATGCGTCCGCAAAGTCATTCCTATTACGAGGAACGTGTAGAAAGGAGATTTCTTCGAACTCTAAAGCCATCTTCAAAACCTGCCGATGGTAGGGCAGCAAATGTAATTCCTTGGTTTGATAGATTTCGGTGGATTGTCTGATTACCAACTCAATCTCCAAAGATGCTTAACCTTTAATGCCCATGGAACGGGCAAATTTTAGCCCCATGAGACAGCCTTCATACTCAGCCGTATTATTGGTGCTGACAAACTGCAATTTGACGGCGACGGGATACTGATCCCCCGTATCAACATGTGTTTAAATGCAATGATTATCCAAATGGGGACACTTGTTTAACCATTTATAGAAATTAACGAACAGAGAATATATATCTGAATTACCATATACTAACATGTTGATAATCAATGGGCATATATAATATAGGTTAATAATATATACAAAGAATAATATAATTCAAACATTCTTACACACGTCTCAGATTGCATAAAGGAAATGCAAAGGTAGGATACTTGCTGATCAAGTACCGCTTACATTCATGTTGACTTAGTTTTATCTTTTATGTAATCACCTATCATTAATCGGATCATTCGTTCGATTAGAACAATATACTATAACACATAGTACTGCATTTCACAGTCAGCACATAACCTACTCACGTTGTTACACATATACAGAATATCATTGATCGCAAACAAAACAATAATGCTGGTCAAAATATCCAAGTCTAGAAAAATTTACGAACTATGTGCTTGTATGCAGACGACTCTATCAGTGATTAACGAGTCTAAGACTCTATTCATTACTCAATATCTCAGAAACATCACTCATATGACTTAATAATAATTTTAAAACATTTATTATACTTTAACATGAATTTCAAACACCTAAATCATTATTAAATATCAAATAGCTTCTATTATCATTAATACTTAATTAATATTAAACCATTAATGAAATCATTGCCAAAATATCAAAGTTATTTACAATAACTCAAAATATTTTTAAAGTATTAATATTACCCTTAAATGATTTTTAAAACATTTAAAATCATTTATAAATAATTACCATTAATATTCAAATATTAATGTACTATTTATCCACTATTAAAAGTCATTAATTATAACTTAAAGTATTTTTAATTCATTTATATCCGCTTTTAGATGATTTTTAAATCAATAAACCATTTTAAACTATTTATTTATCAAATAAATTTAATATCATTAATACTATCATTAATATTAAATTATTAATGAAATTATCCTTTAAATATTAAAAGTCATATTTTATAACTTAAAATATTTTTAAACACTTTATTTTCATTTAAAATGATTTTTAAAATAATAAAATTATTTTTAAACTAAATTATTTAATATAATTATTAAATAACTTTAATATCATTAATAATAATTAATTAATGAAATTCAACACAAAATATTAAAAGTCATAGAAAATAACCTAGAATATTTTCTTATACCATAATATAATTTTAAATGATTTTTCATGTATTAAAATCATTTAAAATAATTTATTTAATATTATAATTAAATAAATTAAATACTTTTAATATTCCAAAATATTAAATATTTATGAAATATATTCAAAATAATTAAAACATAATTTTCTTGACTTTAAAATATTTTTTAATAATTTATTTTGTATTTTTCGAATTAAAAACTAATTAATACTAATTATTTAATAAAAATAATTAATTTTATTTAAAACTGTCATTAAAGACCACCTATAGCGACAGAACCGTCGCTATAGGTGTTCTTCATATAAACCCAGAACACCTTGTTAGTTACCGAGCATGCATGTTTGACCAAGTGTTAATCGATGTGTGTGTAGTGTTTTTGGACAATCTATGAATTGGATCTTGTATTACTAGTGCACGCTACAATACCCAACATCAAACATGGTAATCAAGTATAAAACAAACAAGATCTAAGCTCTTAAAGAAGTTTGTCGGGACGTATTCTTCATTTCTTGTTTGCACAGAAATGAAGAATGCATCGTGGGGCTCACTTTGGACCTCCACCACCAATGATCATGCATTGTTTTGTATTCTAAGACTTCCACGTTGTAGACAACATGTAGGACTACTGATCTATCGCTTAAACTCATTGTAATAACAATGATCAAGATGATAAAGGTCGGTCGAAACCATGTCGAGATCACTTTCAACAGCTTTTTCCGGGTTACCCGAGAACCGTTTGTGATCATCTTGCTTGGTTCAATAAAATACCACATGAGACATACTAATCATTTTAATGTTCTAATGGCCTTAACTTACATTACACATACTAGACTACCATATACAAACAACAAACAACAATAATAAAACAATGTAAGCAAGATCGTAGATTTAAAACGCGTTGTCAGGGCTTCATTTTTCGGCGACTACAGGTTACCAGGCGCCGATTATGGCGGTCGGCGACTTTTGACCTTAAATATCTTGCAACCTGTTTAAGATATGAACTTGATTCTTGTTCCAGGTTAGAGATCACATATCATACTACAACTACAAACTTAAAAACATCAAAAAACATACATGACCAAAGATCTGTGGCCACTGACATTTGCTGTCAGACCACAGTTAACGAAATTTCCAGATTTTATAGATCTTCAAATTCGAACTTTTAAATGTTATGGATTCAACATTTATCAACCCAGATCATCACTAGACACTATAACCAACATATTCTAACACTCAAACATAACATTAACATAAGATCATGGACATAAATCGTGCTAGGGTTTTATACCTTTAAACTTTGATTTCTTGATTCTAGCTTCTGATTTGTTTATAGAAACGGTGGGGATTGGTTTAGGGACTGATAAGCTAATAAATTTCGTTGGTTTGATGAGAGGAAAGTCTAGGTTGAGTGTTGATACAAAATGAGCTAACAATGCCTTATTTCCTCTCTTTAATCTATTTATGGAAGTGGCAATGTATGTGGGATTTAGCTATTATCCTCCATACTCATGTTGTCCATTGAATAAAATTCCTTATCTTGACCCTAAGCATGTTTAATGAGATTTCCCACCAATGATATGTTGACAACAATGTACTTTTTGTAATAAATTAAATAAAGTAATGTCACTAACTATATAAGGAAACTTGATTAGCAAAATTTGTTACCTTAAAAGGTAAATTCTGGCCAGCCATGCTTATAGCCTCTAATTCTTCACTTAGCTATTATTTTAATGCATAAATTAGATAATTCAAAGGTCTAAAATACCCCTGACCAAGTGGGCTATGATTTAGGCTTGAATTGATTTCTTTTTGGGCTTCTTCCATAATTGTTTTGGGCCATTTAATAATCCTAGCCCAATAATTATTAATCTAAGTTACCCAAGTTAGGGTTTAAAATAAATATAATTAGTGTACAAAATTTATAATTAGGTTTTCTTATTTTGATTAGGGTTTTAATCATACATGGACATTAGGGTTATAATATAATAATTATACTTATCCTTGCTAACTTAGCAATTAGGGTTTATGCTTAATAATTAAGGTTTCAAGAAATTAACAAGTCCCAATGTTAATTAGGGTTAATCATAGGTCATATAACACAGTCATATAATAGACTTGAACTCACCACCGAGTGTCAGATTAGGGTTTCCCACAGTAATTAGGGTTTGGCATAATACACCATATATATAAAAAAAATTATATGCAAAATTTTCTAATTTATTTGTATAGAAAATATTGGGTTATTACAATATGAATATGAATCTATGAAGGAGTAATGAAATAGTTGGTATAAAGGTAGTAATTATTTATATGAGCACTGGTTAATATAGTTAACCAAATTTTCAAAATCTAATATTTTGAATACATGATTAATTTGAGTAGAAAATTTCGAGTTATGGTTATACCCTAAGACATGGAAGGTAAGTCGATGAAAGATAAATTATGATTTTATTTAATTAAATAATGCCGCCAAGACGAAAGCGAAACCAAAGGATAGAAGATTCTGTCAACAATGTTGGAGGACAACCAGACCCGATACAAAATTTTTTAAATATGGTCGCTCAAACTATGCAGAATGGAATACCAACCGTGGAAAATCAGTCAGATAATCGATCGACAAACTTCAGAGACTTCAAGGAAATCGAACCGCCAGAATTTAGAGGATCAATGTTGCCTCTTTTCCAGTTATGACAAAAGAGCTCTAACTCATGCAAGCATACATGTGTCAACAAGTAATACAGAGTAAGTAAAGTATCGATCCCACAGAGAAAGTTGTTCAATTTAAACTACTATTTGTAAGACCCCAACTTTTACGAATAAAAATGAATTTTCTATAAATATCATTTTTGAATATTATGGAATAAATTTAATATAATGTTATAGTTGTGGGTAATATTTATAAATTTTGCAAAGTACGCAAGTTGTTATATAATATTCGATTGGTCGGGGAATATTCATTTTAACAGGGAATATTCGTACAACGGCACAATCATTGGTGGACCCCACAACAGAATTATTGTCGGATTGAGAAAACGACAAAAATATTTTATTGAAAATAATGGCGGAAGTTTTATCGTTAATACTGTTGAACTACTCAGTAGTAAAGTACGATGTCTGGCGTGGTTGTATAGTAGCACACGGCATTGATTATTGATGCTTACGTGAAAAGTCATTCAGTTTTATTCAATTATTGTCGATATTTTATATATTATTAAATTAATAATTGGGATGACAAAGTTATTAATATTATTATTTGCAATATTAAAGATGTCTAGAAGTTCTGCCAAGAAGAGGTTTGGTCACCTAATTGCGCGTCAATAGGGAGAAATCCTTATTGAAAGCCCCTCTTTCCCAGGGGAACGACACAGTCGATTAATAGTGTGAATAATAATAATGATAATGAAGTTTTGTTTTATTAGTATTATTAATGTAATAAAAACAGAAAAACTTTTATATAAAATAGAATACTTTTATAAAGTTATTCGCTTTATTAGGCTAATAGTAAAATCTTTTTATATAAAATGTAATACTTTTATAAAGTTATCTGTTTTATTAGACAATAATTAGATTATATTATATTTTATTATGCATAGTATTTGCATAGTGCTTGCATAGTATTTGCATAGTAAAATCTTTTTAAAAGTTATTCGTTTTATTAGATTATAAATAAAATATATTATATTTTATTATAAACCAATCTGGACCATCCGTTTAAAGTAAATCGATCTGGACCGTTCATGGATCGGTTACTATTCAGTCCATTCTTCTATAAATAGAAGCTCATTCCTTCATTATTTCTTACGAATTCACTGAAACTCTAGAGAGAGAAACTGTAGAGAGAATTATTCTTCTATAATCTTGAGCGTATTTCTTTAGCGTTTAAGAAAGCTTTGAGCGTAGTGCAAGTTTCTTTAAGTATATCCCCATCTCCTACCGTCGAGATAATCTTCTTTATAAGGTAAGGGTATAATTTTTTTATATTCATGAAGAGAACTTCATTATTCCATTCTTTATTACTCTGTTTTAATAACTTGTATACGCGCGTTTTACCCTATACTTGGTGATTTACATTTGTTATTCCATTCTTTATTATTCATTTGGAACATCACATGCATGCGTTTACGCCTGGGACTTGATTCCGTTATTAATTATTACTGTTGGAATAACTTTTATCATGCAAATCTGCAATGCATGGTGATTTACATTGTTATTCCATTCTTTATTATTACATTTGAATATCACGCTTGAGTATTACGCGACCGGTTCTCATTATTTATTATTCATTGAATAACTTGTCTCATGCGCAAGTACCGCATGCACGGTGATTTCTTTTGTTATTCCATTCTTTATTATACTCATTTGGTTAAAGTTTTGACTTCTATACTCTATGAAATTAGTGGAATATCATTGATATTTGCGCTTCATCCAAAGATTTTTCATGGAAATATTCTTTTGAGCATTCTTGAGTTTTACTCTACAAAAAGTATCATGTTGACAATTTGGACGTTATTAGTTCTCGGATAAATTAATTCTTGAACTTGTTTCTATTGAATTCTTATATCATTGTCATCATCCTCATGTTTATATTATGTTGAAAGTCATCCGTGGCCCGTAGTGCAAAGATGGACTTGGTATGATTATTATGACCGTGATTATTCTTTGTAATCATTACCGTAATGTTACAAATGATGTGAAAAAGTCCTCATTAGCCCGTAGTGCATTGATGGATGATTGTTGGCATAATCGCCTGACCATTGATGAATACACGAATATCCTCGGTCAGAGTGCGGGGATGATGTGGATTATTTATTAAAATTCGAGCCCAATGATAAAAGTGATGAAAACTTTTAAATCATAAAAGATAGTAGATTTTATTCTCTACTTGACTCTTTTAATAGATTGCATGTTCCGTTGCAGTTAAACTTGATGTCTATAGTATTTTATAAGTTTAACATTGTTGAAGACTAATGATAATTTATTCTACATTATCTTAGTCATAATATTTCTTCCTGGGCTAGTTGAGCTCACCTTTCTTTCACCGTTCTCTCTCAGAAATGAGAACGTAATCGGGACTAGTCGGGGAACGGAGTGACGGTCCGGATGATAGTATTAGTAGTCCTCACTATTACATTAAATAGTGTGACAATAAATGTCTTGAGGACTTATTCTCGAGAGTGGATATTGTCTATAAGACAATATTTGTATTAAAACTCACAACTTTCTTGTTGTATATTAAAAGATTGTATTTGTATTACATACCATGTATTTGGCGACTCAAAATAGGTGATGTATACCTATTTTGGGGCGTCCACAATTAGTATCAAAGCTTAGGATATGATCCTGGTGAGATGTGAGACAAGAACTAGGAGGGAGAGATTCGGAATTCATTCGCTAGTATGACCTACCTAAGTCTATTTGATATTTAATTGGTCTCATCGAGAGTATAGGGATAATATGTGATATGTTAATTAAGCCTTGTTTTGTGGCGGTGTTTGAAAATGGCATCCAAGAATGTTGAGAACATCAATGGAGCATGAGAGACCGCTGAGTCTCCACGGATCAATAATCGTGATAATGTGCATCGAAGCGCGACAATCCTCGAGCAAACAACAATCACCGACCAAATGATGAACGATGGAATGTTGTGAGGCTTCATGCAATTCATGAAAAATCAAAGAGAGGCTCTCGTCCAAAATGCGGTGGAAACACCGGCAACTCTTGACTGGTCACCGCCAAATAGATTCAAGGAGCCGGGACCACAAGAGTTTTTTGGAGAGCCAAAATCACTTAAAGCGAGACGTGGATAAAACAGATCAACAAGATATTTGATGTCTTGGGTTGCTCAGAGAGCAAAGGTTCCTTTTTGCCACCTTCATGTTGCGGGTAGAGGCAGATTACTGGTGTGAATCTGTAAAGCGTACTCAACCTGCCGCACTGAAGATGTCTTGGGAAAAGTTTCAAGAACTGTTCAATGACAAGTACTTTCCTGAAAGTATTTGTCACATAAAAGAGGTAGAGTTCATTAAACTAGAGTAAAAGAACATGACCGTGTCGTGAAGTAGACGGGCCAAGTTTGCTTTAGAAATTTGTCGGTTTAACGTCCCATTTGGTTGATAATAAGGAGAGAATGACGCGAATATTTCTAAGAGGTTTGAAACCCAAGATACGTCAATATCTTATCTCTCATAAACTGTGTTTGTATTCAGATGTTGTTAATAGGGCTCAGTTATTGGAGCGCGATAATGAGTCAACCCAACCAAAAGAGAACAGCCGGCAAAATAATAATACTAGTGATAACAGTCATCGAATCGGTGATAATAAGCGTGGAGGGAATCAACATGCCAGAAATGGTAACCACTTCGGTGGTAATCATGGACAAAGCAATAAGAATGGACATTTCAAGAAGAGAAGATTCAACAATGATGGAAAGACGTCAGCATCAGCACCTGTTGTGAAGGAAGGAGAACGATCACCTATCATATGCTTCAAATGCGGAGGGGAGGGACACATCAGTCCAAACTATGCGATGCCGTCCAAAGCATGTTATAATTGTGGAAGAGAAGGTCATGTAGCCCGATTTTGTCGTTCACCGAAGACAAGCTCAGCTAGGATGGAAGCACCAAAGGACGCCCCAGAAAAGTCAAAGCCAGTAGTGCAAGGGAGAGCGTTTGTCGTGACCTCCCAGAAAGTAAGGAACCCGGATGAGGTCATCATGGGTAAGTTTATCATAAACTCTAGCGAAGTATATACCTTATTTGATACCGGTTCTACTCATTCCTTTATTTCTCCTACTTGCGCTCAACGTTTAAATTTGACTACGGAGAAATTGGACTTTGACTTATCTATTGAAACTCCGTTGGGAGAAACCTTCATTACATCCACTGTTTATAAGTCTTGTTTGGTTCAAATCGGTAAACTCACATTACCTGTCAATCTTATTTCATTGAAAATACTTGCATTTGATGTAATTCTAGGGATTGATTGGTTAACCACTCATCATGCAAAAATTGATTATTTTCGTAAGGTTGTTAGCTTTCATATTCCTAATCAACCTATAATGCGAATTCAAGCAACCAAACCATTAAAACCAATTACTGTCATCTCAAGCCATAAAGCTATTCGTTTATTAAAAAATGGATGTCAAGCTTTTTTAGCTCATGTCACGGATCTAAACAAAAATACGTCAGTTTTGAATGATATTTCTATTGTTAATGAATTTCCTGACGTATTCCCTGATGAACTTCCTGGCCTACCCCTAGAGCGTGAATTAAATTTTGTATTGACCTTGAACCTGGTACAAAACCTATTTCCAAAGCCCCATATCGAATTGTTCCTATTGAACTTCAGGAGTTAAAGACCCAACTTCAAGAATTATTAGACATCGGTTTCATTCGTCCTAGTACTTCTCCTTGGGGTGCTCCTGTTTTATTCGTGAAGAAGAAAGATGGGAGTATGCGACTTTGTATTGATTATCGGGAGTTGAATCATGTCACCAACAAAAATAGGTACCCATTGCCACGTATTAATGACCTGTTTGACCAGTTGAAAGGCGCCAAATTCTTTTCAAAGATGATAGATCTTCGTTCCAGATATCACCAATTAAAGATTAGAACCGATGACATTCCAAAGACGGCTTTTAGAACTCGGTACGGGCATTATGAATTCCTAGTCATGTCTTTTGGATTGACTAATGCTCCTCTTGCGCCTTCATGGATATGATGAACCGAGTATTCAAGAATATTTGGATCACTTTGTGGTCGTCTTTATTGATGACATCCTTATTTATTCCAAAAGCCATGAAGATCGTGAGCAACACTTGAGGCTGATACTCCAAAAGCTTCGTGAATATAAGCTTTATGCAAAGTTGAAGAAATGCGAGTTCTGACTTGAGGAAGTAGCATTCCTTGGGCACGTGGTATCAAGTCATGGAATATCTGTTGACCCAACAAAGATTGAAGCTATTCAAAGCTGGGAGCAACCTAAATCAGTGACCGAAGTACGTAACTTTCTCGTCTTAGCTGGTTATTATCGGTGATTCGTGGAAGGATTTTCTCGAATCGCTACTCCCTTTACTCAGCTGACTCGGAAAGATACAAAATTCGGTTGGAGTGAAGAATGCAAGAAGAGTTTTCAAGAAATCAAGAGTAGGCTCATTTCTGCACCTGTTCTGACAATACCATAGCATATGCCTCTCGACAACTCAAATAATATGAGAGGAATTATCCTACTCATGATTTAGACTTGGCAGCTGTTGTCTTCGCACTTAAATTTTGGAGGCATTACTTGTATGGGGAGAAAGTGGAGATCTTTACGGATCATAAAAGCCTCAAATATTTTTTCACTCAAAAGGAACTAAACATGCGACAGCGACGTTGGCTTGAACTATTGAAAGATTATGATCATACCATCCTAGAAAAACGAATATGGTAGCTGACGCATTAAGTAGAAGATCATATGCGGGTACGAGTGCGATATTGTCAACGCAAAGGCCCATTTTGTATGACCTGCAAAGGATGGAGATAGAGATAAAGACTCCAGGGACCCAAGTGATGATGGCGAATATACGAGTGGAACAGACTTTAATCGATAAAGTTAAAGCTGCTCAAGCTACAGGCCTGGAGCTAATGCATATGAGGAAGAAAGTACAAGAAGGTTCTATGCCGGAAGCAAGAATCGATGAAGAAGGAATACTTCGAGCCAACTCCAGACTTTGTGTTCCTAACGACCCTGAGTTAAAGTATAAAATCATGATGGAGGGGCACAACACACCATTTGCAATCCATCCTGGGAGTACTAAAATGTATCATGATCTTCGACATGCATTTTGGTGAGGCAATAAGAAGAGAGAGAGAGCGTTGTTTATCTCAAGGTGTCTAACGTGTCAACGAGTCAAGGCGGAGCATCAAGTACCAAAAGGTCTATTGCAACCACTTGAAATTCCAAAATAGAAGTGGGAGCACATTACCATGGATTTCATTACTGGTCTTCCCAAGGTTTCTCAAGGTATAGATGCAATTTGGGTCTTGCTCGTATGTACATAAACGAGGTTGTAAGATTACATGGTATGCCAGTATCCATAGTTTCTGATTGAGACCCAAGATTCACTTCACGATTTTGGGTTAGTTTGCAAAAAGCTATGGGCACGGATTTACGATTTAGTTCGGCATATCATCCTCAAACGGACGGACAATCAGAGAGGACTATTCAAACTCTTAAAGATTTATTAAGACTCTGTGTCCTTGACTTCAAGGGAAGTTGGGACAAGTTCTTTCCATTAGTGGAGTTTTCCTACAACAACAGTTATCAAGCAAGCATTGGCATGGCTCCATTCGAAGCGTTGTATGGAAGAAAGTGTCATTCTCCAGTATGCTGGGATGAGGTGGGTGAAGCAACTCTATTGGGACCGGAGTTGGTATGTATGACTACGAAAAAGATTCAAATGATCCGACAACGTATAAAAACCTCACAAGACCGACAAAAGAGTTATGCTGATCTTCATCGAAAGGACGTGGAATTCGATATTGGAGATCATGTGTTGTTACGTGTTGCTCCATGGAAAGGAGTTACGAGATTTGGAAAGAGAGGAAAGCTCAATTCTCGATTCATTGGCCCATTTTTAATCCTTGATCGAGTAGGGACTGTAGCCTATAGACTTGCTTTACCGCGAAGTATGTCTTATGTTCATAACGTTTTTCATATATACATGTTACGTAAATATGTGAAAGACCCGAACCACATTATTGAGTTAGAATCGGACGAAATAGCGAAAGATTTAACGTATAAAAAGGTTCCTGTTCAAATCTTGGATAAGAAGGAACATATTCTACGCTCCAAGGTTATACCTCAAGTCAAAGTTTTATGGAGGAACCACAATGTTGAGGAAATGACCTGGGAGTTAGAATCTGAAATGAAATCAAGGTATCTTTACCTCTTTGACATACCAGGTACGTACCCTAATTTCGAGGGCAAAATTTCATAAGAAGGGGAGATTGTAAGACCCCAACTTTTATGAATAAAAATGAATTTTCTATAAATATCATTTTTGAATATTATGGAATAAATTTGATATAATGTTATAGTTGTGGGTACTATTTATAAATTTTGCAAAGCATGGAAGTTGTTATATAATATTCGATTGGTCGGGGAATATTCATTTTAAAATAGAATATTCAATGCACGACTTAGACAATCATCGTGGACCCCACAAATTAATTATTATGGATTGAGAAAACGATAAAAATATTTTATTGAAAATAACGGCGGAAGTTTTATCGTTAATAATGTTGAACTACTTTTAGTAGTAAAAATACGATGAATACGGCGTGGTTGCATAAGTAATATTACCAGTATTGATTATCGATGCTTACGCCAAGAAGTCATTAAATTTTATTCAATTATTGTCGATATTTTATATATTATTCAATCAATAATTGAGATGATGAGTTATTAATATTATTATTTGAAATATTAACGATGTTCTAGAAGTTCGCCAAGAAGAGGTATGGTCACCTAATTGCGGCGCCAATAGGAGAAAATCTTATTGAAAGCCCTCTTTCTCGGGAACGACCGGTCGATTAATAGTGTGAATAATAATAATGATGATGAAGTTTTGTTTTATTAGTATTATTAATGTAATAAAATAGAAAAGCTTTTTATATAAAATGTAATACTTTTATAAAGTTATTCGCTTTATTAGGCTAATAAGAAAATCTTTTATATAAAATAGAAAACTTTTATAAAGTTATCTATTTTATTAGACAATAATTAGATTATATTATATTTTATTATGCATAGTGTTTGCATAGTAAAATCTTTTTTAAAAGATATTCATTTTATTAGATTATAAATAGAATATATTATATTTTATTGTAAACCAATCCAGACCGTCCGCTTAAAGTAAATCGATCCGACCGCTTCATGGATTGGTGACTATTCACCCATTCTTCTATAAATAGAAGCTCATTCCTTCATTATTTCGCATTTAATTCAATTGAAACTCTCTAGAGAGAAACAAAGAGAGAAATTATTCTTTTATAATCTTGAAATGTATTTCTTTAGCGCTTAAGAAAGCTTTGAGCGTAGTGCAAGTTTCTTCAAGTATATCCTCGCCTCTACCGCCGTGAGTACTCTTCTTTATATGTTAAGGGGATTATTTTTTTTATATTCATGAAGAGAACTTCAGTTATTCAATTCTTTATTACTCTGTTGGAATAACTCAGTATATACGGTCACCCTATACTTGGTGATTTCTATTGTTATTCCATTCTTTATTATTCTGTTGGAACATCCTTTCGCTGCGTTTTACAATCTGAACTGGGTTCCGCTTTTTATTATTCTCATTGGAATATCCTCGTCTGCATGCGTTTTCTACGCCGACCGGTTTCCGCCTCTTTATTATTTTATTAGAATATCCCGCTTGGTCGCTTTTACGCCGGACCGATTCCGTTATTTATTATTCTGCTGGAATAACTCCATGTCGCTGGCACCGCATGCATGGTGATTTCGTTGTTATTCCATTATTTATTATTCTGTTGAAATATCCCGCTTGGTCGTGTGACACGCTTGACCGGTTCCGTTATTTATTATTCATTGAATAACTCTTATCTATCGCAAGTACCGCATGTATGGTGATTTCTTTTGTTATTCCATTCTTTATTATACTCAGTTGGTTAAAGTTTTGACTTCTATACTCCATGAAATTAGTGGAATATCCTTGATATTTGCGTTTCATCCAGTATCTTTTCATGGAAATATTCTTCTGAGCATTCTTAAGTTTTACTCTACAAAGAAGTATCATGTTGACAATTTGGACGTTATTAGTTCCTGGATAAATTAATTCTTGAACTTGTTTTATTGAATTTTTATATCATTGTCATCATCCTCATGTTTATATTGTGTTGAAAGTCATATGTGGCCTGTAGTGCAAAGATGGACTGTGTATGATTATGACCAGGGATTATTCGGTGTAATCATGACCGTAATGTTACAAATGATATGGAAAAAGTCCTCATTGGCCCTTAGTGCATTGATGGACAGTTGTTGGAATGATCATGACCATTGATGAATACACGAATATCCTTGGCCCGTAGTGCATGGATAATTTGTGGTTGTGATACTAATGAATATCTTTGGTCGTAGTGCAGGGATGATTTGGATTATTTATTAAGCTGAGTCCCAACGATAAAAGTGATGAAAACCTTTTTAAATCATAAAAGATAGTAGATTTTATTCTCTACTTGACTCTTTTAATAGATTGCATGTTCCGTTGCAGTTAAACTTGATGTCTATTGTATTTTATCAGTTTAACATTGTTGAAGACTAATGATAATTTATTCTGCATTATCTTAGTCATAATATTTCTTACTGGGCTAGTTGAGCTCAACCTTTCTTTCACACGTTCTCTTCAGAAATGAGAACATAAGCGGACTAGTCGGGAACGGATGACCGATTCCAGATGATAGTATTAGTAGTCCTCACTATTCTACATTAAATAGTGTGACAATAAATGTACTGAGGACTTATTCTGAGAGTGGATATTGTCTAGTAGACAATATTTTTATTAAAACTCATAACTTTCTTGTTGTATATTAAAGATTGTATTTGTATTCTGTACCATGTATTTGGCGACTCAGAATAGGTGATGTATAGCTATTTTGGGGGTGTCACACTATTCATCAATCAAATAATTATTTCTATATGCTTAAACTAAAGATCAAAAGTGTGAATTAATCTATCTGCAAATAAGAACTAAAATGAGAATAAGAATGGAATAAGTCAAATCTGGAATTAATGGGATCCTAACTTCATTTAATATTTCATATAGTTACCACTATCATGCAAGAATTATTCACATATCACAGGAAAATAGTTAAGAGCACTAATAGAGGCCATAGCCATTTTTCAATGCACTAGGACCTACTTACACAGCATCCACAGATGATAGACTCTATATAATCAATAATATAACCAAAATCACTATATGTCTATGTGAAATTGCAATCATACTGAATTTAAGCACAAGCCCTTATTTTAACTCATACGGTGAATAAGTATATGTCTATCTCATTCAGAAATACGTGAAGCCATATACAACCACCCCATATCGTATGCTATTATGACTACACTCCATTTCGTATGTTCATTGTCAATTCCATACAAGTCTTCGAAATGAATGGTGATCAAGCATTCATACATATAAAAACAACCATAATAGAATTCCCCATATGATATGCAAAAAGCAAATTTCTAGCAAATCAAGCATGCAACCAAACTACATATTAAAGTCCGTTAGAATCCCATAATGGAGTTTAGTTCATAACTGAACCAAAAGCCATTATGGGATCAAAGTTAAACATGATTATCAAGCAAACAATTGAAAGATGAAAGATAGAACGATCAAACCCAATTGTAGATTGTAAACCAATATCAACGTTCAAATCCTTATATAAATCCAGAAAAACAATATTATAAATCCACAATGATGGAGAATCCCAAGAAGAATTAGAGAAGATGGAGATTAGGCTTCGTTCTTTGTTGGAATCTCTCTCAGGTGTAAACCCTAGTTACTACGATGAAAATACGTCAAAGTTATCCCTCCTGTCTCTGACACCAGTCAGATATCATTTTAAAACAAATTACAACCCTTTTAATTAAAAATTAAAATAAAACAAATAAACACTTGACATCGCACGGCCATCGCCTCCAAGAGATATGTTCTCGCATGGCGCGAGACTTGTAGTATGTATGCTCTCTCATCAAATAGAGTGCTTTCGTGTGGTATGCGGCCTCAAGGCTATTATGCCGCAGAAGCGGCAATGGCGATGCTTGATCTAAATTTCGGTTACATTTACGATTACGTAAATGTCATTACTGCTTCTTCTACACTTGTTCATTCTTTTCCTTCCTTCCTTCATTATCAGTCCCTTCGCTTCACTACATCCTCATGTCGCGTCCAAACTCAAGCGTACGCGTCCAATCGCCTCTTGCCATCTAACACCACCAAATTAGGCCATTTCATACATTTTTTCACCAAAAGGAGTTTTAAGTACATCCAATGCAAAATAACATGAAATACAACTAAAATAGACTGAAATGTACTTGAGATGGGCATAATTCGCGTAAATTGATATCCAATAAGTAGGTATAAAACCCACTTATCAATCAACTGACCTGGTAGAAGCGTTTGTGATAGCTAGGATAACGGAGGGGCAAAAGACAGCTTTTGCCACCTATATGATGAAAGGGAGGCGAATTTTTGGTGGAAGACAAATCAAGCTAGAATCGGAGAAGGGAGTAATGGTAATAGGACTGGAAAAAAGAAATGAGATATTTTCGGGAATACCGAAAATAGGTTAGGAGGTGGAAAGAAACAAGTTGTGCAGTGTAGGAATTGTGGAAAGAATCATTATGGTGAAAGTTTAAAGGGTAAGTTTGTGTGTTACAAGTGCGAGTAGGAGGGACATATCTCTCCCAACTGACCCAATCCAAGAATGTATAGTGGGTGTTTTATTTGTGAATCAATGGAGCATAAGGTGATAGACTGTCCAAGAAGGAGAAGGCAGGCAAGGAATGCAAATACGGGAAAAAGTAGCGGGATGCTTGTAACAAATTGGAGAATCCGGATTGTTCAGAATTTAAGTTTAAAGAATTAGTTATTAATAAAATGAATTTTTATTAATAATATTATGTGTTATGTGTTTATTAATCGTTCTAGAACCTAGGATGAATATAAGTTAGGAGGATTATGGTTGCGAGCTATATTGAACGAGTAAGAATTTTCAAGACGAAAATAAAATTTTTTTCGGGAACAAAATATTTCTTGGGAAAAAGACAAAATATGCACTATTCACCTGATGAAACCTAAGGGTTAAGGTTTGAATAACCTAGGTCGTTCTGAGAGTTTGGTATGTCGAAATGACATTCAGTCGAAAGATTTGATGATAACATATCGTAAAAAGTTAAGTAAGCCGATAAAAGTTTTTCTCAAAAAACATGCAGAAATCAGACGAAATAAAAACGACGAAAAGTACTACTATGTACTTTTTTTTCATTTAGCTACGTTAGGGGAAAACGTGGAGGAAAACTCTTAACACGAAAAAGTATTTTTCAATTTTTCAGAAATTCGAAGAATACATAAAAGTTAATCGGTAAAGGAAAGACGAAATATCCAAAAATATTTGGATTCCGAGAATCGTAGTTTTTAAAACTGTCGAACGAAACCCAAAAGATGGAACCACAAAACTTCCAAGGGAAGTTTCGTGAATAGTAAGGAGGTGTATTGAGGAGGTGGGAATAGTATGGAGGTATGAATAGTAAGGAGGTTCGGGAGGCAAAATGACTAAAATGCCCCTAGTCTTGGTTTTCTATAAATAGTAAGCTTAATTCATTTAAATGGGATTTTGAAAATCATACACCTTAGAGAGAGAGATAGGGTTCAGATGAAGAGAGAAGAAGTAAGAGAATGAGTGTGGATAATCGGATCGAGGGTGAGCGTGAAATAGAAAATCTTGCGAATCGCCGGCTTTGTCTAGCGGAAGAAAAATAAAGAAGAGTGGTAACCTAAAACCTAGTCGAATTTAATTTCTCTTTAAGTCCTATATGTTAATAACATAACTTAATAAGAATAAGAAGTAAATGATGTTAGGAATGATTTCATATGGTTGAAATCGTAAGAAAATAAAGAAATAAGAATTAAAAGTTTAGTTTATAAATTTCTTAAGGAAGTATAAGATTCATAATGCATTAGAACGATTCGAGAGGATTATATGAATAAGTAGGTGACATAAGTAAGGAGTGATGTTCTATAACATCAAATTCCAATAAAAAAGTGAAATCATAATCCAAAATATCGATTAAACTGAAGAACGAATGAAGAACATGAGAAGAACACGAAGAACGTTGTTGATGGACAAATTTAAAACCATCGTAGGATAATTTTTGTTGATGGACAAGTTTAAAACCATCGTGTATAAGTTAAATGCTTATTGCTTGGTTAGGAACGGTAGAAACGTTCATGAAGAACGGATTAAAACTTAGCTATAACGAAGTTATGGCAAAATTTTTGTAAAAGATAAACGAGAATTAGAAAGTTAGTAAATGAACCCGAACATGTAGGGTTGCATAAAAATGTAAGAGAGCATAGAAAACGTGAGTCGTGGACTGAAGAACGAACGAATTCTGAGTTCGGATGATCGAATTCGGACGAATTTACGAAGAGCATTAAAAACGTAAAATGAATGAAGGGTTAAGATCAAGCCAATCGAATGGCACGTTAACTAATTTAGAACGAATTTATGTCTGGTGGGGTATTGAAGTATGCAAGATAAGAAAGAGAATGACTTTAGAATGACCTCGTTCCGAGTTATAACGAATAAGTTATGGATGCAGGAAGTAAGCGTCTCAAATTGGATTTAACACTTAGAGAAATTTTCTAGGGTTAGGGGTTAGCGCCGCGGCTCCAGCCATGCCTTGTAAGGTGGCACTGTAGTGCCAGACTAGGAATTCGGGTAATGTAAACTCGCGTCACTGCACAAGAGATAAAAGGAGAGAGTAAGCGTACATGGCCACCAGGTGTAGGGAAAAAAAGCTAGAGCAAGAGCTTTTAATCGCTTTCAACTGTTGGGGAAAGCGTAAGGAAGATAAAGAACATAATGTTCAACTAATGTAACACTTAATCAAGTGAATTAAACCTTTAAAACAGTTGAACGAAATGATCGAAAGAGATTAAAAAGATTAAGAAGGAATAAACATAAACGTAATAGCACGATTTACAACGATCTTAGCATACAACGAATAGTATGGCTTCGACATTAAGAAAGAGTAATGAACATGGGGTTCAGGTAATGGATAATGAAAGTATTAAGTAAGATAAAAATGGTAACAAGAAAGCCGTAACGAACGGTAATAAGATTAATGAAAGTCGATTGTGATTAGGATAAAAAATGATAGAATGAATTGTAAGTATAGAACATTTTAACCAATGTGAAAGTTGAGTGTACACTCCGTGTATGGTTTGACTGTATGATAATGAAGGCTAATGATTAAACCGTGAACAGTAAAGAAGTTAAATTAAAGATAATAACGTTTAACGTAACGAAGCTGAGTTAAGGATTAAATGGGATGATGGCTCTGAGTATACAAAAGACTGTATGACTTAGACGATAAAGAGTGAATCCTGAGGTGTGGCATAAGGAATGAGAAATTAACTTAACGAAGATTATATTTTAATAGTTCGGATAAGTTAAGATAAGTTAGGTTGTAGTACAATCGTAACCTTTGATGGTTGACATATGGGAGCTGGGCTAAACAATTCCTTCAGAGAGCGAAGGTATATACAAAACTGGCAAACGATCTAACTCATTGTGATGGCGGTGTAGACCAGACAGGAACTTGTTTGTTGGTTGTTTTTGGGAAACCACTCAGAGTACCATATGGACTACTAGCAGAGAAGTGATGTGTGCTGAGTCCTAGAGAAGTTATAAGAAGAAGATAAGAATGTAAAACATCAAAGATTATGAACGTATAAGTAGGACATCTTCGTATCTCATGAAGCCGTAGAACGGTAATGAAAGTGATCGCATAAACTTAGGTTGCAAGAACGCGAACCCTAAGAAGTAAAGTTAAGCAAATCAATGCATAAGTCAAATATATATGACTAATTGGTGTATGTGGTTATGTGTTATGTGTTATAAGTTATAGCTGGGCGTAAGGAAAGTTTCCTAACTTCGATCATATTTTAAATGAATGTTAGTTTCTTAAACTTCTCAGATGTTGAACTTGAGAAGTTCTGTCTATGTGATAATGTGCGATATTTGTGCAAGGTGGTAGAACATATGAGGCCTTGTGCCACAATGTGAACACTTTGGTGTTTCTATGAGATGAATTGTTCTATGATTTAACTGTTCAATAAGAGAATGCTCTGTTTATCCATGATCCGTTATTGTTTAGTCTGTGCTAATGATTCTAGCCAGACTGAATGTGTATGAAAAAATATAGAAAAATGAAAGTATTTTAAAATGAAAGTGAATATTGTTTTAAAATGAATTTTTTATATCATCCGTGCATTTGATGCAAGGATGGTAAAAAGATAGAGTTATTAATGCAATTGAACCTAATGTTGGATGTGATCTTAGGATCAACAGCCCGCTATGGTATGATGTATAATGACGAAGTCACAAACTGGTGAAGTCCTCAACGTACTATGAAAAGTACGGTATCATGACGTCATAAAATATTTTGATGAATTGAAAAAGAATTTAAAGAAGTAGTCAATGCCAATTGAGTTGACTAGATGAATGTTTCAAGTTGATATCCAATTTATTAGTATGGTCTAAGCTACTTGATTCGGCTAGACAAATGGTATGTCATATTTAAAAGAAAATCGGGCTTTCTTTGAAGAAGTTGTGCCAAACCAAATTGTTTTGGTGCGGAATCTAATGATTAAGTCTAAGGTGAACATATCCCGAAATGGGGTATACGATGGGTAAGAGGTAGTTTGCTTTCTTTGTGATTGTAAACTGACCGTGGAAGAAAGGTTACGGCGACATGCTGTTAAACCTAGTAAGAGTTCATGGTCGATTTGACCCCTCAGCAAAAGTATGAAACATTTTAAAAGGAAATTTTATATTCCTCGTTATTCCTTCTACTTTATGATTCTTGATAGGTGATGGGGGTTAGGAATGATGGAAAGATAAGAACTCCGTTGAAGGGAATAGGAGAAGAAAGGGTAGGCTAAAATTTCGAGGATAAAATTCTGTGAAGAAGGGATGGATGTGATGACCTGGGTAAGGGTGCTGTTTTAAGAAATTCCGAGGATGAAATTTTTATAAGGGGGGAAGTGTAACAACCCGGAGAATCCAGATTATTCAGAATTTAAGTTTAAAGAATTATTTATTAATAAAATAAATTTTTATTAATAATATTATGTGTTATATGTTTATTAATCATTCTATAACCTAGGATGAATATAAGTCGGGAGGATTCTGGCTACGAGCTAGGTTGAAATATGCACGATTCACCCGACGAAACCTAAGGGTTAGGGTTTGAATAACCTAAGCCGTTCTGAGAGTTCGGTATGTCAAAATGACATTCCGTCGAAAGATTTGACGATAATATATCGTGAAAAGTTAAGTAAGCAGATAAAAGTTATTCTCAAAAAACGTGCAGAAATCGAACGAAATAAAAATGACAAAAAGTACTGCTATGTACTTTTTATTCGTTTAGCTACGTTAGGGGGAAACGTGAAGGAAAACGCTTAACACCAAAAAGTGTTTTTCAATTTTTCGGAAATGCTAAGAATACGTAAAAGTTAATCGGTAAAAGGAAAGACGAAATATCCAAAAATATTTGGATTCCGAGAATCACAGTTTTTAAAACTGTCAGACGAAACCCGAAAGATGGAACCACGAAAATTCTAAGGGGAGATTCGTGAATAGTAAGGAGGTGTGAATAGTAAGGAGGTTCGGGAGGCAAAATGACTTAAATGCCCCTAGCCTTGGTTTTCTATAAATAGTAAGCTTAATTCCTTTAAATGGGATTTTGAAAATCCTACACCTTAGAGAGAGAGAGAGAGGGTTTGGATGAAGAGAGAAGAAGGAAGAGAATAAGTGTGGATAATCAGATCGAAGGTGAGCGTGAAATAGAAATGCTTGCATGTGACGCCCCCAAATTAGGTGTACATCGCCCATCTTGAGTCGCCAAATACAAGGTACAAAATTCAAATATAACTTAATAATAAAACTGTCGTATGAAATACGACAAAACATAAACTGAGAGTTTTAATACGAATGATGTCATCTAGACAATATTCAAACTCAAATGAAGTCATCAATACATTTATTATCACACTATTTCATAGAATAGTGAGGACTACTAATGCTATCATCTGGACCGCTCCCGCTCCCGACTAGTCCTATTATGTTCTCATTTCCTGAAGAGAACAATGAAAGCAAAATGGTTATCTCAACTAGCCCAGTAAAAAATATTATGACTAGGATAATGCAGAATAATTTATCGTTAGCCTTCAACAGTGTTAAACTGATAAAATATAACAAACATCAAGTTTAACTGCAGCGGAACAAGCAATCCTTTAGAAGAGTCGAGTAGAAAATAAAATATATTATCTTCTATGATTTAAAATGTTTTTCATCAGTTTAATCGCTGAGACTCAGCTTAATAAATAATCCACATCATCTTTGCACTACGACCAAGGATATTCATTAGTATCACGACCATAAATTATCCATGCACTACGGGCCAAGGATATTCGTGTTTTCATCAATGGTCATGATCATGCCAACAACTGTCCATCAATGCACTACGGGCCAATGAGGACTTTTATCACATCATTTGTAACATTTTCGTTATGATTATACCGAATAATTCCTAGTCATAATCATACCAAGTCCATCTATGCACTACAAGCCACAGATGACTTTCAACATAATATAAACATGATGATGATGACAATGATATAAGAATTTAATAAAACAAGTTCAAGGATAAATTTTTAAAGATTTATAATTTAATTTATCCAGAAATCAATAACGTCCAAATTATCAACACGATCTTCGCTTTGTGGAGTAAAATTCAAGAATAATATTGTACCAAAATAATTTGGACCGAAAATGAATCAATTTTTATCATGAATAGTACCCCGGGTGAATAGTACTTGAGAATAGTACCCTGTGAATAGTGCATCAGGAATAGTAACCCTGTGAATAGTACTCTGGCATGAAAAAGTTAAAACTTATCAAGAATGCTCAAAATAATATTTCCATTAAAAAAATACTGGATGAAGCGCAAATATCAAGGATATTCTACTAATTTAATGGAGTATAGAAGCCAAAACTTAAACCAAATGAGTATAAAATTCAAAATCTGAAACGAAATAATATTACTTATATACTACAGAGTATGGAAGAAAATATTATTTCAAGCGAATATTGAACAAAAATAACATCCCTTACCTTGAAAAGAAGAGTATTCCAACTGGTATATCGGGGATATTCTTGAAGAAAACTTTTGCTATTTTCTACGCTCAAAGCTTTCTAAAACTTGAAAGAAATATACTCAATATTATAGAAGAAGAATTCTCTGATTCTTGTGTGATCTTCAATTTTAACTAAGCATCCTATTTATAGGAGAATTGAAGGGATACTATTTGAAAAATAAATCATGGACGCTACAGAAACAATTCACGGATGCTTTCGGCTGAATTCAATTATCAAGTAAAACAAAAATATTATATATATATATATATATATATATATATATATATATATATATATATATATATAGCTATAAGAACATGTTATTAGGAAAAAAAACTTCTCCCGTGAAGAATTTTCAAGATCCCCCCCCATTTTTTTCTTCAAACGTGGGCCCCACGTGTTCCCCTCCCACCAACGTATCTCCATCACAGGTGGGTCCGACCATATTATATATATACTGAATAACTTTCTGCCAATTATTTTAAAAATGAGTAAATGGGGGTCCATATAATAACAAAATTTACATCAAATACTTCATAAAAATCCTCTATATATTTTTAACAAAATTTATCATCATTGTTATAATTCGCAATATGTAACAACCATGTCATTCCCAAGAAAGAGGGGGCTTTCCAATAAAAATTTCTCCTTATTGGCGCGCAAATAGGTGACCAAATCTCTCATTGACAAAACTTCTAGACATTGTCAATATTGCAAATAATAATATGAATAACTTTGTCGTCTCAATTATTGATTTAATAATATATAATATATCGACAATAATTTAATCAAATAACGTGAGATACTGTGCAGCACGTAAGCATCAATAATCAATACATTGTCTTCTTATGAAAGTACGCCAGACATCTTTACTTTTTTTAACACCGGTGTTTCAACGATTAATCTGTAAAACTTTCGTCGTTATTTTTATAAATAGATATTTTTGTCATTTTCTCAATTCGACAATAATTCGGTTGTGGGGTCCCCCAATGATTGTGCTGTCGTACTAATATTCTCTGTTAAAACGAATATTCCCTGACCAATCGAATATAATATAACAACTTACGTATTTTGCAAAATTTATAAATATTACCCACAACTATAACATTATATCAAATTCAGTCCATAATATTTAAAAATGATATTTATAGAAAATTTATCTTTATTCATAAAAGTTGGGGTCTTACAACCTCACCTTCTTATGAAATTTTGCCCTCAAAATTAGGGTACATACCTGGTATGACGAAGAGGTGAGGATACCTTGATTTCATTTCAGATTCTAACTCCCAGGTCATTTCCTCAACATCGTGGTTCTCTACAAAACCTTAACTTGAGGTATAACCTTAGAGCGTGAAATATGTTCCTTCTTATCCAAGATTTTAATAGGAACCTCTTCATATGTTAAATCTCCCCCTATTTCGTCTGGTTCTAACTCAATAATGTGGTTCGAGTCTTCCACATATTTACGTAACATGGATAGGTGAAAAACATTATGAACATGAGACATACATGGCGGTAAAGCGAGTCTATAGGCCACAGTTCCTACTCGATCTAGGATTAAAAATGGGCCAATGAATCGAGGATTGAGCTTTCCTCTATTTCCAAATCTCATAACTCCTTTCCATGGAGCAACATATAACAACACATGATCTTCAATATTGAATTCCACGTCTTTTCGATGAAGATCAGCATAACTCTTTTGTCAATCTTGTGAGGTTTTATACGTTGTCAGATCGTTTGAATCTTTTTCGTAGTTATACGTACCAACTCCGGTCCCAACAACGTTGCTTCACCCACGTTATCCCGATATACTGGAGAACGACACTTTCTTCCATACAACGCCTCGAATGGAGCCATGTCAATACTTGCTTGATAACTGTTGTTGTAGGAGAATTCCACCAATGGTAAGAACTTGTCCCAACTTCCTTTGAAGTCAAGGATGCATAGTCTTAATAGATCCTCCAGAGTTTGAATAGTCCTCTTTGACTGCCCGTCCGTTTGAGGATGATATGCTGAACTAAATCGTAAATCCGTTCCCATAGCTTTTTGCAAACTAACCCAAAATCTTGAAGTGCATCTTGGGTCTCGAACAGAAACTATGGATACTGGCATACCATGAAATCTTACAATCTCATTTATGTACATACGAACAAGACGTTCAAGTGTATAAGTTTCTCGTATCGGTAAGAAATGAGCAAACTTAGTCAATCTATCAACAATGACCCAAATCGCATCTATGCCTTGAGAAACCTTGGGAAGACCAGTAACGAAATCCATGGTAATGTGATCTCACTTCCATTCTGGAATTTCAAGTGGTTGCAATGGACCTTTTGGCAATTGATGCTCCGCCTTGACTCGTTAACAAGTTATACACCTTGAGATAAACTCTACGATCGCTCTCTTCATTTTGCTCCACCAAAATGTATGTCGAATATCACGATACATTTTGGTACTTCCAGGATGGATTGCAAACGGTGTGTTGTGCGGCTCCATCATGATTTTATACTTCAAGTCAGAATTGTTAGGAACAGAAAGTCTGGAGTTGACTTGAAGTATTCCTTCTTCATCGATTCTTGCTTCCGGAATAGAACCTTCTTGTACTTTCTTCCTCATATGCATCAACTCCAAATCTGTAGCTTGAGCAGCTTTAACTTTATCGATTAAAGTCGTTTTTACTTGTATATTTGCCATCATCATGTGGGTTCCTAGAGTCTCTATCTCTATCTCCATCCTTTGCAAGTTATACAAGATGGGCCTTTATGTTGACAATATCATACTCGTACTCGCATATGATCTTCTACTCAATGCGTCATCTACCATGTTCACTTTTCTAGGATGGTATTGAATAGTATGATCGTAATCTTTCAACAGCTCAAGTCATCGTCATTGCCGCATGTTGAGTTCCTTATGAGTGAAGAAATATTTAAGGCTTTTATGATCCGTATAGATCTCCACTTTCTCCCCATACAAGTAATGCCTCCAGATCTTTAGTGCGAAAAAGACTGCTGCCAACTCTACATCATGAGTAAGATAACTCCTCTCATATTCTTTGAGTTGTTGTGAGGCATAGGCTATAACTTTCCCATGTTGCATGAGAACACATCCAAATTTTAAGTGCGAAGACAACAGCTGCCAACTCTAAATCATGAGTAGGATAATTCCTCTCATATTATTTAAGTTGTCGAGAGGCATAGGCTATGACTTTCCCATGTTGCATGAGAACACATCCTAACCCTTTGCCCGAAGCATCACTGTAGATGACAAATCCCTCCGAGCCAGATGGTATTGTTAGAACAGGTGCTGAAATGAGTCTCCTCTTCAGTTCTTTAAAAATCTCCTCATATTCCTCACTCCAACTGAATTTTGTATCTTTTCGAGTTAGCTGAGTTAATGGATTAGCGATTTGAGAAAATCCTTTCACAAATCTCCGATAATAACCAGTTAAGCCGAGAAAGCTACGTACTTCGTTCACTGATTTAGGTTGCTCCCAGCTTTGAATTGCTTCAATCTTTGTCGGGTCAACAGATATTCTGTGATTGTATATCACGTGCCCAAGAAATGCTACTTCCTCAAGCCAGAACTCGCATTTCTTTAACTTGGCATATAACTTGTTCTCACGAAGCTTTTAGAGTATCAGCCTCAAGTGTTGCTCATGATCTTCACGACTTTTGGAGTAAATGAGGATGTCATCAATAAAGACGACCACAAAGTGATCCAAATATTCCTTGAATACTCACTTCATCATATCCATGAAGGCAGCAGGAGCATTTGTCAATCCAAAAGACATGACTAGGAATTCATAATGCCCGTACCGAGTTCTGAAAGCCATCTTTAGAATGTCATCGGTTCTAATCTTTAACTGATGATATCCGAAATTAAGATCGATCTTTGAAAAGAATTTGATGCCTTACAACTGGTCAAACAGGTCATCAATGCGAGGCAACAGATATCTATTTTTGACAGTGACATGGTTCAACTCCAGATAATCAATACAAAGTCGCATACTTCCATCTTTCTTCTTTACAAAGAGGACAGGAGCACCCCAAGGATATGTACTAGGATGAATGAAACCGATGTCTAACCATTCCTGTAGTTGAGTCTTTAACTCCTGAAGTTCAACAGGAGCCATTCGATATAGGGCTTTGGAAATGGGTTTTGTACCGAGTTTAAGGTCGATACAAAATTCAATTTCACGCTCTGGGGGGAGGCCAGGAAGTTCTTCAGGGAATACGTCAGGAAATTTATTAACAATAGAAATATCATTCAAAACTGACATATTTTTGTTTAAATCCGTGACATGAGCTAGGAAAGCTTGACATCCATTTTTCAATAAACAAATTGCTTTATGGCTTGAGTCGACCGTGATTGATTTTAATGGTTTGGTTGCTTGAATTTGCATAATAGGTTGGTTAGGAATATGAAATCTAACAACCTTACGAAAATAATCATTTTTTTCATGATGAGTAGTTAACCAATCAATCCCTAGAATTACGTTAAATGCAAGTATTTTCAATGAAATAAGATCGACAGGTAATGTGAGGGTACCGATTTGAACCAAACAAGACTTATAAACAGTGGATGTAATGAAGGATTCTCCCAATGGAATTTCAACAGATAAGTCAAAGTCTAATTTCTCTGGAGTCAAATTTAAACGTTGAGCGCAAGTAGGAGAAATAAAAGAATGGGTAGAACCGGTATCAAATAAGGTATATACTTCACTAGAGTTTATGATAAGCTTACCCGTGATGACCACGTTTGGGTTCCTTGCTTTCTGGGAGGTTACGACAAACGCTCTCCCTTGAACTACTAGTTTTGACTTTTCTGGAAAGGCCTTTGGTGCCTCCATCCCAGCTGGGTTTGGCTTCCCTGAATGACAAAATTGAGCTAGGTGACTTTCTCTTACATAATTGTAACACATTTTGGACTGCTGCGCACAGTTTGGACTGATATGTCCCTCCCCTCCGCATTTGAAGCATATGATAGGTGGTCGTTCTCCTTCCTTAACAATGGGTGCTGATGTTGATGTCTTTCCATCATTGTTGAATCTCTTCTTCTTGAAATGTTCGTTCCTATTGTCTTGGCCATGATTACCACTGAAGTGGTTACCATTTCTGGTATGTTGATTCCCTCCACGTTTGTTGTCACCGCTTCGATGACTGCTACCACTAGTATTTTCATTTTGCCGGCTGCTCTCTCTTGGTGGAGTTGACTCATTATCGCGCTCCAATAATTGAGCCCTATTAACAATATCTGAATACAAGCAAAGTTTGTGAGAGATAAGGTATTGACGTATCTCGAGTTTCAAACCTCTTAGAAACATCCGCGTCATTCTCTCCTCATTATCAACTAAGTGGGACGCAAACCGGGACAACTCGGCAAACTTAGCCTCGTACTGCGACACGATCATATTATTTTGCTCCAACTTGATAAACTCCACCTCCTTAATGTGACGAATACTTTCAGGAAAGTACTTGTCGGTGAACAGTTCTTGGAACTTTTCCCAAGACATTTTGAGTGCTGCAGGCTGAGTACGTTTTACTGATTCCCACCAATAATCTGCCTTTCCTTTCAAAATGAAGTTGGCAAAGGGAACCTTTTGCTCCTTGGAGAATCCCAAGACATCAAATATCTTGGTGATCTGCTTTATCCATGTCTCCGCCTTAAGTGGTTTTGGCTCTCCCAAAAAGTCCGATGGTCCCAACTCCTTGAACTGCTTAGAAGTGACCATCCGAGAGTTGCCAGTGTTTCCACCTGCATTTTGAACAGGAGCCGCTCTCGCCTGATGTTGCATGAATTGCATAAAGCCTCTGAACATCCCATCATTCATCATTTGATCGATGTTATTATTTACCTAAGGATTATTGTCTTCCCATTACACATTATCTTGGGTATTGATCTGTGGTGACTCAATGGTCTCCTGTGCTCCATTGCTATTCTCAATATTCTCGAATGTCATTTTTAAATACTGTCACAAAACAAGGGTTAATTGACATGTCACATATTATCACTATACTCTGACTGACCAATTAAATACCAAATAACTTAGGTAGGTCATACAAGCGAAGGAATTCCCTGCGTCTCCCCTCCTAGTTCTTGTCTTACATCACAACCAGGGATCATATCCCTAAGCTTTGATACCAACTATGACGCCCCCAAAATAGATATACATCACCCATCTTCAGTAGCCAAATACATGGTACAAAATTTAAATACAACTTAATAATACAACTGTCGTATGAATAGTACTCAGGTGAATATTACCCCGTGAATAGTAACCCCGTGAATAGTACTTTAGTATGAATAAGTTAAAACTTATCAAGAATGCTCAAAATAATATTTCTATGAAAAAAATACTGGATGAAGCACAAATATCAAGGATATTCTACTAATTTCATGGAGTATAGAAGCCAAAACTTAAACCAAATGAGTATAGAATTCAAAATCTGAAACGAAATAATATTACTTACATACTATAGAGTATGGAAGAAAATATTATTTCAAGCGAATATTGAACAAAAATAACATCCCTTACGTTAAAAAGAAGAGTATTCCAACTGGTATAGCGGGGATATTCTTGAAGAAAACTTTCTCTATTTTCTACACTCAAAGCTTTCTAAAACTCAAAAGAAATACGATCAATATTATAGAAGAAGAATTCTCTAATTCTGGTGTGATTTTCAATTCTAACTAAGCATCCTATTTATAGGAGAATTGAAGGGATACTATTTGAAAAATAAATCACGGACGCTACAAAAACAATTCACGGATGCCTTCGGCTGAATTCAATTATCAAGTAAAACAAAAATATTATATATATATATAAGCACATGTTATTAGGAAAAAAAATTTCTCCCGTGAAGAATTTTCAAGATTACCCCCAGCCATTTTTTTCTTCCCACGTGTTCCCCTCCCACCAACATGTCTCCATCACAGGTAGGTTCCACCATATTATATATATATTGAATAACTTTCTACCAATTATTTTGAAACGAGTAAATGGGGGTCCATATAATAACAAAATTTACATCAAATACTTCATAAAAATCCTCTCAATATTTTTAACAACATTTATCATCATTATTATAATTCACAATATTTAACAACCAGGTCGTTCCCAGAAAAGAGGGGGCTTTCCAATAAGAATTTCTCCTTATTGGTGCGCAATTAGGTGACCAAAACATCTCCTCGATGAAACTTCTGACATTGTCAATATTGCAAATAATAATATGAATAACTTTGTCGCCTCAATTATTGATTTAATAATATATAAAATATCGACAATAATTGAATCAAATAACGTGAGATACTTATGCAAAAGAATTATTGTAGCAATAATTGAAAAACTGAGTGACTTCTTACGTAAGCATCAATAAACAATACTGTGTCTACTATACAACTACGCTGTACATCAGTACTTTTAACATCTGGTGTTTCAACAGCTTAACGGTAAAACTTTCATGAGTTATTTTTATAAAAAGATATTTTTGTCATTTTCTCAATCCGATAATAATTCCGTTGTGGGGTCCACCAATGATTGTGCTGTCGTACGAATATTCCCTGTTAAAATGAATATTTCCTGACCAATCAAATATAATATAACAACTTGCGTATTTTGTAAAATTTATAAATATTACCCACAACTATAAAATTATATCAAATTCACTCCATAATATTTAAAAATGATATTTATAGAAAATTCTTCTTTATTCATAAAAGTTGGGGTCTTACATTGCGAATTGCCGGCTTTGTCTAGAGGAAGAAAAATAAAGAAGAGAGGTAACCTAAAAGCTAGTTGAATTTAATTTCACTTTAAGTCATATATGTTAATAACATAACTTAATAAGAATAAGAAGTAAATGATGTTAGGAATGATTTTATATGGTTGTAATTGTAAGAAAACGAAGAAATAAGAATTAAAAGTTTAGTTCATAAATTTCTTAAGGAAGTATAAGATTCATAATGAATTAGAACGATCCGAGTGGATTATATGAATAAGTAGGTGAAATAAGTAAGGAATGATGTTCTATAACATCAAATTCCAATAAAAAGTGAAATTGTAATCCAAAATATTGATTAAAATAAAGAACGAACGAAGAACACGAAGAACATGCGAAGAACACGAAGAACGTTGTTGATTGAAAATTTTAAAACTATCGTAGGATAATTTTTGTTGATGGACAAGTTTAAAACCATTGTGTATAAGTTAGATGCTTATTGCTTGGTTAGGAACGGTAGAAATGTTCATAAAGAATGGATTAAAACTTAGTTATAACGAAGTTATGGCAAAAATTTTGTAAAAGATAAACGAGAATTAGAAAGTTAGTAAATGAACTCGAACGTGTAGGTTTCCATATGAATGTAAGTGAACATAAAAAACGTGAGTCATGGACTCAAGAACGAACGAATTTCGAGTTTGGATGACCGAATTACGGATGAACGAAGAGCATTTAAAACGTAAAACGAATGAAGGGTGAAGATCAAGCGAATCGAATGGCACATTAACATATTAAGAATGAAGTTCTGTCTAGGGGGCTATTGAAGTACGTAAGATAATGAAGAGAATGGCTTTGGAACGACCTCGTTCTGAGTTATAACGAATAAGTTATGGAAGCGAGAAGTAAGCGTCTCAAATTGGATTTAACACTTAGAGAAATTTTCTAGGGTTAGGGCTTGGCACCGCGGTGCCAGCCATGCCTTGTAAGGTGGTGCTACAATGCCATACCGTGAAGTCGTATCGCAAACTTATTGTTGCGTACGAGAGATAAAAGGGAGAGTGGCGCCATGATTACTCTATATAGAAAAAAGCCAAAGAAGGGCTTTTAACTGCTCAACTCTTGGGGCAAACATAAGGGAAGATAAAGAACATAATGTTTGACTAATATAACACTTAATCAAGTGAATTAAACCTTTAGTACATTTGAATGAAATGATCAAAAGAGATTAAAAGATTAAGAAGGGAATAAACCTAAATGTAACGCAGTTGCAAGCAGTCTTAGCATACACCAAATAGTATGGCTTCGACATTAAGAAAGAGTAATGAACATGGGGTTCAGGTAATGGATAATGAAAGTATTAAGTAAGATAAAATGGTAACAAGAAAGCCAGAATGAATTCAAGAATAAGATCAATGAAAGCCGATCGTGATTCTGGATGAGAATCATAGAATGAATTGTAAGTATGGAACATTTTAACCAATGTGAAAGTTGAGTGTCGCAAAATATTAAATCGGATAGAACCTACACTCAAGTATGGTTTGGCCAAGTATGATAATGAAGACTAATGATTAAACCGTGAACATTAAAGAAGTTGAATTAAAGATAATAACGTTTAACGTAATGAAGCTGAGTTAAGGATTAAATGGAATGATTGCCCTGAGTATACAAAAGACTGTATGACTTAGACAATAAAGAGTGAATCCTGAGGTGTGACATTTAGTTTCCAGGAAGCAATAAGGAATGAGAAATTAACTTAACGAAGATTATAGTTTAATAGTTCGGATAAGTTAATATAAGTTAGGTTGTAGTACAATCGTAACCTTTGATGGTTGACATATGGGAGCTGGGTTAAACAATTCCTTCAGAGAGCGAAGGTATATACAAAATTGGCAACCGATCTAACTCACTGTGATGGTAGTGTAGACGAGATATGAACTTGTTTGTTGGTTGTTATAAGAAGAAGATAAGAATGTAAAACATCAATGATGATGAACATATAAGTAAGAAATCTCCGTATGTCAAGAAGCCATAGAACGGTAATGAAAGTGGTTGCGTAAACTTAGGTTGCAAGAACACAAACCCTAAGAAGAAAAGTTAAGCAAATCAATGCTTAAGTCAAATATATATGACTAATTAGTGTATGTGGTGTTTTCTTATGTGTTATATAGGAATTGAAATGAGCGATTCGGCGTGGCCGTAAGTTAGTCGTGAAGCAAGTTTCCTAACTTCATTCATATTTTAAATGAATGCTAGTTTCTTAAACTTCTCAGATGTTGAACTTGAGAAGTTCTGTCTATGAGCTAATGTGCGATATTTGCGCAAGGTGGTAGAACATATGAGGCCTTGTGCCACAATGTGAACACTTCAGTGTTTCTATGAGATTAATTATTCTATGATTTAACCGTTCAATAAGAGAATGCTCTGTTTATCCATGATCCGTTATTGTTAAGTATGTGCTAATGATTCTAGCCAGACATAATGTGTATGAAAAAATATAGAATAATGAAAGTATTTTAAAATGAAAGTGAATATTGTTTTAAAATGATAGGAATCGAGATTATTCTTATTATTCAAGTTGCTTCATAACCTTTGTTCGGTTATTGAAGTCCTAAAAGAATGTTTGAATTCTTGAAGATGTTTGTTCAACTGTTATGACTTGCTGGGCAATTGAATGCTCACACTTGCTTTAAATGAAAAAAAAAATTAGCGAACGATGTTAGAAGAACTTAAGGATCCCGTAATGATCAAGCTGACGACATCCAAATGGAATGCCATTCAGAATGGGTATGAGCGAGAAGATCAAGTGAAGACTTGTAATAAAATAAAATAAGTTAAATGAAATTTAGATTAGTTTAATGAATGTTGTGTATCCTTAGTGGCGGATAAAAGTCACTCGTGTAAGATGTAAAGGATAATGTAATTATCGTTATTTGTAATAAAAAGAGTTATAAGGTTTTAGAACTTGGGAATTTAGAATGTATGTTGTTATATTTCAGTAGATAATTATGTATGTTTGGATGAATGATGTACTCGTGACGTATGAAATCAGGGTGTGAAGATATACCGGATTTCGGGTCGTTACAACGCTGGCGACAACGGGACCAACTTCAACAAATAAACCAACAGAATCAACCGCAAGAGTCTTCAACATGACTGATCAAGATACCATGGCAGACAGGGATGCAACTCCAGGTATTATTCGTATAACTTATATTTTCTTATATATGATTTTCTTATATATATAATAAATTATTTTATAAAGATATTTTGAAGGAGGAAATTGGGTTCTATTAGAAATCAATTTTCTGTTTAATTAGATAAACAAGCATTATGCTGAAAAGTTAAATATTAGTTCGATCAATTATGATCGAGATCTACGTGCAATGATTGTGTATTCTATGTACCCTTGTATGTATAAGTTTTAAAACGGTGATTCTGGGGACTGAATCTTTATAAGGGAGGGTGAATGTAATAGCCCGATATTTTCTATATATTTAAAATAGAAATTTTGCGTATAAATTTTTTATTTATTTATTATTTTAAAAGTGAGAATGCGTGCAAGGTAATGTGTATGTATTTATGTGATGAATATAAAATATATTTATTTCATGAATAATTACAAATAATTTTATTTTAGAATTATTGCTCATTATAAAGTATATTCTTATAATAATTAATTTTATAGTAGAAATATTTTTAATAATTATTTTATATGAAAATATGTTTATTATATTATTTAAATAATATATGAAATGATTATAGAATTATTATAATAATTACTTTATTTTGTTATATGAATTTATATTAGTTAAGTTAATTATTTTTAACTTAATTAATAATGTTATATATGCAAGATAAATCAGATATGGAATCCAAACCCTAATTTCGGATTTTTATCAAAGGATAAGAATAATAATATTATATTAAGTATATTTCAGTACTATAAATATGTATTGTATGTGTGTAATATTAATTTGTGAAACAGTTTTGATGGAACAGTAGAAAACCCTAGTATTAGTCTGATAAACCCTAATTCGAAAGTTATTTACGACTTTAAGAATTTGTCATGTTGTTTTGTAATCGTGATACTGTGATAATATGTCTAATGACAAGTATTAAGCTTAATTAGGGAAAACCCGAATTATTAGAAACCTTAAATCTTAAAATTAGAAACCCTAATTAGAAATTTATAACCCTAATTGCTATTGTAAGCCCTAATTACTAAATTTGTAATCTTAATGATAATTTGTGAATTTTAAAACTAAATTTTTATGTTTTATGTAATTAGGAAACCTAAATTAATTTAGAAACGGGAGAAGGTTCAAAAATACCCCTGACATTTTCTCCAATGTCTACCGAGCACCCTATAGTTTTTTTTTGTCCAAAATTACTTTTAACATTATGTTTTTTGGGTCGATTGTACCCCTGCCGTTGACAGACTTGCCAAATAGACAAACAGGGTTGACAGTTGGACATATTTTGCTGACGTCTCAAATAATTAAAATAAAAAATTCTATTGTACCATCTGATGTGTATAAAAATAATATTATATATATATATTTTATAATTTATTTATTATGTGTATTTTGTTAATAAGTTTTATTTATTAATAATTGTATTGTGTAAAATGACCCATCTGAACCACCCAGTCCACCACCACCACCACCACCATCTAATATCACCACTAGGGACATCAACACCACCAACAAAATTAAGATCCGTATAATCCACCAACAAAATTCAGATCATCACCAACAAATCCACCACTATGCACCGTCGCCTCTCAAAATCACGCCATCAATAGATCCACTACCACCTTCAACCTCTGCTCCCGTAAAGCACCACCATCTTCACTCAGCCACCATAGTAAACCCTAATGCCATAAAACCCAGTACACCACAATAAACCCACCTAGAACACCAAATCACTTGATCGGGTCCAAAACCTCAATAACCCCCTAAATCACCATGCTCATAAAATTGTATAAGATTTGAAGGAAAACTTAAATCGTCTCTCTATTTCCCTCTCCCCAAACAATCAGACTTTGAAAAAATTACCCAAAATAACTTTATCACTTCCCTAAAATTTAAATTTAAACTCAAACCTAATCTTAAGAGATAAGAGAGAATAATCGTCTCTCTATTTCGTTCTCCCCAAACAATCACTATTGAAAATAATTGGCTGCTCTACTGAAATAAAATGAAAGAGAAATACAAAGAAAGAAGAAGGTCTGATTATATATAAAAAGGGCAAATATGTCTGCAATGGTGGGATTTTTCATGGCCTGTATTGTTGATGGTTTAACAAGGCTTGATGTAGTAGGCCAAACTGGGAATCGAGGCCTATATTCGAATATAGCAGAGTTCCTTTATAAACCTTACCAAATCTGAATGGATCCATTGATGGCGTGATAGTATTGGTGCGGTCGGAGGAATCGAGGTAGAGGATGAGCTGCCAAGGGCGGAGCTGGCGCTGAGTTGCGCGAGGGAGGAAGGAGAGGGAGTAAAGAAAGCAGTGTCGATCTTGGATTCGGCGAGACGGCTGAGGGAGATGTGATCGACGGAAGCGACGCCGACCCTTGTTCGAGTGTGGTGTCTTCGATGCAGTGTAGGGTTACTACCAAGGGGAGAGAATGAGGAGGATTGTGATGGTGTGACATTGTGGCTGGAGATCTGGAATTTAATGAAAGAAGATGATGACAATGAAGAGAGAGAGAGGGATTCTATATATGTGTATATATGATTATAGAAGAATAAGCATTTTAATTCTGATTAGGGAATTGAAATTTTCTCTCTGATTATTTACTAAATATACTAAATATACTTATTTGTAAATATAATACATTTTTTAATTTGATTTTTTTTAGTATTTTAGTAATTTTTTTAATTATTATTTTAGTATTTTTTTAATTAGTATTTTTGACTTCCATGTGGCAGCCACGTCATCAAATAAGTTTTGAATTTTAGTATTTTGACTTCCATGTGGCAGCCATATAATCAAATATGTCCGACTATCAACTCTGTTTGTCTATTTGGCATGTCTGTCAACGGCATGGGTACAATTGACCCAAAAAACGTAACGTTGAAGGTAATTTTGGAAAAAAAAGTATAGGTTGCTCGGTAGACATTGGGGAAAATGTCAGGGGCATTTTTGAACATTATCCCATTTAGAAACCCTAATTGATAATTTAGAAACTAAAATTTTTATTTTAAACCCTAGTTAGAAATTCTACAAATTCATTGTGCTAAACCTTAGGGTTAAACCCTAAGGGTTAAACCCTAAGGGTCAAACCCTAAGGGTTTGCCATGTTACAACTTTGCCAATAAAATTAGAAATTAAATGACATTAATGCCCTTTGTCACATTTTTTATTATGTCGAGTGCAAATCTTGCCATATATGTGGTAGTTTACCAACTCTAAGACTTTCTTGTGCCTTCTATTCTCAGCAATTAACCTCATTCACCAGCCATGTACATTGTAACATAATATATATATAGATTCAAAAGAGAGAAAAGTCACTTATTAAGCCCATTTGTTCAACTTACTCTCCATCAATCCTTTCTCTTTCAAAACCTATCAAATATATTAGTATTGCAGTCCCAAAACAAAGCCCTACTAACACATGTAGCAAATTAGAAGCCAGATTCATGCAATAATCAAAGTAAGGTATAAAACCCTAATTGCAAATCTGATCTTGATCAGTATGTTAGATGTTATGATTTAGTATTAAAATATGTTGTTTATAGTATAAATAGATGTTCTGGGGTTGCTAGATGTTAGATCCATAACATCTAGAGGCTCAGATTTGATGTTTTACAAAATTTGAAAATTTTTGTTTTTGTGTTTGACAGTCAAATGTCAGTCATCATAGATATGTGATGATTGTGTGTTTTTGTGTTTTGAAGGTTGATACTTGTAGTATGTTATGTGGTCTATAATCTAGAAATTGAATCAAGACCATAGCATGTGTAGATTTAAAGTTATTAAGGGTCAAAGGTCATTGACCGACCATGACCGAACGAATCTGGGTCACCCATAGTCAATGTGTAGATTTGTAGGTTGACATGAATATTTACTACACCTTAAAACCCATAGAGCAACCAGATCTTATACATGATCAAAGTTATGGTGGTCAAACTAGGGTTGACCACCAACCTTAAGCATTTCTGGGAAAAAACCCAGATTTGTGAAGAACACATTTTCTGGCATGGGTTGACCAGCCTTGATCTAACACATTTGATGTATTTATGTTGATTTAGTGTTATGATACTGTTCTATGACATATGTACTGCACTATGGTATCACAAAATCACTTAAAAAATGACCAGACACCGGATTAATCAAGGCTCAAAAAGGGACCCTTGACACTACTTGAGTTTCTGGGTAGCACAGAAACTCAAGAACACGTCTGACAAGGTTTTCTGTAGATTAGATCTTGCTGTTGTGTTATGATTTGGCTATGGAAATTGATTAGGGTTGTAGTATTACATCAGTAGTACAACATTAACATAATAGATAACCTAGATAACATTAAAATCATAACATTTGAACCGGTCAAAAGGTAGTACCCTGCAATCAGACTTTGAAGTCTCAAGAAAAATTTCGAGAACATATATAATGCTTACGCTTTGTCGCTATAGGCCCATTAAAGAATGATTAATTACTAAATTATTATTTTTATTAAATAATTAGTATTAAATGGTTTTAAATTATGAAAAATACATAATAAATTCCTAAAAATTATTTTAAAGTTTAAAAATTAGTTTTATAATTTTTTAATATATTTCATAAATATTTAATATTTTTGAAATATTAAAGGTATTTAATTTATTTAATTATTATATTAAATAGATTATTTAAAAATAATTTTAATACTCAAAAAATCATTTAAAATTTATTATGGTATAAGAAAATATTTTAAGTTATTTTCAATAACTTTTAATATTTCGTGATGAATTAATATTAATGATAATTAAGTTATTTAATAAATGTATTAAATAAATTATGAAAAATAGAATTAATAATTTAAAAATTATATAAAAATTATAAAATATTTTAAGTTATAAAATATAACTTTTGAGATTTTGTCATGAAAAATATTAAAATTTTAATATAAATGATATTAGATTTATTTAATAATTATATTCAATAAATTAGTTTAAAAGTGATTTTAATATTATAAAATTATTTTAAATGAAACTAAGGTGTTTAAAAATATTTTATGTTATAAAATATAACTTTCAATATTTAAAGGTAAAATTCATTAATTTCTTAATATTAATGATATTTGATTTATTTAATAATTATATTAAATAAATAGTTTAAAAATGGTTTATTAATTTTAAAATCATTTAAAAGGATATAAATGAATTAAAAATATTTTAAGTTATAATTAATGACTTTTAATATTTCTAGAATAGTGCATTAATATTTAAGTATTAATGATAATTATTTAAAAATGATTTTAAATGTTTTAAAAATCATTTAAGGTAATATTAATGTTTTAAAAGTATTTTAAGTTATTATAAATAATTTTAAGATTCTCGAAATGGTTTCATTAATAGTTTAATATTAATGATAATAAAATTATTTAATATTTAAATCATTTAATAATGATTCCAGTGTTTAAAAAATCTTGATAAATTATAATAATTGTTTAAAAATTATTATAAGTCATTTAAAAATAATATGACTGATATTTAAGTTATTTAAATGGATATTGATCTACAGGATTGAGTCTTAGACTCGATAATTACTCGATAAAGTCATTTGACGCCTGCTTGCAAGCGTGTTTTGTAAATTGATCTGGACTTCTATAATATTTCTGTATATGTGTTTGTTTGTGATCCAATGATTGTGAAATATGTGTGACAATGTGATTAGGTTATGTGCTGACTGTAATAACAGTACTATATTTTATGATATGTTATTCTAATCGATATAATGATCTTAATAATGATAGGTCTCGGTATAAAAGATAAAACTAAGTTGCGTATTATAAGCAGCAGACCAGGCAAGTATCCTACCTTTGCAATTACTTTATGCAATGGATATAAGTAAGAAAGTTTCAGAATTATATTATCATTGTACCAGAATATTAACTCTATTGT
The DNA here is from genome assembly GCA_020205605.1 of Panax ginseng. Lineage (NCBI taxonomy): Eukaryota > Viridiplantae > Streptophyta > Magnoliopsida > Apiales > Araliaceae > Panax > Panax ginseng. Next base: position 51,030,305 of record CM035143.1, on the reverse strand, counting down.
TATCGATTATGTATCTGATCACTATTTATCAATACAGTATTACTGTATAATTTAGATATTTATTCTGTTTGTTAATTTCTAAATATGGTTATACAAGTGTCCTCACTTGGATAATCATTGTATTTAATCACATGTTAATAGACACCTATCGATCTCTAATATGTATATATTAATTAAAAGTCGTCTAAGTTATTTGACCCAGCTAGACACAGATTTAGAAATATCGTTGAACATGATAAAACATTATTGTATCCAATCAAATTGCTTTGGTTTGGATTCCTGACTAAGTATGAACATTCTGAATATGGGAAAACTTTTATGCGCCCAAGGCAGAAAAGATGAACGATAATATTGTTCTTGCATGTAGTATTGATCAATATAGGGCACAAGGGATGTACACCCTCGCGCCCGTAAGTTATGACAGTTTACAGATGAAGTTCTGTTTAACCATTTCAAAAATAGAAAACAACGTTCATAGTCTGTCGATTAATCTACAGTTATAGTCAGCACGTAATTTCAAAAATTTGATATAGAATTGTTATGTTATTATTATTGGTTAGCTTAATTCACAACTCTTGATTCGTTGTAGAAGTGTCGTACAAAGAAAACATTTACTTCTTTCAGCTTATATTTATAATTGCTATTACTTATTGGGCACTCAAATGATCATCCTTTCTTAATTTATATGTTTTCATCTAAGTGTGAACAACCTGAAGGTTCGGCCAAGAACAATGGAAAAAGGAAATCAAATAGAATAAGTGTTATGGTATCTTTTGTAATAGTAAGATAATATTTAGACCATGATATTTTTTATCTACCATGTAATGTATTGTAGTAAAGGTTGCGTACTTGGGATTAGACTCTGATATATATAAATTAAGTTTGATATTTATATTATTGTTATTATTAGTAGTATTATTTCCTCTCATAGAAATGGTATCGTAAAGCACTGAATTCGGGTTTCAAGTACCTGAATTTGGGGGTGTTACACAATACCTTGATATATATATATATATAACTCGTGATTTAATACTTATCACCCTTGTTGTAAGGGTAATTTGTGCTCATTCTTGCATATTCAAAACCTTTCAGTTAAGGCGGAACAGGGAAGTGTCTCTGGGAAAGATAAGGGCAAGGGAAAGGCTACCAACTAGCTTGTTCCTTTATGAATTAAAATTATTATGTTGTATTAAGACTGTTTTTAGACTATGTGTAGGCTTAAGTAGGATTATGTAATAGGTCTTTATTTGATAGTATTATGTAATCTATTAAGTATTGTAGGTTGCGAGACTTGGGGGAATAATTATAATAAAACATTGTATATTATTCTAAATTAGATCTTCAGCTGTGAATGTGTGATTTTAGTTATTATTGTATTACCATGAGCACGTGATGAACCAAATTTGAGTGACCAAGTGTTGGTCCTAATTTGGGGGCGTCACAATAGTCCAAGGTTTCTCGTTCCTAAGGTTTATAACCTAATGCTCTGATACCAACCTGTGTCGCCTCCAAATTCAGACACTCATATCTTGAATTTGTTTCATCATGTACTGATTCTAATATCATACTAAAATCATTAACAGCAGAAATAATAGAATAATTTACATTGATATAATATAAATATTCACGTCCCAAGGTACCGTAATCGTTACAATAATAATTTGGTGATTACACTTAAACATAATTTAATCATCCTTAATACATCATTATAATCAGAATAATAATAGTAATACTTCTACACTTAAAGGAGTAAGCTATTCTGTAGCCTTGCCCTTTCCTTTGACCTTTCCTGATGTACCACCATGCTCTGCCTTAACTATAATGTTTTTAGGGAAGCAAGAATGAGTAACATGTTTGCCCAACAAGTAATATAATAATATGAATAAGCGGTTATAACGTTTAGATCTTTAAAGGTATAACAATAATTGATAGTTCAAGGACATCAAGAAGTATCAAGAGTTTTCAATAAGTATCGCTATAGACTGAAGGACATCAACATTATTTCAAAGTTTATTCATTTCAAGGTTCAATAAGAATGAACACTGAGCAGTCACTAAAGAATAAAAACTATTACTAGAATTAACAGTGTTATACTGCAATCCAATATAATCGAGTACAACAAGTGATCAGCCTAAAGTACCCTACGTTATGCATAACATTTAAACATGCTAAGATAATAATAACACGCTTGCCTCCGATAATATAAAATTTCCCCTTTTTAAGAGGGTTGTTCATCTCAGTAGATTTTTAAGAGTCCACACCAAGTCAATTGGTTTGGATAGCTTTCTAACACATGATAATAGTCTAGCCGAATCAAAGGCTTAGATAACTTTTATAATGGATTTAAGAATGATAAGTTCAATGTTTGTAAAAACGTCAAGGTATACAAATGATTTTCGAATAGTAATAGATATTTTCTTGATATAAATATGGTTGATATGGCAACAATTCGAATTATACAAATATATACAGTGTAAGAATTAAGGAACTTGCATAATCATAGATTCCTTACATAAAATAAATGCATAGGTTATGATACTTGCCTGTAGCGTTGATTACCATTTATAGAGTAAAATCACCTCAATGAAATATATTATCCTATTTATATATATATAGGTATTCATTAGTCACACACACTTTGATATACATATTCATCACACATATCTAAATTTATGTAGGCTACACATAGTCAACCTCATAGATGTATAATTCACATTGTTCTTACTTTTAAAATCTTTAGGAACATTTTTAAATCTCTTATACACATCTCATATGTGAAATATTACTTAAGTTACTTATTCTAGTTTAAGTTGTTTCATAAATACATGTTAAAGAACCTCTAGGCTAAGTTTGTCCCTTTATTAAATTTACTAATAAATTTCGATTTTACAAAGTTAAAAGAGCTCATTATATCAACTACTAATCATAGCGTTCATTAAACCACATAGCATTGCTAAATAACCACTTTTTAGGCATGTTTGCATGTATTAGATTTGGTTGTATAACTATCTACTTAGAACCTCTTTTAGTTTATGCTTGCGTAGTTTATAACGTGTTTGACTAGATGTGCGAATATTTTCGTTATCTCTAGAGGCATAAAACATCCTATCATAGTTCTTCAAAGGTTCACAATACAAGTCGTAGAGTTTTTAACTCAATTGATTTTCAAATATTAAGATTTCATGACAAACAACTAAGCATGCATAGTACGTTAAATTCACATTTCATACGTATTTGTAAAACTAACTAAGGCGTACGGTTAGATTTCAAAAAGGCATTTTTCTAATCATAGTTTTCGTGTTTTAACTTTTCTTTCAAAAGTTATAATTTAAACTTTAATCCTACTAAAACATCTTGTAATACACATTGACACGCGTTTACGAATTATGTATGCTCTTTAAGTTAAGTTAAGTTAGGAATTCTTGTATCAAACAATCAAAATAGCATTATAAGTCATTGCAAAACCACCCCTCTCAATGGGTGGACATTTATACTACAGGACCCCCCGTCGTGTTGGGCATAGCTTATGCAGAACCTCCCCCCCCACCCCCGCCGGGGCGGGCATCAATATTACCTATCAATCCAATTCTATTAAAATAATCATTTAATATTAATTATTTATTTAGACAAAGTTATTTTTCCTCATAAGTTTAGAATACACATTTAATTACTCCCATACATCTCATAATGTCACATAAGACTTTTTCACACTACTTAGTAAATTACATAAGTTAAGCTTACTTTTATCATATAGTTTTATATAATAATTATTTTCATTCCAATGTCACACCTCATTTTATATTGGAGAAAAATCTTATTATATATGTTTTCTCCTTACATGCTATTGGTCATGATAATTAATGAATAATAATTAGTCAATCACATTATATCATTATTTATTTATTATTAGTACTAATTATTTTAATCCATTTCATCATTAATTAAATTAGTACTTTCTCATTTCACCACTTTTCCATAATAGGCATAATTTCACAAGCTCAAACTAAGCTTCTCATCACTTCTACTGCATTGCTTAATTATCAAATGCTTATTCAATTAAATTAATTACCACAACTCATGCCAACACTATATATATATATATATATATATATATATATATATATATATTCAAATAAATATTCAAACAACCTTTATTCTAAATATTATAATTTATTAAAATTTGTGGGTATTACATTATTCCCACAGATTAGAGAATGAATACGAAAAAAATAATATCCCTTACGAATACGAAAAAAATAATACCCCTTACCTAAGAAGAAGATTGGATACTGCAATAGTGAAGCAGCAGAATACTCTTCTTCTTTCTCTCTGTAGTTTCTCTCTCTATAGTTTCTCTTATGAGTCTTAGTGAATTGGTGAGAATTAAAGAAGAAATAAGCTTCTATTTATAGGAGAATGGACTAAATAGTAACTGATTCATGGATGGTCCATATTGATTTACTATTAAAACCACAACCGACGGTCCATATTGATTTACTAGTAAAACCATAACTGTAAGACCCTGAATTTTATGAAATAAAAGTATTCAATTTTTCTTATAATTATTATTCAGTAAATGGCTAAATTGATAAAAATTTTAAGTTAAGGGTGATATATGTAAATTTTTCAAAATAAGCAAGTGGTTACAAAATATTCATTATAGTCAGGGAATATTCGTTTTGTCGTGGAATATTCTTGTTGTCGGGGAATATTCGTATTTAATGCGCAGCTTATTTAGGGCCCCTATAATGTAATAACTCGCTTGGATGAAGAAAATGACAAGTATAAGTTTTTATAAATAACGGCGAAGTTGTTACCGTTAAAATCATTGGAATACCTTGGGTAAAGTAAAGTAATACGCTACTGTCATGAAAGAAGCACCTGTATTGCACATATTTTTGGATTATTGATTCTTACGTAAGAATGCACTACTCAATAATTGTAACAGTAATTACTGTTTAATATTTTATTTTATTGATTCAATAATTCCTACGTTGATATTTTATATTATTGTTAATTTAATAAATATCACTGCACAATATTTCCCATTATCAGATCAATAATTTATATTATTTGAATAATATTATTAGATAACATTATTGGCAATTTCTAAGGAAGTTGTCTGTATGAAAGGGGTTTGGTCACCTAATCATGGCTACCAAGAAGAGAGAAATCTTTATCTAAAGCCCCTTCTTTCCTGGGAACGACTTAGTTGTCATTATTGTGATTTTGTAATATTATTTATGAATAATTAATTATTGATTTATATGATAAGGAAATATTTATTTTATATGGTTATAAATGAAGGAATTAATGCGGAGGTGTTTTATCAGTATTTTGTCGGAATGGAGGTATTAAAAACCATCTGTATGTGGATTTCAGACATTTTCGTTTAGAATTTGGAAAAACATTCTTCTGCAAAGTTGTAGAGAATTTAATTTTCTACGGAATGGAAATAAAATTCGTATTTTTCTAATAAAAGGGCTTATTATTATGAATTATTGAAGTTTCAGAAATAAATGTTTTTTATTAAAAACATGGGTGGGCCCCACTTTTGGTTTGTGTGAAAAATTTGAATTTTGGTGGGCCCCACTGGTTGTGGCTTAATTTTGGTCCAAGTGGTGTGCGTAGAAATTTTTTGAAAAAATATTATTTTTTTTAATTTAGTCTGCTTTAGCGTTCTGGCATTTTCCTATAAATAGGTGCTTATTTAGAATTCAAAATCACACCAGAATCTGAAGTTTTCTCTCTCTATAATATCGAGCATATTTTTGTGAGTATTTAGATACTTTGAGAGTTGCTATTCAGTGCAAATTTCCTTCAACATTATATCCGATATTTCAGCCAGAAGTACTATTCTTTTGAGGTACGGGATGTTATTTTCTTCGTAAATGATGTTATTTCTGTTAATATCATTATACCAAAATATTGATACGAATTTTATTGTGAAATTTTTATCTTTTCGTGTCGGGGTTACTATTCACATATACGATACTATTCATGTATATGGGCACTATTTACGTATATGTCACTATTTACGTATATGATACTATATACGAATGCAGGGTATTATTCACGAGTTACTATTCATGAGTTACTATTCATGAGTTACTATTCACGAGTTACTATTCACGGGATACTATTCATGAAAAAATTTGTTTCTTTTTTTGACCAAATTATCGTTGATTTATGAATCTCACTCTTGAAATTAAATCTATATTTTGATTATATTATTTTTATTATCATATATAACATTTTTATAATCTTGGTGAGGAAATTTCTCTTTCACTTGAGTGTAAAGATGGGTAGATTATTGGTATGATCGTGACTATGTGTTCTCTTTGGCCAGTAGTGCAAAAATGAATTGTTGACTGGTATGATCATGACCATTGAATTTACAATTGAATATCTTACGCTCAAGTGCGAAGGTGAATTGATCAACATGGTTATAATTATTATTTATATAAATTCTGAAATGATTATATATTTTTTTGAGATATTGATATTTTTGGCCTATAGTGCAAAGATGATCTGTTGTTGAATATCTTTGGCCTGTAGTGCAAAGATGAACTGTTGATGAATATCTTTGGCCCATAGTGCAAAGATGACCTGTTGTTGTATATCTTTGGCCTGTAGTGCAAAGATGAACTGTTAATGAATATCTTTGGCCCGTAGTGCAAAGATGAATTTGTTAGTATGATAATGAATAAGAAATGTGATTTGGTATAACCATGATTTTTGATATTTCAGGTAAAGACAAGTGATGAAAATTATCTTCATCCTAGATGAGAAGAGGAATTTAGAACTACAATTATGATTATGAGTTAATCACATGATTGTGGATAGGAACTGTTGATTGATGTTACAAGGTTAAAACATTGTTGGTGGAATTTTAACATGGAGAAGATAATAGACTTTATGGTCTATTTGACTATTCTAATGGATTGCTCGTTCTAGTGCAACTATGGTTGAAAAGTTTATCATCTACCATATGTTCTAAATCTCTTATTCATTACTGACAAATGCAATTGAAAATTTAATTATCGTTACTTAAGATATTCTTTAATGGGCTAGTTGTGCTCAACCTTTTGTTTTATAATTCCTTTCAGGTAATAAGAGTGTAGCTGGGTCGAGCAGGGGTGACAGGGGAATAGAACGGTGGTCTATAGCTATTGAGGTTCTCCCTAAAGCAGTATGGAAATAATTTTATTGAGAATTTGAGACAAGTGTGTCGTATTTTATACGTCATTTAACCGTTAATTTTGGTGAACCGAATAAGGTGATGTGAACCCAACTTTGGAAGGGTGTTTTGCCACTATTATACAAGATGTCTAATGACCTATGACTTCGTGTTTTCATAAGACAAGGTTGTGCACATCCACATGCTGATTATATCTACGAGCACTACCTATATAATCTTGGAGTTTGGTTGAAATATAATTCTCAGTTGGAGACAATGGAGATAATTATATTGCAAGAGAAGACTCACCATTGGAAAGAAAATGATAGCAATCTTCTCATTTTTCTTTTGGGTCTATTGGGTCAACCAAGAATAATTCTCGAGTCATATGATATCTATTATAACTTAGATGAATGGCCTCCCATGTACGAAGGTTTCCTTGAGCATTTTCTAAAGATTTTAATTTCTAAAATAGTTATTGATTGTACCTTTATGTAAGGTATCAATGTGAGGTGCTATCCAAGTAAAGGGATGAGAGTCATAGTTGGTATTAAAACTCACAGTATATGTGTTATCGTATTTTGTACGACAATTGTAATAATGAACTTATAGTTATTTTCTGTACAATGTATTTGACGACTCATAATGAGTTGTGTATACCTATTTTGGGGGCGTCACAGTTGGTATCAGAGCTTAGGGATATGATCTATTGCAGAGATCTGGGATTAGAACTACAAGGGGAGAGACGAGTAAAATCTTTCACTAGTGTGTGTCCTACCTAAGCTTATTTTTGTTACTTAATTAGTTGACAAATTGTGATATGTCAGTTAACCTTTGTTTTGAAGCTGTATTCTAGAATGATATCTGAAATACAGGAAATGAGGAATGGAGAAATCATGATATAGAAGAACTGACCGAGGAGATAGAATCTGAAATGAAAGCAAGGTATTCTTAACTCTTTGAAATACCATGTACGTAAATTTCGGGGAAGAAATTTCATAAGGAAGGGAGATTGTAAGACCTTTAATTTTATAAAATAAAAGTATTCAATTTTTCTTATAATTATTATTCAGTAAATGGCTAAATTGATAAAAAGTTAAAGTTAAGGGTGATATATGTAAATTTTTTAAAATAAGCAAGTGGTTATAAAATATTCATTGTAGTCGGGGAATATCCGTTTGGTCGTAGAATATTCTTGTTGTCGGGGAATATTCGTATTTAATAACGCAAATCATTTCAGGGCCCTATAATGTATCAACCGCTTATGATGAAGAAAACGACAAGTATAAGTTTTTATAAATAATGGCGTAGTTGTTACTGTTAAAACGGTTGGAATACCCAGTGGATAAAGTAAAGTAATATGCGTTGTTGCACAGTAGCACACAGTATTGCACAATATTTTTGGATTAGTGATTCTTACGTAAGAAGGAACTACTCAATAATTGTAACAGTAATTACTGTTTAATATTTTATTTTATTGATTCAATAACTGCTACATTGATATTTTATATTATTGTTAATTCAATAATTGTCACTGAACAGTATTTCCCATTACCAGATCAATAATTCATATTATTTGAATAATATTATTAGATAGCATTATTGGTAATGTCTAGAAAGTTCTGTCTAAGGAGAGGGTTGGTCACCTAATCATGCTACCAAGAAGGTGAAATCCTCATCGAAAAGCCCCTTCTTTCCTAGTACGCACCATAGTTGTCATTATTGTGATTCTGTAATATTATTTGTAAATAATTAATTATTGATTTATATGATAAGAAAATATTTATTTTATGTGGTTGGAAATGAAGGAATTAATGCTGAGGTGTTTTATGAGTATTTTGTAATTTTCTGTTTGGAATTTGGAAAAACTTTCTTCTACAAAGTTGTAGAGAATTTAATTTTCTATGGAATGGACATAAAATTCGTATATTTTTTTTATAAAAGGGATATTTATTATGAATTATTGAAGTTTCGAAAATACATGTTTTTTATTAAAAACATGGATGGGCCCCACTTTTGGTTGGTGTGGAAAATCTAAATTTTGGTGGGCCCCACTGGTGGTTACTGAATTTTGGTCCAAGAGGTGTGCGTAGAAATTTTTTGAAAAAATATTATTTTATTAATTTAGTCCGCTTTGGCGTTCTGGCATTTTCCTATAAATAAGTGCTTAGGTTAGAATTAAAAATCACACCAGAATATGAAGTTTCTCTCTCTAAAATATCGAGCGTATTTTTTGGAGTATTTAGATACTTTGAGAGTTGCTATTCAGTGCAAGTTTCCTTCAACATTATATCCGATAATTCAGCTAGGAGTACTATTCTTTTGATGTAAGGGATGTTATTTTCTTCGTAAATGATGTTATTTCTTTCAATATCATTATACTGAAATATTGATATGAATTTTATTGTGAAATTTTTACTTTTTCTTGACAGGGTTACTATTCACGTATACGACACTATTCATGTATATGACACTATTTACGTATACAGTACTATGTACGAATACAGAGTACTATTCATGAGTTACTATTTATGAGTTACTATTCACGAGGTACTATTCACGAAAAATTTGGTTTTTTTTTCTGACTAAATTATCGTTGATTTATAAATCTTACCTTTGAAATTAAATCCATGTTTTGCTTAAATTGTTTTTATTATCACATATAACATTTTTATAATCCTGGTGAGGAAATTTCTCTTTCACTTTAGTATAAAGATGGGTAGATTATTGGTATGATCGTGACTATGAGTTCTCTTTGGCCAGTAGTGCAAAGATGAATTGTTGACTGGTATGATCATGACCATTGAATTTACAATTGAATATCTTACGCTTAAGTGCGAAGGTGAATTGATCAACATGATTATAATTATTATTTATATAAATTCTGAAACGATTATATATTTCTTTGAGATATTAATATTTTTGGCCTGTAGTGCAATGATGAACTGTTGATGAATATCTTTGGCCCGTAGTGCAAAGATGACATGTTATTGAATATCTTTGGCCTATTGTGACGCCCCCAAATTCGAGTATCTTCCAACCCGATATATGGTGCTACACGGTACTCATAACTATACAATCATTCCATTGAAAATACAACACAATGAATGTATTCACTATCTTCTTATTACAAATATTATAAAATCCTTTCACATGTTCATAAACCAATTACATCATTCACTGTTCGTAATGTATAATATATACAACCATACTAATCTATTACATGATAATTAACTATCCATCTTAGCCTTGACCTTATCTCTGTTAGCATTCTCAGTACGTTCAACCTTAATTGCAATCATATAATTCACGCAAGAAGTGAGCATAATAAGCTTAACAAAGAATAATAATAATAATACCACATTCGTCAATTATATGACAATCTTCCATAACTGAACAAATAGTCATGAAGTATTACGAAAAATTAATACTTAATAATTCATAATATCAATTCCCAAAGTATATAATAGTTTAGGAATTCTGAACCGGTCGAAAGACCATGAACAATATCTTTCTGTTTTCATACTTGAAAAGGACATCACAGCACTAAGGTTTTACATCCGGCATTACTTACGAGCACTTCTAGGTGATCAGCCTATAGTACTCTACGTTGATCAACATTCATCTATTAAACGTATTTACGTTTAAGTTTTAGCAAACTCGCGTGCCCATCGAATAATCGATGAAAAATACTTTTGTTTGTTCATATACAAACTTACCTTTGAATCCGTACCAAATACTTGGCATAGGATAGCATTATCATTTCTATATAGAAATATATGTATACAAATCAATCTATATCTTACGAATAGTCTAGCCGAACTAAAATTGCCATTGACTCTTTCTTTAAAATCATTCATACAACTCAGTACAATGAATCACAGAAAACTCGACCAACTCGAAGGTTAGACAAGCGTTAAGAAAACTTGCCTTCAAGCGTCTTCAAATAATTTATTCGACTGTTCTCAGCCTTTACAGAATCTACATGATATATTCACATAACATACCGTAAATAGCTACCAAACAATTAGTCACATTATATCTACTAACTTCTTTCTCTTCTATGTCTTAGTTGACTTCATTTCATTAATAAAGTCAATTCGACTTATAACCCTTCATCCCGGCTTGTTAATGATTTTGCGTTACTAACCGACTCAATCATCATTGGTGAAGTACTAATGTCGATTACCGTTCACGGTTTATTATTAACACTTAATGTTCTTCGTTACCATACTAACAACCCACGTTCAATTCCCAAGTTCATTACCATATACATTAGTATATGTAACATTGGAATAGTTTTAGTGCATTCATTGAGTATATAAACTTAACTTACACAGGTCTCGGAACAATTGAAGTTCAAAACCTAACTTGTCTAACAAAAGTCCTCGCCTTCTAAGGCCATGCATGGGGCTCTTCTATACAACACCAACACCCGACTACGACGCCAATTCATAAGTAAGTAAGTCCCTGCTGTCACAATATGGCATGAAACTACTTCGTATGAGTGGCACTGTAGTGCCACTCTTCAGTAGGTCATTACACTGCTTCGACGCCACAAATATGTATTATTATTGAGTTTTTGTTCAGCCATGCTACGTGCATCTTAAGACCAAAAAAAAAAATTTATAGATAAATTTTTTAGTAAACTTCCCAGCTTCATAATTTATTCTTTATAAGTCCGATTTGGTCCGTTCAAAAGCCTACAACTCATAAATTACATACTCTACGCATTCATATAAGAATTTCATAATTCTGAATCCGTTAACTCAAAATTCACTTCTAAGTTCATTTTCGAGCGTTCGTTAAACGCTTTCGAGCGTTCAATACTCGTTTTCTTCGTTTTAAGTCGGAATCCGATGATTCTTAAGCCCATGACTCTTAAACACCCTATCTCACGTGTTGACATTGAAAACCAATGTTTTCAAGTGTCACGACAACTTTTGACTATTAATCCAGAATTTTTACGTTTTTGACGTTTAATGTCTAATTTCATAAAATTCGCCATAAATTCGTTACTAGTGTTCTATAAGCCAAATCAAATGGAACACTCCATTGATTTCATATCTACATCCTAACCAAGAAAGATTCACATATATTAATACTGATGAGGTTCAATTGTTCGTCAACAACCAAACTTATTAATCAATATTTCCTACGATTTAAACTTACGCAAACAATTACGATTTCTATTTCCACATGACTTATAAAGGTTTTACATATTATAAGCCATCCTCATTCCTCCATGAGAGGCATGCTCCACCAATATATGATTCTTTATAATCAAAGAAATCAAAAGGATGGAAAACTACTATTAAGGAATATTACATTACTGATCTTTACTTTCTTGCTAAAATCTCTAATGAAAAGCTTCAAGGTGAGATGATGGATTAAGTCTAGTTCTTTCTCTCTCTCAATATAAGTTGAATGACTCTTGGAAAACCAAAAATAACCAACTTAAGCTTTCTATTTATAGGCAATTCAAATGGAGGGTAAAATGGTCCTTCTCCCCACCTCCTTACTATTCACTACTTCATCACCAAGTAAAATACTTGGTGATCAAGTAGTTCCCTTTACTTGGCCAGCAAGTGGCCGATCCACATGCCCATGGGTCATCCCCATGGGTTGCCCCATGGGTTTTACCTATTCGGTGACCCACCGATTCGGTCCATGGTTCGATTTCTTGGATCGGGCTTAATTAATCCTAACCTTGGGCTTTAACTCATAATTCTTTGGGCTTGATTACTTAATCACTTGGGCTTGGTATAATCCAAAACCAATTGGATTATACTAAGTCCTAAACTCTAAGTCCATTACACCAATTGCTTTCTACACGTATAATTCACATATTCTCTTCGTATAATACTCGTATGATAATCATATTGTACTTCGTATTAAATCTTCATATTATACTCATATACTAAATAGTATCATACTCGTATAACGTACACATAATCATTATCGTAATTCATTATACGCGTCACATTTCCTTCTCGAAAATCTTTCTACTCAACCATTAGGTTTTAAGTCCGCAGGTGAAAACTTCGTTTTCCATAAATGAAATAATATTAAATATTCCATCACGCCTTCATAATCTATCATTATGCGTTTCTCGCAATTTCAAACTTAACTTCCGAGCCAAAACGAATGAATAGTATTTTTACGGGAATTTCTCGAAAAACTTTTATTTTCGTCTTGGAAATTCAAAACAATTCATTCTAGTACATAGCCAGAAAACTAAACACATCCGCACATTCTAGGTCATAGAATGACCTTCACATAGCTTACTCACATAAATAATCAATTAAATTCATTTAATTCACAGAACCAAATAAAAATTTAATTCTCATACAAATCCGATTTTCTCGGGCGTTACACCTGTAGTGCAAAGATGAACTGTTGATGAATATCTTTGGCCCATACTGCAAAGATGAATTTATTAGTATGATTATGAACAGGAACTATGATTTGGTATAACCATTATATTTGATGTTTCAGGTAAAGACAGGTGATGAAAATTATCTTCGTCCTAGATGAGAAGAGAAATTTAGAACTACAATTATGATTATGAGTTATTCACATGATTGTGGACATGACTGTTGATTGATGTTACATGGTTAAAACATTGTTGGTGGACTTTTAACATGGAGAAGATAATAGACTTTATGGTCTATTTGACTCTTCTAATGAATTGCGCGTTCCGTTGCAACTATGGTTGAAAAGTTTATCATCTACCATATGTTCTAAATCTCTGATTCATTACTGACGAAGGCTATTGATAATTTAATTATCTTTACTCATGATATTCTTTAATGGACTAGTTTTGCTCACCCTTTTGTTTCACAATTCTTTTCAGGTAATAAGAGTGTAGCTGGGTCGAGTGGGGGTAACAGGGGAATAGAAAGGTGGTCTATAGCTATTAAGGTTCTCCCTAAAGTAGTATGGAAATAATTTTATTGAGAATTTGAGATAAGTGTGTCGTATTTTATACGTCATTTAATCGTTAGTTTTGGTGAACCGAATTAGGTGAGGTGAACCTAACTTTTGAAGAGTGTTTTGCCACTATTATACAAGATGTCTAATGACCTACGTCTTCGTGTTATCATAAGACAAGGTTGTGTACATCCACTTGCCGATTATATCTACGAGCACTACCTATATAATCTTGGAGTTTGGTTGAAATATAATTCTCAATTGGAGACAATGTAGATAATTATAAGGAAAGAGAAGACTCACCATTGGAAAGAAAATGATAGCAATCTTCTCATTTTTCTTTGGGGTCTATTGGGTCAACCAAGGATAATTCTCGAGTCATATGATATCTATTATAACTTAGAGGCATGGCCTCCCATGTACGAAAGTTTTCTTGAGCATTTTCCAACGATTTTAATTTCTAAAACAATTATTGACTGTACCATTATGTAAGATATCAATGTGAGGTGTTGTCCAAGTAAAGAGATGAGAGTCACAGTTGGTATTAAAACTCACAGTATATGTGTTGTCGTATTTTACACAACAATTGTAATAATGAAGTTGTAGTTGTTTTCTGTACCATGTATTTGGCGACTCAGAATGAGTTATGCATACCTATTTTGGGGGCGTCACAATAACCGACGGTCCACATTGATTTACTATTAAAACCACCACCGACGATCCAGATTGATTTACTATTAAAACCACCACCTATGGTCCAAATTGATTTACTATTAAAACCACCACCGACGGTACAAATTGATTTACTATTAAAATCACCACCTACAGTCCATATTGATTTACTATTAAAACCACCACCTATGGTCCAGATTAATTTAATATTAAAACCACCAGCGACGGTCCAGAAATTAGCACATCTCTCTATGGAATAATAAGTCAACTTACAACAAACGCCTCATGACAAGCCCCTCTATTTATATATAAAAAATTGAATAAATATTTACCAAAAATCACTTATCTTTAATAAACACATTTCTAATCTTTTAACAATTATTCATCATTAGTATTATAACTCACAATATTGACAACCAGATCAATCCCAGGAAAGATGGGGCTTTCCGACAAGGATTTCTCCTCATTGGCGCGCAATTAAATAACATAACCTCTTTCCTCAACAGAACTTTCTAGACATTGTTGATAATGCAAATAATAATATGAATAACTGTGTCGTCTCAATTGTTGATGTTATAATATAAAATATTATGCAGATGATACTGTGACAATAATTAAATCAATAATATGAGATACTATCCAGCAACTACTGTTGCAATAATTGAATAAAACTGAGTGACGTCTTACGTAAGCATCAATAATCAGAGATACTGTGCAATACCGTGTGCTACTGTGCAACAACACGTATTATTGTAATTTTATTACTAGATATTTCAACAGTTTAACGGTAAAAGTTTTGCCGTTATTTTTTATAAAAAGGTTATTTATGTCGCTTTCTATATCCGACAGTTATTTCGTTGTGGGGTCCACCAATGATTGTGTCGTCGTACGAATATTCCCTAATAAAAGGAATATTCCCCGACCAAATGAATATTTTACGACAACTTACTTACTTTTAAAATTTTGCACATATCACCCATAACTATAGCATTATATCAAATCAACACCTTATTATTCAAAATAATATTTAGTAAAAATTAAATATTTATTCATAAAAATTGGGGTCTTACAACCTCCCATTCTTATGAAATTTCATCCTCAAAATTAATGAACGTACCTGGTATGTCGAAGAGGTGAGGATACCTTATTTTTATTTCATATTCTAACTCCCAGGTCATTTTCTCAATATCGTGGTTTCTCCATAAAACTTTTACTTGAGATATAACCTTTGAGCGTAGAATAGGCTCCTTCTTATCCAAGATTTTAATAGGTACTTAATCATACGTTAAATCTTCTGCTATCTCGTCTAGTTCTAATTCAATAATGTGGTTCGTGTCTTCCACATATTTACGTAACATAGATATGTGAAAAACGTTATGAACACGAGACATACTTGGCCTTAAAGCGAATCTATAGGCCACCGTTGGGTAAAATCTAGTTACGCAAAACACGCAAGTATACGTGATCAACAAGTAATACAGTGAAAGTAGAGTATCGTTCCCACGAGGAATTATTAATACAAATTACCAAATATTAACTCTTAACCAAACTAATTTTATTTAAACAATCAATTTAATATTATGAATTAAATTATTTAATTAAACTACTTCTAATTACCACTAGTTAAAAATCAGATTATGGAGATTTCAGATCACAACTTCACTTATTTCTTCATTTAAATTAATACACTTCTCATCAATTAAGCTCACTTTTCTTAATTGTTAATCAAGAACACATATTTAAATATGACCATCTGTAGATGCATCATACTCAAATCAACTTAAATCCGCAGATGATAGAATTAAGAAGAACGCCCTAATTAACTAATTTACTATATTTCTATGTGTATTACAATTAAAGAGGATTTAAAGCACAAGTTCTTTACCAGATTACATGCAATGTATAGGTATATCTCTATCCTAGACATAAATTATGTATTCCAATGTGATACAGAAAACGCAATCACATGCTATTATGATCAGATCTAAATTTATACTTCATTTATCGAGTTCATATAGATTATCACGGTATTTGTTATCTAGGGAATTGAGCAATAAACACAAATCATAATATACAATCCAAGAATAATCACAATAATTTAATAGAGAAGCATACTAAAAATAAACTATGCAATAAGCTCCGTTGTAATCTTAAACAAATGATTTAGTTCATGATTAATGAATTAAGACTAATAATCCACAATTGAAATAACATTAAAAGACAAAAATAAGAGTAGAGTAAAGAATAAATATGTGGTCAGCAAATCTCCATCTTCCTCAAGCTCCTGCTCTTGATTTCAATTGTCTCCAAGTTGCTTCACTGTCCAAAACTAATAAGGACTAGGGTTTTTCCCTAATCTACTATAATCTAATCTAATGGAATTCTGTCTCTCTCTCTCTCTCCTTTTATATGCCTCTTTATATGTCTTTAAGTCATCCTGGAAGTCCTTGAATCAATCAGCTCGAACCAATCCTTCTTGAACTCAAATTCTGACAAAAACTACTTTTTCTGCGCGTACCCCCGCCCCGGCTAGGTATTTTGCATTGATAGACCCGCCCCGGCTAGGTATACTACTGTTTTTAGGTTTGTAACCCCGCCCCGGTGGGGGTTTTATACGTAGAAAGCCCGGCCCGGCGGGGGTCCTTTTTATACTGTAGTGTCCTCTAGTAAAACGGCCATAACATTTGATCCTGGAGGAGTTACGAGGCCTACAACCTATCAAATTGAAGCTATCGATGAGATCTACAACTTTCATTCTTCAAGAAATGATAAAGAATTGACGGATGAATAGTAAAAATTTGGTTGGAAGTGACTTTTATGCAAATTGTCGTCCAAAATATTGAAGTTAAATGTCCATTGGTAGAAAGGTCATAACTTTTGCATCTGAACTCTGATTGCAATGATTCAAGATGTTCTGGAGAGCTAAAAAGAAGCTCTACAACATAATACAAGTTCCAAACCAAGAATGTGAAGGTACAAACGATGTCTGGATTGCTTTCCCTTGCGTTTTTGTACCATTAGTCGCTCACACAACTCCCAAGCCTATAATCTTCTGTCTTTGGTCCACTTTTAGCTCATGTTCTTGACAAATTTAGCCATAATTCCACCTTTTAAGTCCAATTGCCACACCACCACACCTAAACATAAAACAACACTGAACAAGTAAAAACGAAACATAAAAACAAAGAATTAACACAGTTTATGCTCGAATTAGAGGCCGATTCATAGGTATAAAGTCCACTCATCAAACTACCCAAAACATAAACACGTGCTAGTCCTCGAGCATGAAACAAAACAAAAAATGCTATTCAATGCAATGTAATACAACTAGTCTATATGCCTACAAATCCATCAGTAATGATAGAAATAAGTCTATTCAACCGACCTTAGAGAAATCAAGCAAACATGACAATACTTCATATCAAAACCAATTAGTATATTCCTCATCAATCATCAAATCTTAGACTATTTTCACTAATATAGTGTGTGTGTGCTCAACAACCATGCTAACTGATATAATGCTAAATACAACATATAATAGATCTCTTTAAAGGCATCATAGAGTACAAACTCACAAAATTCACGAACAAGATAAATCCAACTAAATTCAAACATCCACCAAGTTCAAGAGTCCAATCAGGGATACTTCTGCTTTGCTTTTCATTATGATGGCTTTTTGATCATTTTCCCTTTTATTATTTTTTTTATTTTTTTTAACCATGACTGTGCAATGTCTCATTCCATTAGGCTAACAGTTCTACCCCTTAGCGAGCTTTCGACTAACGACTCCCAAACTATAAAGACCTTAGGGCGCTAAGTGTAAAGACAATTCCCTCGGGCGTACTTACTCAAGTAACAAAGGCCCCGAAACAAAACTAATCATAGTATTTTTTTCATTTTTTATGAAGCTTATATATCCCAATTTTTTCCCCCAAACTTAAGTTTTTGTCTAAATTTAGTCATCTCTATCTATTCATTTTTTTCATTCATTCAAACTAGTATCATCCTTAAGAAGACCATTATGTATTAATTTAGACTAAATCAATCCAGATAGTTGTTATTAACGTGCTAACCTTTTTATACCAGTTTCAAACAAGCAAAAGATCCAATTCACAACAGTAAATTACATCAAAATTCTAATTGTCGGTACTGTACTTGTCTACTTAATCCCAATCTCATCCTTGGCCAAAATAGACTGTAATTATGTTAATAGCTGGAAACATTAAGATGAACATAGTAAATAACTTCTATTTTTGATTTTTTTTTTAAAAAATAACAAAATAAAACAAGAAATTGAATATAATATTATTCAAACTACACTACTATGCAACTACTTATGCAGTTGTACTACATGAATGTAAACATAATGAACCTAAACTAAACACGACAACATAATGCAAAATAAGCAAATAATAAAACATAAACATGAAACTAAACATGCAATTAAGAAGTAAACTAAAATCCTCCAAACTTAGCAATTACAATGTCCTCATTATAAGAATATAGCAGTAAGTATAAGAGGACTTCCCTATAATCAGCTAAGCGTGAGGTGATGGTTATAATGGAGATGACGGTGGTCGTGGCATAAACACTCGACGCTATTCCACTTGCTCTGTTTTGCAAAATTTTCCTTGATTTATGTGCAGTTTCTTCCTATTCCATAATCTTTTGCCTATTCATATAACCTCCAATACCTGTAATGAAGAGAGACAACATGGATCAGAATAGTACTTTGGATTATAAGAGAACTTAATAAGCAAAAATAATAATTTGATTCATATCTACTAAATAAACTATTAAAGCATATAAATATAAAAATTCCTGGGTTGCCTCCCCAATCATTGACGATTTACAGTTTTCAACTTTGTTTTAGTCAAAGACTATCCAATTCCTTTTTTGTAATTAAGGAACCCTTCATCCATCAAAAATAATGTAACTTTTGGTAGGTTCCCATTTGTGATGGCTATCGAATTAAAGTCACCTAGCTTGCTTTGTTTAAATAAGTGCCCAATTGAGAATGTTGAATAACTAGGTGCTTTTCCATCCATTGAGCCTATGATTCGATTGGGGCTTTGAGGCTTAACAAACACAACATGCTCTTCTTCTATCTTCTCCTCCTCATCCCATCATGGCTTCACATTTGTACTAGCTCTCATGTCATACAGAGCCTTGCCGACGACATGACTACCAAGTGGGCACGGTTTTGCAAATCTAACTGGACCCTTGATCTTTAGTGGAGAAGGCAGTTGAGGCACTAATAACATCGGCTCATCCACATTGGTACTCATAGTTAGTTCTTCACCGACCTTATTTTTATTATCCCCACTTGTCTCCTCTTTTTCAACATCTCGTGTCTCATCCAATGGTAGATTTGGTTCGGGCACTTCATCAATCTGGAAATCCTCGTCATAACACCAATTGTTTTGAGGACAGTTGTTCAAGGCTTTGAACATTTGATCCATCTAGTTTTGAAGATTTTTAATTGATATCTCTTGATTAATCCTCCTCTCCTCATTTGATGCTACAAACTTGGACAACAATTCCTCCAACCTTAAATTATCTATCTCAATTTTGAAATCCATGTATTGACGACCATGGGTTGAAGTGGTGATGAGTTGTTCCATCTGGTGCTGAAAATTATGGCTCGGTATGGCTTGACTCATCATCTTCTCCTCTTGGGTTGCTATGAGCTTTGACAGTAATTCCTCCAAATTTGAATTTTCTTCTTGTGACAATGGAGGTTGACATGAGAATTCCGGTATGTATGTTGGATTTGGAGCATAGTATTGGTCTTCATAATTGTAGCTCCATGAACAATCCGTATGATACCCCTAAACTTTTTTATAATTGGGATAAGAATAGTTGTTGAGGTAATCACCCCCAAACTGTACTGGTCCAAATTTGACGATGCATGATGACTCGGATGATTTCCAGCACAATAATTACAAACTACTATGATCTTTCGAATACGTTGGGTTGCAAGACCATCCAACCTCTTCGAAAGTGTTTCAATTTGTGCTGACAATGCAGAATATGCATGGAGTCCATCAATTCTTGTGTCCCTTGGTGGAGTCATATTCGTATATGGGCATTGATAATTGCATCCAACCATGGTACCTGAAATAGGAAGATAATAAAATGAAATAAAAAAATGTTTAAATTAAGACTAATTTCATTGAAGCTAATATTGGCAAAAAATATTAAACTAATTCATCGGAAACATCGCCAAAAACTTGTTGGGTAAAATCTAGTTACTCAAAACACGCAACTATACGTGGTCAACAAGTAATACAGTGAAAGTAGAGTATCGTTCCCATGATGAATTATTAATACAAATTACCAAATATTAACTATTAAACAAGCTAATTTTATTTAAACAATCACTTTAATATTATGAATTAAATTATTTAATTAAACCACTTCTAATTACCACTAGTTAAAAATTAGAATATAGATATTTAAGATCACAACTTCACTTATTGCTTTATTTAAATTAATACATTTTTCATCAATTAAGCTCACTATTCTGAATTGTTAATCAAGAACACATAATTAAGTATGACCATCTCTCAATGCATCATACTCAAATCAACTTAAATCTACAGATGTTAGAATTAAGAAGAACACCCTAATTAACTAATTCACTATATTGCTATGTGTATTACAATTAATTAAAGAGGATTTAAAGCACAAGTTCTTTATCATATTACATGCAATGTATAGGTATATCTCTATCCCATACATAAATTATGTATTCCAACTCCATGAAGAAAGCACAATCACGTGCTATTATGATCAGATCTAAATATATACTTTATCTCTCGAGTTCATATAGATTATCAAGGTACTTGTTAGCTAGGCAATTAAGCAAAAAACATAAACCATAATAGACAATCCAATAATAATCACAATAATTTAATAGAGAAGCATACTAAAAATAAACTATGCAATAAGCTCCATTGTAATCTTAAACAAAAGATTAATTCCTGATTAATGAATTAAAACTAAGCATCCACAATTAAAATAACATTAAAAGACAAAAATAAGAGTAGAGTAAAGAATAAATATGTTGTCAGCAAATCTCCATCTTCCTCAAGCTCCTACTCTTGATCTTCAATGGTCTCCAAGTTACTTCACTCTCCAAAACTAATAAGAACTAGGGTTTTTCCCTAATCTACTCTAATCCAATCTAATGGAATTCTCTCTCTCTCTCTCTCTCTCTCTCTCTCTCTTTCTCCTTTAATCCTTGTGATTTTCCTCCTTTTATATGCCTCTTTATATGTCTTTAAGTCCTCCTGGAAGTCCTTGAATCAATCAGCTCGAACCAATCCTTCTCGAACTCAAATTCTGACAAAAATTGCTTTTTTTACGCGTACCCTCGCCCCAGCTGGAGTTTTTGCAATGATAGGCCTGCCTCGGCTGGCTATAATACTATTTTTGGGCTTTTACCCCCGCCTCGGCGGGGGTTTAATACATAGAGAGTCCGCCCCGGCGGGGGTCTTTTCTCTGCTGCAGTGTCTTATGTTAAAACGACCATAACGTTTGATCTGGGAGGAGTTACGAGGCCTGCCACCAATCAAATCTAAGCTCTCGACGAGATATACAACTTTTATTCTTTGAGAATTGATAAATAATTGACAGATGAAGGTCAAAATTGGGTTGGAAGTGTCTTCTATGCAAATGGCCATCCAAAATAGAAAAGTTCAACGTCCGTTGGTACAAAGGTCATAACTCTTGCATCCAAGTGATGAGTAGGTTTTATACCTATGAATCCGATATTATTAAACTTTATTATTGCTATCTTTAATTGTTTTTAGTATCTTTTTATGTGTTTTGTGTTTATTTCTTGTAGGTTGGAGCTGGAGGGATAAATTGGTCATTTTGGAGAAGAAAAAGGTCAAAAATCATTAAGAAAGAGCTGAGTGGCATTTTTGTAATTACGCTCTCCTGGGCAAGCGCCTAGGCGCTTGGAAATGGCCTGTGTTGAGCGCCTAGGCGCTCATGTGCGGTTGAAGGAGGATTTTCTACTGCCAAGTGGGTTTTTGAAGCCAAAAAGGAATCTGAATGAGGTGGGAGACTAATACAAATAGGAGAAGACTTTAGAAAATACGTATCACTTAATTTTTCAAGAGATTTTTGCAGAGAGAACAACGAAGAAAAAACACGATGGAGGATTGCAAGGGCTGAAGATCAAAGAGAGAGTATTGGAGCAAATTCAGAGTTTCTTCTTCTCTTCTCTAGTTTTATCTTTTGTAATTATCTAGGATGTTTGGATCATTAATCTGGATGATATTTTTCTTTATTATTATAATGAACTAAACTTTATTTAAGATTACAATGGAACTTGGTATGTAGTTTAAATTGAACCTTCCCATTTCGTTTGTTTTTATTGAATTATTTATTATATCTTATGCTTATTAATTAATTGTTTGGCTAACAATTATTGTGATAATCTATATAAAATTGGAAGATAGAATATAGATTTAGATCTGGATATAATAACATCTGTTTATATAATCTGAATAGGGTTAATATGATTACCATGTAGGATAGGAATATACCTATGTGTCTTTTGTGTCCATTGAAAGAATTTGTGCGTAAAAACCTAATTAACTTGATTCACATAGGAATATAGTGAGTTAATTGACTAGGGTGTTCCTTATAATTTTGTGTCTTAAGGATCGGATTTAGGAGGATTTGTTCACGTGTCTTTGGAAGAAGTGCGTGAATTTTATAAAACATTCTTGGATATTGATTCATATTAATTAATTGATTTAAATGGGAGGTAAATTTGTTTAAATGAAATACCAAGGGAAGTTGTAATCTTAACCTATTAAATCTGCAGTTATTCTTGTGAAATTCTGATTTTAATTATTAGTTTTGTTAATTTAATTTTCAAATCACAAACAATATTTCGTAGTTTAAAATAGGATTAATTGCATCAAAATTAGTAATTGATAAATATTAGTCTATTTCCTCGTGGGAACGATATCCTTGCTTGCTGAATATTACAATTGAACGCGTATATTTGCGTGTTAAAGTGCTAATAAAAAAATTAGGCAACAAGTTTTTGGCGCCTTTGCCGGGGAATTTAGTTTACTATTTTGTCATTATTAATTTTGATAGAGTTAATCTTAATTTAAAGTTTTTCTTTTCTGTTATATTCAGGTGTTCTTAAATATTGTATGCAAATACCATCGAAGAAGCCAGATTTATTGCCTCACGAGGACGACATCGAGAAAAAATTTCAGCGGTTGCGTAAGTGGGTTAAAGAAACCAAAGAGGCACTTGATAAGAAAGATACTATGGTCAAGAATAGAAAAAAGCATCATGGTATTATGCTACTGCCATGCAAGTTACTAAAATTCAATTTGAGTATTACGAGGCTCGGCATTACTGCTACAAGTTTTGAGATAAAACCGGGGATAATACAGATGATTCAAAATTCATGTCAGTTTGGAGGGTTACTGAATGATGATCCGAACGATCACATAGTCAGCTTTATAGAAATCTATGATACTTTCAAGTACAATAATGTGTCAGATGATGCAATAAGGCTAAGGTTGTTTCCATTTACTCTTAGAGATAAGGCTAAGAGTTGGCTCCATTCACTACCACCAGGCTCGATTACTACATGGAATGACCTAGCCCAAAAATTTCTTGCAAAGTTTTTCCCGCCTGCTAAAACAACAAAGTTGCGGAACGATATCTTTTCTTTCGTTCAGCACAATTTAGAATCACTATATGAAGCTTGGGAGAGATTCAAAGACTCATTGCGAAAATTTCCATACCATGGGATTCCTAAATGGCTTCAGGTGCAAACTTTTTATAATGGTTTATTCAGCATAGTAAGATCGAGTATAGATGTTTGCGCAATGGAGGAGCTATTATGGCCAAGAATTGTGATGAGGGTATCATTGCTTGAAACCATGGCGAATTTAATAATTATCGATGGCTAACAAAGAAGAACTACTCAACCAAGGACAATGGGGGTGTATGAAGTGGATGCGATGACAAAGATTGTCACCAAGTGATGACTTAGATTTTTGTCACATAAAGAAGATAGATGCACTTGGGGTACAACCAGTTCAGAAAATGGAAACAATTTGTGAAATATGTGCAAGTAGCCACTCAAGTGATCAATGTGCAATAAATCCTGAGTAAGTCCAGTTTGTTTCTAGTTATAACAAGCCGCAGGGCAGTTATCCAAGCAATTACAATCCAGGAGTGAGAAACCACTCAAATTTTTCTTGAAGTAAAAATCAGTCACATGCTCAAGCACAAGCTCCAAGGCAATCATATCCACCTGGATTTCAGCCACATCAACAATCTCAACAACACCCACAACCTCAACAACCTGATAAGATATTACAAATGGAAGAATTGTTGGCAAGATTGGCAACTCAGTTTGAAGCCACAACGAAAAACCAATCAGCTGCAATAAAGAACCTTGAGAACCAAATTGGGCAGATAGCTAGTGCTTTGAATACTAGAATTCCAGGTTCTTTACCTAGTGATACGGAGAAAAATCCAAGGAATGATGGAAATGAACAATGTAAGACAGTTACACTCAGAAGTGGGAAGGAGTTGACTATTGATTTAGATGGACAAAAGAAAATAATTTCTGCCGAGAATAGTGAAAGAGAGAGTGGAAATTCGAAAAGTAAATCTGGGGAAAAAGTTATGAAAAGCAACAAGAAGATAAGCAAACAGCAGTCATACCACCTGTACCGTTTCCTCAAAGATTGCAAAAGTAGAAATTAGATAGACAGTTTTCGAAATTTTTAGAAGTGTTCAAAAAGCTGCAAATCAACATTCCATTCGCAGATGCTTTAGAATAAATGCCTAGCTATGCAAAAATTCATGAAAGATATTTTAGCAAGAAAGAAGAAGGTAGGGGAGTTCGAAACTGTAGCGTTGATAGAAGAATGTAGCGCAATTCTGCAAAAAAAAAAAGTTAGCACCAAAGTTGAAGGATCCGGGTACCTACACCATAACGTGCATGATTGGACCCCAATTCTTTAACAGATGTTTGTGTGATTTGGGTGCGAGTATTAACTTGATGTCACTTTCGATCTACACTCAGTTGGGACTACCAGCACCAAAGCCAACAAATATATCTTTACAACTCGCAGATAGATCAGTGACATACCCTAGGGGCATTGTGGAAGACATAATAGTGAAGGTGGACAAATTCATATTTCCAGCCGACTTCATTGTGTTGTACTAGGAAGAGGATAAAGACATACCCATTATCCTTGGAAGACCATTTTTAGCCACTGGAAGGACATTAATTGATGTACAAAAAGGAGAGTTAACAATGAGAGTCCAAGATGAGGAAGTACCTTTTAATGTTTTCAAGGCTATGAAATTTTCGAAGGGAGAGGAAGAGTACTTTAGATTTGATCTGATTGAAGAAGCAACTGGAGAGGTATTTAGTGAATCTGTGACTGAAGACCCTCTTGAAACCGCATTGGTTAGTGAAAATTTATTTGATGATTAAACTGTGCTAGAATGGGTTCAAATGTTAGATTCAGCTCCGAATTTCACACGATGTTTGCAAAAATTTGAACCTCTGGATTATTGGGGAAAGCCAGATGAAAAGGAGAAATCGTCCAAAGAAGAACCGCCTACCTTGGAATTTAAACCATTGCCTAACCATCTGCGGTATGCATACCTTGGTTCTTCTTCCTCCTTTCCGTTTATTATTTCTGCATCACTTGATAAGGTTCAAGAATAAAAGCTACTAAGGGTACTTCAGAAATACAAGACTGCTCTTGGGTGGACTCTTACAGATATCAAGGGGATAAGCCCATCAATTTGTATGCATAAGATTTTGTTGGAAGATGAAGCGAAACCGACTATTGAACAACAACGAAGACTCAATCCCATCATGAAGGAAGTTGTCAAAAAGGAAATCATTAAATGGTTGGATGTGGGAATTATCTACCCTATCTCAGATAGCTCGTAGGTAAGTCCTGGTTCAATGTGCCAAAGAAAGGAATGACAAGAGGTTGCAAATGAGCATAATGAATTGATCCCGACTCGAAACGATTCTGGTTGGCGGTGTGTATGGATTACAGAAAGTTGAATAAGGCCACTCGTAAGGACCATTTTCCTCTACCATTCATAGATCAGATGTTGGACAGGCTTGCAAGGCATGAGTATTATTGTCTCTTGGATGGATACTCAGGTTATAACCAGATTGACATTGCACCCGAAGATCAGGAGAAGACGACATTCACATGCCCATATGGTACCTTTGCTTTTCGCAGAATGTCTTTTGGATTATGTAATGCGTTGGCGACATTTCAACTGTGTATGATGGCTATTTTTTCTGATATGGTCGAACAAAATCTCGAGGTATTTATGGATGATTTTTCAGTTTTTGGGGATTCGTTTGATTATTGTTTGGAAAATCTCACTCTCATGCTGAAACGGTGTATGGAAACAAATTTGATTTTAAACTGGGAGAAATGTCATTTTATGGTGCAAGAGGGAATAATCTTGGGTCATCGAGTGTCATCAAAAGGAATTGAGGTTGATAGAGCTAAGATCAAAATTATAGAGAGCCTGCCACCACCTATTTCAGTAAAGGGTATTCGAAGTTTTTTGGGACACGCTGGTTTCTATAGACGATTTATAAAAGACTTCTGCAAAATCACGAAACCACTTTGTAATCTTTTGGAGAAGGATGTCCCATTCAACTTTGATCAAGCATTCCTAGAAGCTTTTGATGTGTTGAAGAAGAAACTAGATACTGCACCTATAATCATAGCGCCAGATTGGAGTATCCCGTTCGAATTAATGTGTTATGCTAGTGACTTTGTGATTGGCACAGTTCTTGGCCAACGAAAGGATAAAATTTTTCATGCTATATACTATGCTAGTAAGACGTTAACGGATGCCTAACTGAATTATACCACTACCGAGAAGGGGCTATTAGAAGTTTTTTATGCATTTGATAAATTTTGCTCATATTTGATTGGGACAAAGGTGATCGTGTTTACAGATCATTCGACAATTAAGTACTTAATAGCAAAGAAGGACGCAAAGCCGAGATTAATTAGATGGGTATTATTGCTACAAGAGTTTGACTTGGAGATCCGGGACCGAAAAGGAATAGAAAATCAGGTTGCTGATCATTTATCACGATTCGAGAATGCAGAACTAAAAAAAATGACACAACAGTGATCAATGAATATTTCCCAGATGAACAACTGTTTGCGGTAAGGATGGATACACTATGGTATGAAGATTATGTAAATTTCATTGTGAGTAAGGTGTTTCCTCCAAATTTTACAAGTCAGCAGAAGAAGAAATTTCTCCATGATGTGAAACAGTATTTATGGGATGAGCCATTTTTATTTAAACAGTGTGGCGATCAAGTAATAAGAAGGTGCGTTCTGGAAGTTGAAATGGAGAATATTCTATACCAATGTCACGCATCTGACTATGGTGGACATTTTGGGGGAGAAAGAACGACAGCTAAAGTGCTTCAATGTGGATTTTTCTGGCCAACACTCTTTAAGGATGCCCGTGTGTTATCATTGAAATGTGACAGATGCCAAAGAGTTGGTAATATATCAAAGCGACACGAGATGCCACTTAATATGATCCTAGAAGTCAAATTGTTTGATGTTTAGGGCATCGACTTCATGGGACCATTTCCATCATCTTTCAGCAACTCCTATATACTTCTAGCAGTGGACTACGTTTTGAAGTGGGTAGAAGCTATAACATCACCCACCAATGATGCTAAGGTTGTGGTAAACTTCATTCGGAAGAATATTTTCTCTAGATTCGGCACTCCTCGTGCAATCATTAGTGATGAAGGCACGTGCTTACTCAGAATAAGCGCCTCAACTATTCTCGCAATGCGTCTGAGTCACTCATAAGATAGCTACTGCTTACCATCCACAAATAAGTGGTCAAGCCGAGGTATCTAACCGAGAAGTAAAACGAATCCTCGAGAAGATAGTGAACCCTATTCGAAAAGATTGGGCTAGCAAGATGGATGATGCTTTATGGGCATACCGTACAGCTTACAAAACTCCGATAGGGATGTCTCCGTACATGTTAGTATATGGTAAGGCATGCCATCTTCCAGTTGAACTCGAACATAGTGCTTATTGGGCAATTCGGAAGTTAAACTTTGATATGTCTGTTGCAGGAGAGAAGCGCCTCTTATAATTGAAGCAAATGGATGAATTCAGACTCCAATCGTACAAGAACGAGAAGTTATATAAAGAAAAGGATAAGAGGTGGCATGACGAGAAAATTCTGGAAAGAAAGTTTGAAGCAGGGCAAACAGTGCTATTATACAATTCAAGG
Source organism: Panax ginseng (assembly GCA_020205605.1). Lineage (NCBI taxonomy): Eukaryota > Viridiplantae > Streptophyta > Magnoliopsida > Apiales > Araliaceae > Panax > Panax ginseng. Next base: position 51,001,186 of record CM035143.1, on the reverse strand, counting down.
CTTAAATTGTTTCCAAGAAAGTTAAAATCCCATTAGTTAGGGACTTTTATCATTACAAAAGTTTATCATCACGGAGCTGTGGAGGTGGAAGACCCAGAGGCCAAGCATAATTTCAAAGTCAACAGTCAGAGATTGAAGCACTACTATGGGGGTTGTGTTGATCGTGAAAAGACATTGGTCAACCTTGCTGATTAGAACAGATAAGAAAGTCAGGCTGAAGACTATAAACCAAGCGCTAACTGGGAGGCAACCCAGGAAGTTTTATTTTTATTTATTATTATTATTATTATTATTATTTTTACTTTTATTTTTATTTTTATTTTTTTATTTGCTTTACTGTTAGTTTATTTAGTGGTTAAACTTTTATAGTTTAGGATTTGTTACTCCCTTGACGTTCTCTAACACAATATTCAATTGATTTCAGGATAGGAAACAAGATTTCTTATTTTGCGGGTTTGACTAATGGCCACTATGACTACCCAGTCGGGGGTCTCGCTCCTCAGTGAGCGAGCGGCTGCCCAGCTCGTCGGTGAGCTTAGTAGATGAATGTCCATTTGTCAAAATCTCAAATTTCTAATCATTTCCTCCGTTTTTAGTGTTATTGAATTGCTTAATGGTGTAGGGTATTTTGTTTTTGTTTTTTCTTTCTCAATATGTTAGTTTAGTTAATTATGAAGTTTATCTTAGTTTAGGATTTTAAAAATAAGTCTTAATCTCCTTGCTAACAGAAAAAAAACTAACAATTAAAGTTGGGGTATTGTAGGTTGTAGGCAACAAGTTGGGGTATTGCATACAAGAAGCACAAAACACCAAGACATGCCCAAGCGCCTAGGCGCCCAAGCCAGGCACAAGACAAGCGCCTAGGCGCCTAACTGCAGTAGCTAAGATGAGTACCAAGCGCCTAAGAGCCCAAGCGAGGCACAAGCCAAGCGCCTAGGCGCCTAATTGCAGTAACTGAGACAAGCCACAAGCGCCTAAGCGCCCCCATCTAGGCCAAACCAAGCGCCTAGGCACTCTAAGTTCCCAAGACATACTGCTCCCAACCGCCTAGGCAGTTCAACTGTAATAACTCAATATTTTTTTTATACAAATAAATTAGAAATTTTTGCAGATAATTTTTTTTATAACTGTGTTATGATTAACCCTAGGTAGCATGGTACGTGTTAAATTCTTGAAACCTTAATTATTAGGTATAAACCCTAACTGTGATTTGGTAACCCTAATCGCCAAAACTATAAACCCTAATTTCTAAGTTAGTATGGATAGTATAATTATTATATTATAACCCTAATGTCTATGTATGATTAAAACCCTAATCAAATAAGAAAAACCTAATTATAAATTGGGTACACTAATTATATTTATTTTAAACCCTAACTTGGGTAACATAGATGAATAATTATTGGGCTAGGATTATTAATGGCCCAAAACAATTGGAAGAAGCACAAAAGAAATCTATTCAAGCCCAACTCTTAGCCCACTTTAACCAAGGGTATTTTAGACCTTTAATTTGCCTAGATTATGCATTAAAATAATAACTAAATAAAGAATTAGAGGCTATAAGCATGGTCATTTAAATTTACCTTTTAAGGTAACAAATTTTGCTAATCAAGTTTCCTTATATAGTTAGTAACATTACTTTATTTAATTTAGTAGAAAAAGTACATTGTTGTCAACCTATCATTTGTGGGAAATATCATTAAGCATGCTTAGGAACAAGATAAGGAATTTTATTCAATGGACAACATGAGTATGGAGGTTAATAGCTAAATCCCTCATGCATTTCCACTTCTATAAATTGATTAAAGAGAGAGGAGTGAGGATTTGCTAGCCCATTTTGTATCAACACTCAACCTAGACTTTTCTCTCAGCAAACCAACGAAATTATTAGCTTATCAGTCCCTACACCAATCCCCACCATTTCCATAAACAAATCAGAAGCTAGGATCAAGAAATCAGAGTTTAAAGGTATAAAATCCTAGCACGATTTCTGTCCATGATCTTATGTTAATGTTATGTTTGAATGTTAGAATATGTTGGTTATAGTGTCTGGTGATGATCTGGGTTGATAAATGTTGAATCCATAACATTTAAAAGCTCGGATTTGAAGATCTACAAAATCTGGAAATTTCATTTTCTGTGGTCTGACAACAAATGTCAGGGCCACCAGATCTTTTTATAGTTTATCATTTTGATGTTTGAAGCTTGTAACATGTAGCCTACAATGTTGTCTTTAATTACCAAAAAGAATCGGGTTCATATCTTAAACAGTTGCAAGAGATTCAAGGTCAAAGTCAGCGTTAATGAAACCGTGGCCAAGGCGTTTACGGTAACCTGAAATCGCCGTAACTACCGACAACGTATTAAACTAACTAGATCTTGCTTCTTTGGTTGTTTTAGTGTTGTTTGTTATATCAAGGTTATAGTATGATGAAAGTACTACATGTTGAAGCTTTTAGATCTCTTATATCACAATCATATTGAAACTGGGAGTTGGTCAAACCAAGCAAGAAGCTCACGGATGAACTTTCTGGGCAACCCAGAATGTTCATATAAGTGGCTTATGACAAGGTTTGACCGGTCCAAATTTTGATATTCGGTTGATGTTTTACTTATGTTTTGTAATGGATTTGTAGTGTTACATGTGGTCTAGAATCTAGAGGTCATATATCACTACAACAGTTCACGAGGATCGTGTATTGAATGCCCAAAATGAGCAGGTTGAACTGTTCTTCACTTTCTGGGTAACCCAGAAAATGAAGACAGGTCTGGCAGCTTCTTTGAGAGCTTAGATCTTGTTTGTTTGATGCTTTATTGCCATGTTTGATGTTGGGTATTGTAGACGTGCACTAGTACTACAAGATCCAATTCATAGATTGTCCAGAAACAATACACACACTGTTTAACACTTGGTCAAACATGCATGCTTATTCACTGACTTGCGTTTTTCTGGGTTGGTGAAGAACACCTATAGCGACAGTTGCGTCGCTATAGGCACCTTAGGCGACAGTTTAATTTCTAAATTAATTATTTCCATTTAATAATTACAGAAAATTAGATTTAAATTATTAAAAATACCAAATAAATTATTAAAAATTATTTTAAGGTCCAAAAAATATATTTTTATTATTTTGAATATATTTCAGAAATATTTTATATTTTTGGAATATTAGATGTATTTATTTTATTTATTTATATTATTAAATAAATTATTTAAAAATAATTTAAATACATGAAAAATCATTAAAAAAATTATATTATGATATAAGAAAATATTTTAAGTTATTTTTAATAACTTTTGGTATTATGTGATAATTTTCATTAATATTTAATATTAATGATAATTAAGTTATTTATTAAAGGAATTAAATAAATGAATTAAAATCATTTTAATATTTTAAAAATCATTTCAAAGTGTTTAAAAATATTTTAAGTTATAAATATAACTTTTAATATTTAAAGGATAATTTCATTAATAATTTAATGTTAATGATAATAAGTTAATATTAATGATATTGAATTTATTTAATAATTATATTAAATAAATAGTTTAAAATTGGTTTTATTAATTTAAAAATCATTTAAAAAGGGTATAAGTGAATTAAAAATATTTTAAGTTATAATTAATAACTTTTAATATTTGGATGAATGGTTCATTAATATTTGAATATTAATGGTAATTATTTAAAATGATTTAAAATGCTTTAAAATTATTTAAGGGTAATATTAATACTTTAAAAATATTTTGAGTTATTGTAAATAACTTTGATGTTTTAGTAATGATTTCATTAATGGTTTAATGAATTTAATATTAATGATAATAGAGTCGTTTTTGATATTTAATGATGATTCCTAGATTTGAAATTCATGTTAATGTATAATAAATGTTTAAAATTTTTATCAAGTCATACGATGACGCTTCTACGAGATATTGAGTAATAGAATAGAGTCTTAAACTTGTTAATTACTCTGATAGAAATCAGTTTCAGACACCGCAGCATAGTTCGAAAATTGTTCTAGACTTAGATATTTTGGTAGCATTCTTTGTTTTGTTTATGCGATGTAATGATCGGCTTGTGTATGTGTAACAATGTGAGTAGGTTATGTCTTTGATTGTGAAATGCAAAGACTATATGTGTTATAGTATATTTTTCTAATCGAATCAATGATCCGATTAATGATAGGTGATTACATAAAAGATAAAACTAAGTTTCAGATTGTATTAGCAAGGTAAGATCGGTGAAGTATCCTACCTTTGCATTTCCTTTATGCAATGGACATGAGTAAGAATGTTTCAGAATTATATTATTACTGTACAGATTATTAACCTATATTATATATGCCTATTGATTATCAACATGTTAGTATATGGTAATTCAGATATATATTCTCTCGTTAATTAATCTATAAATGGTTAAACAAGTGTCCCCACTTCTATAATCATTTGCGCTAAACACATGTTGATACACCTTTGATATATACATATATGTTGAATTATAGATTATTGTTGGATAAGATAAAACCTTTTGTTTGGAACCCTGACAAGTATGAACATCCCGAACATGGGAAAATTTTTATGCGCTACGGCGGACAAAGGATGAACGATGATATCGTTCTAGCAATGTAGTATTGATCAATACAGGGTACAACGGGCTGATCACCCTCCGTGCCTATAAGTTATGACGGTTTACAGATGAAGTTCTGTTTAACCTTTTTGAAAATGAAAACAATGTTCATAGTATGTCCCCTAAAAACTTATTTATAGTCGGTACGTAGTTTCAAAGATTTGAAAGAGAATTGTTATTATTATTGGTTCAGAATTTCTTCGCAACTATTGATCCGTTGTAGAAGGGTAGTATAAAGAAAGTATTTAAATTCTTTCAACTTATATATATATAATTGCTATTATTCTTTGGGCACTCAAATGCTCATCCTTGCTCAATTTAAATATTTTCACTAAGTGTGAACACTCAAGGCTCTGCTAGAAACAAGGAAAAGGAAAGGTTCTTTGAATGATGACAATGTTATCTCATGTGATAGTTTAATATTAAGACAATGTTATATATTTATGATCATGTGTTGTAAGGAATGACTTAAGGTTACGTACTTGGGAGTTAAACTTTGATATTATGTAAGTTAAGTTTAAATATTTATATTATTGGCATTATTATTAGTATTATTCCGGTTATAGAGATGGTATCGTGAAGCACTGAATTCGGGTTTCAAGTACCCGGATTTTGGGGCGTCACATCAACCAGTGCAAAACCAAGCGCCTATGCGCTCCTACTGCAACGTGAAATTTTTTTTATGCCCTAATTGGGCATAACTTGTCCAAACCCAATTCAAATATTCTTTTTCTCTCCTACTCCAACTCAAACTCACTCAAATCAGATCCCTCCTCTAATCTAGCCACGATAATCAACTTCTTCTTGTAGAAGCATAACCAAACACTCAATCTCCTACACAAACTAAGGCAATTAATCTCAATCTGTCATCCTTCCTCTTCAATTCGGACACCAACTTACATTTAAACCCCATCTATCTGAAGTAAGGGTTCAAAGATCAAATTTCTCTTGCAACTTTGATTGGAACATCATATTTGGCTATAACCAAGTAAGTGTGCAAGATTTTCATGTAAATTATTTGGATTCACTTGGATAATAGCTACGTTAGTACTTTGAAGCTAGTTTCTTTCATTGTGTTGGCTCAAGTGGGTTTGGGTACTCTTAATTGTTGCTTGTATTGCATTGGAAGGGTAATGTGCTTAGTAATTGATAAATTTGGTGAAACTTAAGTTTGGGTGAGTGCTTCAACAACAGTGTTCAAAATTTTTGCACACCAAGTGTTCGATAATTTGTCACAAAGAGGATTTGGCCATCCTAAGCCACTGAACATCATTTGGTTGGGCAAGAAAGTAACACACAAGACTTATGGCTACTAAAAGGAATAGAGTAGAGACTTCAGGCACTTCGACAAATTTTGACAAAAAGAGATTTACAAGTGCTAAAGCTTCCGAAAGATATTACAATTTGCTTTCTAATAAAACGCTAATTCCTGAGTGTGGATTATTGCCAGAGATAGAAGATGGGGAATTACTACAAATGATTAGGAGTAGAAGATGGACGAACTTTACAGCCCAACCAAATTCATCGGTTGTCAAAATTGTTAAGAAATTCTATGCCAATGCAAAAGATCATATTGGTAACATGATTTAGGTTCGCGGAAAATCAGTGGAAGTCAGTTTCAGGTCAATAAATGCTTAGTACGGCTTGAACACAATACCCAATAATGGCTTCATGCAATATTTAGAGCACGAGCTGGACTACAGTGAAGTCATTCAAGCTTTGTGTGTACCTGAAACAAAATGGAAATTAACAGATCAACAAGAAGCTGTTTTGTTCCCTACATCAGCACTAAGTAGTTACAGGAAAGCATGGCATGCCTTTATTTGTGCCAAGTTGATGCCGTGTAGACATACAAGTGATGTTATAAATCGACGGGCAACATTGCTTTTCTGTATTGCACAAGGAAAATCTATAGATGTGGGTCAGGTTATACCTGATTCAATTGACAGAGCAATTCAAGGAGGGACCTCAGGTGGACTACCTCATCCATCTTTGATTACTGGACTATGTCGACAAGCTGGAGTAAAATGGGATGCCGAGGAAGCTATACAACCTCCTTTAGCCGTAATTGACCACTTAGTGATAAAAAAGTACAAGGTATGGGGTGGGGGCACACCACACCTGAGAGGGTTAGGTTTCATTATTGTGCCTCCCGAGCCTGCAGACGAACCTAATCAACAGTCACACGACAATCCTTCTACAGCTTGAAGTTCTGGGCCACCACCAAATTTTTTTGAAGATATTCGTCGAGAATTAAGAAATCAAACTAGAAGGATTGACACGGTGGCTACTCGAGTTTAGCAGGGTTTTGACCGGGTGGAAAGAAATCAGGATAACCTAGCTCAGTGACAAACAGAGATGTATCAGAACTGTAGTGCAGCATTCCTAGAGATATTTGATCGCATGAATCCAGCTATCGCACCATACCAATTTCCCCCATTGTCTGCGTACCCCCTGGCTAATCTACACCCTGAAGATGAGGTTGATGAAGAAGAAGAAGAGGATACTGACGAGGAATAAGGCTTCGATCTTTCAGGGAAGTCCTCAGTGCCTAACTTCATATGTTTTGTTTATTATATACAATGAGGACATTGCATAGGTTAAGTTTGGGGGTGCATTCTTCCAGTTCCAGTTGCATTCATGTAGTATTCATTTAGTAGTTTTCATTCATGTAATTTTCATTCTAATTTCTTACCAATATATATATATATATACATATATATGGAAAAAGAAAAAAAATCCAAGTATTTGCATGTTTCTAGCTGTTAGATATTTCAAGTCTGTTTTGGCCAATGATGAGATTTGAATTGAGTAGACAAGTATAGTATTGACTATTAAGACTTTGATGTGATTTCTGGTCATGATTTGAATCTTTACTGCTTTTGAAATCGTTATAATAAGGATAAGCACAAGAAAACAACTATGTTGGATCGATTGAGTCTAAAATGACACATAATGGACTTCTTGAGGATAATACTAGTTTGAATGAATGAAAGACATGAATAGGCGGAGATGACTGAATTTAGACAAAAACATAAGTTTGGGGAAAAATTGGGATATATAAGCTTCAAAAAAATTGATGAAAAAGATACCATGACTAGTCTTGTTTCGGGGCCTTTGTTACTTGAGCAAGTACGCCCGAGGGAGTGTCTGTTAGCCTAATGGAATGAGACATTGCACAGTTATGGTTAAATAAATAATAATAATAAAAAAAAGGAAGAAATAAAACGGGAAAAGAGCGAAAAGCCCCCGTAATGATAAGTAAAGCATAAATATCCCGAATTGGACTCTTGAATTTGGTTGATGTTTGACTTTAGTTGGATCTAGCTTGTTCGTGAATTTTGTGACTATACACTGTATGAAGCCTTTAAAGAGATCTATTATGTGTTGTATTTAGCATTATATTAGTTAACATTGTTGTTGAGCACACACGCACTATATCAGTAATAACAGGGTAAGATTTGATGATTGACTAAGAAATTATTGATCTGTCTTGGTATGATGTAATAACATATTTATTGTGATTTCTCTAAGGCTTGACGAATAGATTTTGTTCTGTGTGACTACTGGAATTTTAGGCATGTAGATAGCTGCATTTGCATTTGCATTTGCATTGCATATTTAGTTATTGCATTATGTTGTGTTTCTTGGGGACAAGCAATTGGTTAAGTTTGGGGGTATTTGATGAGTAGGTTTTATACCTATGAATCTGATATTATTAAACTTAATTATTGCTATCTTTAATTGTTTTTAGTATCTTTTTACATGTTTTGTGTTTATTTCTTGTAGGTTGGAGTTGGAGGGACAAATTGGTCATTTCAGAGAAGAAAAAGGTCAAAAATCATTAAAAAAAGAGTTGAGTGGCATTTTTGTAATTACGCTGTCCTGGGCAAGCACCTAAGCGCTTGGAAATGGCACGTGTTGAGCGCCTAGGCGCTCATGTGCGGTTGAAGGTGGATTTTCTACTCCCAAGTTGGTTTTTGAAGCCAAAAAGGAATCTGAATGAGGTGGGAGACTAATACAAATAGGAGAAAACTTTAGAAAAGACGTATCACTTAATTTTTCAAGAGATTTTTGCAGAGAGAACAACTAAGAAAAAACACGAAGGAGGATTGCAAGGGTTGAAGATCAAAGAGAGTGTATTGGAGCAAATTCAGAGTTTCTTCTTCTCTTCTCTAGTTTTATCTTTTGTAATTATCTAGGATGTTTGGATTATCAATCTGGATGATGTTTTTCTTTATTATTATTATGAACTAAACTTTAATTAAGATTGCAACGGAACTTGGTATGTAGTTTAAATTGAACCTTCCCATTGAATGAAAGTTGGTTTTTATTGAATTGTTTATTATATCTTATGCTTATTGATTAATTGTTTGGCCAGCAATTATTGTGATAATCTATATAAAATTGGAATATGGAATATAGATTTAGATCTGGATATAATAACATCTGTTCATATAATCTAAATAGGGTTAATATGATTAGCATGTAGGATAGGAATATACCTATGTGTCTTTTGTGTCCATTGAAAAAATTTGTGCGTAAAACCCTAATTAACTTGATTCACATAGGAATATAGTGAGTTAATTGACTAGGGTGTTCCTTATAATTTTGTGTCTTAAGGATCAGATTTAAGAGGATTTGTTCATGTGTCTTTGGAAGAAGTGCGTGAATTTTATAAAACATTCTTGGATAATGATTCATATTAATTAATTGATTTAAATGGGAAGTAAAATTGTTTAAATGAAATACCAAGGGAAGTTGTAATCTTAACCTATTAAATCTGTAGTTATTCTTGTGAAATTATGATTTTAATTATTAGTTTTGTTAATTTAATTTTCAAATCACAAACAATATTTCGTAGTTTAAAATAGGATTAATTGCATCGAAATTAGTAATTGATAAATATTAGTCTATTTCCTCGTGGGAACGATATCCTTGCTTGCTGAATATTACAATTGAACGCGTATACTTGCGTGTTAAAGTTCTAATAAAAAAATTAGGCAACACCAAGCTTCGATTCCAATGATTCAATATGTTTCGAAAAGCTAAGAAGAAGCTCTACAACATAATCCAAGTTATATACCAAGAACTTTAAATGAACATGAAAGCCCAAACGATGTCTGGATTGCTTTTTCTTGTGTTTTCATACCATTAGTCGCTCACACAACTCCCAAGCCTATAATCTTCTGTCTTTACTCCACTTTTAGCTCTTATTCTTGCCAAATTTCGCCATAACTCCACCTTTTAAGTCCAATTGCCACACCACCACACCTAAACACAAAACAACACTAAATAAGTAAAAACAAAACATAAAAACAAAGAATTAATACAGTTTAAGCTCAAATTAGAGGCCGATTCGTAGGTATAAAACCCACTCATCAACCACAGTTCTTACTCGATCGAGGATTTCAAATGGGCTAATGAATCTAGGTTCCAAATCTCGTAACTTCTTTCTATGGAGCAACACGTAGCAATACAATATCCAACATTGAATTCCACGTCCCTTCGATGAAGATCAACAAAACTCTTTTATCGATCTTTGTGAGGTTTGTATATGTTGCTGGATCATTTGAATCTTTTCCATAGTCATGCATACCATTCTGGTCCCAACAACATTTCTTCACTCACCTCGTCCCAGCATACTGGAGAATTATCCGAATGGAGCCATGCCTATACTTGCTTGATAAGTGTTATTGTATGAGAATTCCACCAATGGTATGTATTTGTCCTAACTTTCTTTGAAGTCTAGGACATAGAGTCTTAATAGATCTTAAAGAGTATGAATATTCCTCTCCAACTGCCCGTCCATCTGAGGATGATATGCACAACTGAATCATAAATTAGTGCCCATAGCTTTCTGCAAGCTAACCAAAAATCGTGAAGTGAATCTTGGGTCTCGATCAGAAACTATGGATACTGGCATACCATTCAATCTCATAATCTAATCTATGTACATATGTGCAAGACATTCAAATGAATATGTTTGTCGTATAGGTAAGAAATGAGAAAACTTGGTTAATCTATCAACAATGACCCAAATTGCATCGATACCTTGAAAAACCTTGGGAAAACCAGTAACAAAATTCATGTTAATGTGCTCCTACTTCCATTATGGAATTTTAAGTGGTCACAATGGACCATTTGGTACTTGATGCTCTAAATTGACACATTGACAAGTTAAACACCTTGAGATAAACTCCGCGATCTCTTTCTTCATATTTCTCCCCCAAAATGTATGAAAAATATCACGATACATTTTGGTACTTCCAGGATGGATTGCAAATGGTGTGTTATGTGCCTCTGTTACGATTTTATACTTTAAATTAGAGTCGTTAGGAATACAAAGTTTGGAGTTGACTCGAAGTATTCCTTATTCGTCTATCCTTGCTTCTGTAATAGCACCTTCTTGTACTTTCTTCTTCATGCTCATCAGCTCCGGGTTTGTAGCTTCAGTAACTTTAATTTTATCAATTAAAGTTGGTTCTACTCATATATTTGACATCATCACGCAGGTACTTAGAGTCTTTAACTCTATCTCCATCCTTTGTAAGTCATACAAAATGGGCCTTTGTGTTGACAATATCGCACTCGTACCCGCATATAATATTCTACTCAACGCGTCAGCTACCACGTTCGCTTTTCTAGGATGGTATTGAATGGTATGGTCATAATCTTTCAACAGCTCAAGCAAATGTCGTTATCGCATGTTAAGTTCCTTGTGGGTGAAGAAATATTTGACGCTTTTATGATCTGTATAGATCTCCACTTTCTCCCCATATAGGTAATGTCTCCATATCTTTATCACAAAAATGACTACTGCCAACTCTAGATCATGAGTAGGATAATTCCTCTCTTATTCTTTGAGTTGTCACGAGGCATAGACTATGACTTTCCCATGTTGCATGAGAAAACATCCTAAACCTCTGCCTAAAGCATTGATATAGATAACAAATCCTTTTCGCACTGATGGTATTGTCGTATGTCAATCAAATGAGTCTCCTATTGAGTTCTTGGAAACTCTTCTCACATTTACAGAGGAAAGCATGGGATAATTCCTCCCAGCTGTGAATTTTGGAGTTATCCAATCTGGCGTACCATGCTCTAGCTTCTCCAATCAAACATTTCTGAAATAGCTGTATTCTCAACTTTTCATTCATGGCATAGGATCCGAGCTGTCTAATGAACACTTTTAAGTGGGTGTAAGGATCTCCCTATGCATCATATTTCTTAAAATCGAGTCTTAAATTTCTCTAGATAATGAGCCCCGGGGAAGATGCAAAGGTCAGAATAGGACACACTTTCGTGCGATCCAATCCCTTTGATGGACCGAATGGTCTCTTCACAGTGACGAATTTCGCTATGAATGTCAAAAGAAGAAAAAATAATAGAAATAGTGAAATTAAAGGTTATAATTTGGATGTTTATATGGCTAGAAACGTGTTAGAAACATTAGTCTATGTTTCAGTAAACATATTACATCTTGGGTAGGTTAGTATGGTTGTTAGAAAGGAGTTTCTAGGCCTAATTTGGCTTTTTGTAGTGTTCGTGATGCTCATTCGCGAAAATAGCAGAATGTACCCCCGCCCTTGCTGGCTATTGTAGTACAAAAACCCCACCCCGGCTGGGGGTTATTCTATCTTTCAAAAATTATCTTTACTTAATCAACGTAGTCATAAATTGACTTTAACATTTTATACTTTTAACATATATATAACACATCATGCTCTTTACAATAAAGATTTAAAACAGTTAATCATCAAGTTCACATAGCAAATAGGAACTGAAAGACTTGCCTTGATCGTTGTTTACCAATAATAGTTTAACAGGTTACAGTTATCTGCATTTCACATGCCCTACACAATTATATAATCACACACATCAACTATTAGTCACATAGAAACACATAGTAGTTGTAATGTAAACTTTACTCTACATCTCATAACCCTTCTTATTATCAATACACAATGTTCAATTTTATTATGTTAACTTTCGACTTATATCTAACTATATTTCATACTCGAAGTTCATTCAAGTGTTTAAGTATTGCTAGGAATCATTATTGGTTTTATATTCAACCCATTTCATATCTTATAATATTCACTTCATTTGACTTAAAATAATTTTTGCTTTCATTAACATTTGTTATGGCATTTCGACGTTCATTCGTCATACGCCCGATTTATCTCTCTTGTGTATGCTTAGTATGCTTATACAACTTATCTAAAACATCATTTATTAATGTTAAGCATCATTATGTTTACTAACGTTCATTTTTTATAACTTAGAACAACATCATTTATCATCAGAAGCACTACACTTGCATACGTGCATGTCCGATGCCCTCCGATTGTCCCTGAAAACACAACAGTCCTAATGATGACAATTTTGACCCCTGTCCCCGATCTCAAATCAAAACACTCAAAGAACAAAAGTTGTAGGTCTATTTGTTCTCATTCCGGATCATCTTGAATCGCATCAATAAGAGTTTGTATGAAAACGTTATGCTCATTTTAGTAAAACATGTCCGGTTAGAATTTATTTATTTATTTTTTATAAAATTTTTGCAAGATAGAATACCCCCTAGCCGGGGCTGGGGTTTTTGTACTACATTAGCCAACCGGGGCGGGGGTACATTCTGCCATTTTCGCGAATGAGCATCACGAACACTACAGAAAGCCAAATTAGGCCTAAAAACTCCTTTCTAACAACCATACTAACCTACCCAAGGTGTAACATGTTTACAGAAACATACACTAATATTTCCAACATGTTTCTAACCACATAAACATCCAAATTACAACCTTTAATTTCACTATTTCTATTATTTCTTCTTCTTTTGACATTCATAGCGAAATTCTTCAGTGTGAATTCGTTTTACAACCAAAATTGTTAGTTTCAATTATTTTGTTTTCGTTTTTTCATATATTTTCTCAATCAATAAACAATTCACACTTATACTATGAATTGAGTACCAATTTTAATTCTAATTTAAGTCATATTCAAATGGAAGAGACCATTCGGTCTATTAAAGGGATTGGAGCACACGGGAGTGTTTCATATGCTGACCATTGTATATTCCCTGGTGTTCATTATCTAAAGAAGTTCAAGACTCATGACTTTGAAAATTATGATGGGTTGGGAGATTCTTACACACATTTGAAGGTATTCTTTAGAGAACTCAGATCTTATGCCAAGGATAAGATGCTCAGAATGCAGCTGTTCCAAAAAGGTCTGACTGGAGAAGCCCGATCTTGGTATACCAGATTAGACAACTCCAAGATTCATATTTGGGAACAACTTGCTCATGCCTTCCTTAGCCAGTACAGTTTCTTATCTCAGATGGCTCCTGACCGGTACCAAATTACCAAGGTCAAAAAGCAATATAATGAGTCTTTCAGATAGTATGCTCAAAGGTGGAGGCGCCTTGCTGCTCAAGTTATTCCGTCTATGAATGAGTTGGAAATGGTGATGACCTTCTAGACATACAAGAAGCTCCCTTCTATGAGAGAGTCTTAGCTGGCATTGGCAAGCCATTTTCTAAAATGATCAAACACGGAGAGATGGCTGAGATGGGATTGAAGTCATAAAAGATTCAAGACCTAGCCGCTCTAAAAGTTGTTGCTAAGCTCATCCAGTCTGGAAGTTATGGAAACAACCCCAGGAGGGTCCATAAGAAGAAAGAGGAGGATGTTTCCTTAATACTACAAGTTCAGAAAGGCAATCAGAACATGTCTGTCTAGAGGAGAAACTACACCCCCTTTCAAGCACAATCTTCAAACCCTCCATTGCCCAAGAGTGGAGAAGTCTGAAGCAATCGAGTGTTCACACACTTAGGGGACTCACTTGAGAACATTCTTAATCTTCTGAAAACTCAGAAGAAAATTACCCATCTTCTTCCACTAGCCAACCCGAATGGGAATGGTTTCAATGCTAATCGGAATTGTACTACTCATGCTGGAACGCCAGGACATGATACTCAAGATTGTTGGGCCTGAAAACACAAGATCCAGGATTTAATTGATAATGGTGAGATCGTGGTGACTAAACCCGACCAACCTTATGTGCAAGACAACCCTCTTCCTCAACACAAAGAAGAAGAGGTTAACATGATTAATTGGAGAAATGGGCATAGGTCCAATTATGGCAACGAATCCTCCCAAGCCAGCAAGGAGAGTGCTGACAAATGGGATTCTGCGCAGTTCTAGTTTATACTGGAACGAAAGATGAAAGCTCTTAGTAAGCAAGTTGAGCAATTGGTAGAACTGGTGATTCATCAGTACCAAGTCACACGCCAATTAGTAAGCCAGGAGCATGCTAGTCTCCTTCATTTTGTTATGAATACTCCATTATCGTCTCCAGAAAGTGAAACACTAGAGGATAACATTGCAAAAAAAGCAAGTGCCAAGGCTCGTAGGGATTTTGGCAACAAGAGGAAAGTTACATACCTTGGCCAACCGATGGAGGATATATTTCATATGCTGGTTAATGAAGGAAGAATTACAGCTCTGTTACCTCCAATCAATCCTCGTTCTAGACTGTTCAATTCATAGCCGTTATATCCACTGAGGATGATTTGGTTGTAATTCCACTTCCAATACAAGCAATTCAACTCAAAGGTGCTGACAATCCTTTGAAAGTAGCTGCACCAAAGCCAATCACATTGCCATCTAGGCCACAATATCATTTTGTCAGCATACAAAAAGTACCATGGAATTATGGACAGGCTGAAGGATCCACATCTCACATAACTACTACAGTGTTGAAGGAGAATCCACTGTGCCTTCCACACCGGGTGATGAAGCCTACCTTCAAATCAAATGGGAAAGTTCCCATGGAGAAAATTGAAGAGTTCCTCCGTACTATGGGCCATAATGAAGCCAAGGTTGTTTTAAACTTGAAAGAAGCTCCACAACAAATTTCTATATTGGACTTGGTTTTCTCTTCCAAAGATCACAGGAAGGTCTTGCTAAAGCTTTTGGAAGAGACCCATTTGCAAAATTTAGTGGATGTTGAAAAGTTCCAACATCTGGTTGATCACATTTTTAACAACAATGTGATATCTTTCACTGATGACGACATTCCTCCCGAAGGGACTGGTCATTGCAAGCCGTTGCACATAGCGATTCTGTCCTCCGGATACATAGTGGGAGGAGTTCTGATAGATGGAGGTTTATCCTTCAATATATGTTCCTATGCCACCTTGGTGAAGATGAATATCAATCTCAATAGGATCTGAAGTAGCCATAAGGTTATTAAAGCTTTTGATGAATCCCAACGAAACTCTGTCGGAGAGATTGAACTGCCTGTGGAGATTGGTCCACATACATTCTGCATATGTTTTCATGTGCTCAAGATAGATATAGGATACAACCTGCTCTTGGGAAGACCATGGATTCATATGGCTGGAGCCGTCCCTTCCACCCTTCACCAACAACTTAAATACATTATCAACAATAGCCCAGTCACTATCAACACTGAGCCAGAAAGTCCTGAACAAGGTAACATACCACTAATCAACTTTAACGCAGAAGTTGAATCGGTCAGTTTTCATGCCCTGGAGGCGAGCAACAGTCACTATCATCCTATTGGGGCGCCACCTCTCATACCCATGATTTCTGCCGAGGTAATGGCAGCAACTCAAGAGATGATATCATTGGACTATCAACCTGGACAAGGGTTGGAAAAAGATCATCAGGGCATTAAGAGCCCAATTCAAGTTCCTAGTCAAACCGGGACAGCCGGACTAGGCTATTCTGCTAGTTCCAGTCATAGGAATCCTCATAAACACAAACAGATTCCTTCAGCTTCAGCCACACGACGATTATCTCTACCTACAGATCCTGAGCTTGTACAGTCCCAGTAAAGGTGCGTGCCCAAGTAATTGCTATGTTATTTCCCAAACAGATACCGGTTAAAGCAAAAGCGGTCTTGATTCCTGATCCCGAAGTGGAAGAAAGGGAACAGAGACATAAACAAGACATCTCCAGGAGATTGTCTCACCTACGCATCATTTTCCATGATGAGCACACAAATAAAGACACCTCAGACGATGATTGTCCAGACATTATGGTCATCATTCAGGAAAAAGAGGATGATAATAGCCTCTTTATCACTGCAGTCCAATAGGACTTCACCCTGGACAATTGGAGCAGCACTCCTTTCATTTGTTGATAAGGGTAAAAAGGAATGTAAACTCCTCTCCTCTATAGATAGCTATAAGCGCTTACTTTTCATACAAATGATAGCGCTTGTTTTTGTCATTACAGGCTAACACTTTCTATGATTGAACAATTTCATATATTAAGTGAAAGCATATTTTGTTTCAGGACTCTGACTTTAGATGTGCCAATACTTGCTGATGAGGTGCCTTTTCTCCACAAGGACTGTAACTTTAATGAAAAGTTTGACTCAGACATGATGGAAATACAAGAGGATACTGAGATACCTCAGGAGATCAAAGAATGGGTCGAGGATAAACCAAAACCAAATCTTGATCAAACCACCTCTTTCAACCTCGAAACCTTAGAAAACCCTAGACTAATCTAGATTGGTATGGACCTCACTCCAAACCAAATGAATAACATGGTTGTTGTGACGACCCCAAAATAGGTATACATCACCCATCTTAAGTCGCCAAATACATGGTACAAAATTCAAATACAACTTAATAATACAAATGTCGTGTAAAATACGACAAAACATGAAATGAGAGTTTTAATACGAATATTGTCTTCTAGACAGTATTCAAACTCAAATGGAGTCCTCAATACATTTATTATCACACTATTTCATAGAATATTGAGGACTACTAATGCTATCATCTGGACCGTCACTCCGTTCCCCGACTAGTCCCGGCTACGTTCTAATTTCTGAAAAGAACAATGAAAGCAAAAGGGTGAGCTCAACTAGCCTATTAAGAAATATTATGACTAAGATAATTCAAAATAAATTATCCTTAGCCTTCAACAGTATAACAACTAATAGAATATATTAGACAATAAGTTTTAGATCAACAACTACAGTGGGATAAGCTAGAGCATAAAATCTACTACCTTCTATGATTTAAAAATTTTATCATCAATTTTATTGCTGAGATTCAGCTTAATAAATAATCCATATTATCGAATCATCCCTGCACTACGAGCCAAGGATATTCTTTAGTATCACGACCACGATTTATCCATGCACTACGGGCCAAAGATAATCGTGTTTTCATCAACGGTCATGATCATGCCATAAAACAATTCATCTTTGCACCTTTGGCCGAAGAGAATCCATGGCCATAATCATACCAAAAATTGTCCATCAATGCACTACGGGCTAATGAGGACTTTTATCACATCATTTATAAAATTACGGTCACGATTATACCGAATAATCCTTGGTGTAAGACCCCGAATTTTATAAAATAAAAGTATTCAATTTTCTTATAATTATTATTTCATTTAGTAAATGGTTCAATTGATAAAAAGGATTAAAGTTAAGGGTGATATGTGAAAATTTTGCAAAGTCAAGCAAGTTGTTATAAAATATTCGTTTGGTCGGGGAATATTATTTTTGTCGGGGAATATTCGTACGGTGAAACAATCATTGGTTGACCCCACAACAGAATTATTGTCGGAGTCAGAAAATGACAAAATTATCTTTTACAAAATAACGGCGGAAGTTTTACCGTTAACTGTTGAAATTGTGACACCCCCAAATCCGGCACTTCAATCCCACAGATTTTGTGTTCACTGTCCAAATAAATCATAACTAACTACCCATAAACAAAGGATATAATTAAAATCAAAAGTTTAAAAAATAAATCTCCCATTAAAGGGTTACATAATCTCAAATAAATCCAAGGTTATCTAACCTTTATTACAAACATCAGCGGAAAATTTAAAACATGTTCATAAATAAATCTATTACATAAGCTTCTTAAATAAAATATAAATTAAACATTTTCATCTAATCAAGCACTTTGTCATTGCTCTTGCTTGTAGAAAGCTCTTCAAACTTCTTAATTTCATCGGCATTGTTTTGTGCAAGAGTGAGCAAACAATTGCCCACAAGAAGGATAGTACACAATAACGTTTTATGAATGACAATTAACTGAGCTTTCAATGGTAAAGTGTTCTTACCGGAACAATAAACTTTAATTCAATGAAAATGAGTTCAAAGGAATAATGAACGTTTAAGTTAACAATAGATAACAACATCAAAGAATACACTGAGGGTCACAAGACCACGAACTCTATTCTAAGTTTTCAAGTATGTCTACTTTAACCTTTAACAGTCTAAAAGACTATAATCATTATCTATGTCCTAGGTTCACAGGTGTTTCTACTGTAACCTTTAACAGTCTAAACGACTATATGGACCATCATTCCGTACTCCAGGTGATTAGCCCTTTGTACTATGTATTGTGCAAACATTTTAACGCTATTGCGTAACTTTAAAATAATCCCCTGATATAGGGTTGTTCATCTCAGCTTAGATTATCAGGTTCCGAACCAAAGGAAGTTTGGTTGGGAATTAGCTTTAAAGGAAGTCTAGATTTTTATACGCTTATCAACCAAGTACTGGTTGAATCAGATAGGAATCAATAACTATTCAAGGGTTTGATTATAATGTCTTCATGAACAAGGTATATCGATGAATCAGTAAGAGCTAGAGTATTAACAATTTCTATGTTAACAAATATTATCATCGACAACATGCTTTCAAAGTTGTGTGAGTACATAAACAAACCAAAGGAGGTTTGGATTGGGTTTGCTTCAAGGGCAATTTAGAGTTTAGAACATTCATCAACTAAGGATTAGTTAAATTGATAAAGAATCGCTAAGCAACTTAGAGTTTGATATAATAATGTAAGGTAGTACAATGATATTAAAGAACGAAGATCAAACAACAGTTATTAGTAGCTGAATAAACACACTTTTTACAATAAAATTACAGAATTTGAATAACCAAGGTAATCTCAATTGGAATAAAGAAACAAATATTAACTAACTTGCTCAACAATAAATGAGGGTTAAAGAACTTGCATGACAATAAATCGTTAAACAAGAGATTAGAGACAGAGAATTTGCTTAAGTATAACATAACAGTGAAAAGTTACCTTGCTGAGTAATAAAGTAGCAAAGGTTAGGGAACTTGCCTCTTGCGTAAGCTATATAATTACAACTCACGTACTCCAATATCCTACACATACCATTAGGATCATCACATCAATTAGCCACATACACATTAACCTCATAGATTCATTTCTTATCTTAGTTATGTTATAACCGTTAGTTTAAGGTCTAACCATATAAATAAACCACATAACCCAAATCTGAAAACTTTGTAAAACATACATTAGACTTCTAGCATCCAAATCACATTTCAAATCAATACTACATTTCTCCTTAATCGAACTTGAAATTCAATCAAATGATTAAGTCTTCCCAAGACTCAGTTGTTTTATATTAATCACCTTCCATATCTTAATGTTCATCTCCGAAACCACAAGTGCTAACATCACAAGACTTAGTCACCCTTCAATGTGTACACTAAGTCCTAACATATCCCATTCCTAACCTATAAAACCTTTTACAACTTTGAAATTATCAATGACATGACATGGTTCTGTTTTAACCTCCATATTCCATGTTTATTAAGTTAACACATCATTAGACCAAGTTAAAGTGCCGTTTAATGATATTTTTTGTAATAGTTAAACATTATAAAGATAATGATAATTATTATCTATCATGTAATGAAATATAGTAAAGGTCGCGTACTTGGGATTAGACTCTGTTATATGTAAATTAAGTTTGATATTTATATTATTGTTATTATTATTAGTATTATTCCACTCATAGAAATGGTATCATGAAGCACCGATTTCGGGTTTCAAGTACCTGAATTTAGGGGCATCACATGTTGGTATCAGAGTTATAAGCATGAATTTGCGAAGACCCCCGAGCCTCTCGCTGGTGACTTCCTTGTGTGGAATGCACAAAAGCTAAACTCTCCGTAGAGGACGCCGAGCCTGTCCATGGCAAGCTGATAGGCACCCTTGTGAGGTGCTATTGTTGGAAGAACCATGAAAGTCACAGGTTGGTATCAGAGCTTTAGGGTTAGAAACCTTAGGTGGGATTGACCTTAGGCTATAACCTTAGAAAAGAGGGAAACGTTGAAAATACAAATAACTCATACAGATTTTATAAGGAGTTGAATTGAATAAATTCATCAAAAAACAAAATAAAAGTTAACTTATATAAAACTATTATTTGTTATGTGTATATACTATATGCTATCAAGATAATTTATGTGTGTAGATGTTAGATAGAAAAGGATTAGGATACCCTCGGATCGTAAAGAAAGAGTCAACCTCCATAACCGAGCCAATATCAAAGTCAATAGCTGAAATAGAGGCTCATTTTAAAAGTAACCCTGTTAAAGTGGATATTGTGGAAAAATGTAGTACTGGACCCAGAAACGATAGTATAACTGATAGGTAGAGTATAGTTAAAAAATATATGGTCAAGCTCGAGTTCCTAAACTCATATGAGTGTGGTGAGTTCTTAAACTCATAATGTGTGGTATGTTTGACGAACTTAGTATAGTTAGGTGTGAATGGATTATTGAGTATAATAGGAATATATAGATTACTAAGCAATTGATCCTTGTTGAAGGCGTTAGAAATAGGTAGTATTAGTATTACTTGAATTTATGTGTTCTATGATGTGTATAGAATAGGTATGTGGGTATAATGTAATATTCTTAACTTTTGTAAAAGTTGTAGCAACGAATCCTGACTTTTGTGTCACAAAAGAATAATGAATGTTTAAAGCAGTATGTGCTATGTGCTATGAATATGAATCTATGTTGGATTAATGAAATAAGTTGGTATAAAGATAGTAATTATTTATCTGAACACTAGTTAATACAGTAAACTAAAATTTCAAAATCCAATATTTTGAATATATGATTATTTAAGTAGAAAATTTCGCGTTATATGTTAAATGTATACGATAAGGCTTAGAATGTAAGTTAATAAGGAATAATTTATGATAATGCCGACAAGACGAAAACAAAACCAAAGGGCAGAAGAAATTGTCAACAAAGCTGGAGAACAACCAGATCCGATACAGAATTTTGCGAATATTATTGCTCAAGTTATGCAGAACGGAATATCATCGTTGGGAAATCAGCCACATAATCAATTGGCGAACTTCAAAGACTTCAAGGTAGTCGAACCGCCAGGATTTAGAGGATTAACTGACCTTGTAGACGCGTTTGTGATAGTTAGGGTAATGGCGGGCCAAAAGACAGCTTTTGTCACCTATACGATAAAAGGGGAGTCAAATTTTTGATGGGAGTCAAATCAAACTAGAGCCGGAGAAGGGAGTAGTGGTAGTAGGACTGGGAAAAAAAGAAAGGAGAACATTTTGGGAATACCAGAAATAGGCCAGAAGGTGGAAAGAAACATGTTATGCAGTGTGGGAATTGCGGAAAGAATCACTCAGGAGAGTGTCTTAAAGATAAGTTTGTGTGTTATAAGTGTGGGCAGAAGGGACATATCTCTCCCAACTGCCTAATCCTAGGATGAATAGTGAGTGTTTCAGATGTGGATCAACGGAGCATAAGGTGAAGGACTGTATAAAAAGGAGAATGGAGGCAGGAAGCGTAAATATGAGGAAAAATAGCTGGACGCTGGTGACAATGGGACCAACTTCAAGAAACAAACCAACAGAATAAACTGCAAGAGTCTTCAACATGACTGTTCAGGATTCGGTAGCAACCGGGGATGGAACTCCAGGTATTATTCGAATAACTTTTATTTTCTTATATATAATTTTCCTATATATAGTAAATTATTTTATTAAGAAATTTTGAAGGAGAAATTTGAGTTCTATTAGAAATCAAATTTCTGTTTAAGCAGATAGACAAGCTTTATGCTGAATAGTTAAAGATCAGTTGGATCAATTATGATCGAGATCTACTTGTAATGATTGTGTATGCTATGTACCCTTGTATGTATAAGTTTTAAAATGGTGATTCCGGGGACGGAATCTTTATAAGGGAGGGTGAATATAATAACCCGATACTTTCTATTTAATTAAATCAGAAATTTTGTCTATGGAAATATGTGACAGGTAATGTGTGTGTGTGTCTATATATATATATATACATGATAAATAAAATTTATTTATTACATTAATTATTGTAAATAATTTTTTTTAGAATTATTGATCATTATAAATTATATTCTTATAACAATTAATTTTATATAGTAAAAATATTTTTATTATTTATTTTCCATGAAAATATGATTATTATATTATTTAAATAATATATGAAAGGATTATAGACTTATTATAATAACTATTTTATTATATGAATTTATTTCATATTAATTATATTAATTATTTTAACTTAATAAATAATGTTATATATGCCAGATAAATCAGATATAGAATCCAAACCCTAATTTTGGATTTTAATTGAGGAATGAGAATATTAATTATATTTCAGTGCTATAAATATGTACTGTATGTATGTATTTATAATGGTTAGCCAATTATGGTACACTATTACAAAACCTTAATATTAAACTAATAAACCCTAATACATAAGTTAATTACGACTGTAAGAATTGTTAAGTTATTATGTTATGTGACTTATGTCGTGTAATATAGAATTTAAAGTTAATTATGAAAACCCTAATTATACTTAGGAAACCTAATTAATTAGAAACCCTAATTAATATTTAGAAATCCTAATTTTTAGAAACCCTAAATTTTAAATTATAAATCCTAATTTGCTAATTGTGAACCTTAATCGCTTATTGGAAAACTTAATGCTAATTAGTGGGTCTTAACCTAATTAGCAAGTTCTAGGTAATTAAAAACCTAAACTATTTTAGAAACTAAAATTTTATTTAAAACCCTATATGGAAATCCTACAAATTATTTGTGCTAAATCTTAGGGTTAAACCCTAAGCATTAAACCCTAAAGGTCAAACCTTAAGGATTTGTCAAGATTACAAGTTTGCCATTAAAATTTCAAGGCTAATGACCTAAATACCCTTTTTGTCCCATTCTTGAATTGGTTGCTTGCAAATCTTTCCATATCTTGGCAAGTCACCAACTCGAGATAATATCACATGCTCAAATCTCCAGCACACAGCCCTTTATCAGCCAATTCATTGCATCTAAATAATATATATAGAGTAAGAGAGGGAAGTGATCATATTTGCTCATTTTCACACAAACACACCTCCAAGACTTTCTCTATCTAAAACCCACGAATTATAGTAGTGTATCAGTCCCTAAATAAAGCCCCATTATCACCTATAGTAAATCAGAAGCCAGATTCAAGCATTAATCAAAGTGAGGTATAAAACCTAAACCAAAAATCTTATCCTTGATCCTTTGTTAAAAGTTATGTTTGAGTGTTAATATATGTTGGTTATAATGTGTATTGATGATCTGGGTTGATAGATGTTAGATCAATAACATCTATAGTCTCGGATTTGAAGTTTTTCACCATTCATTCATTCATTCACCTGAATAGTCACAAAAGGACTAATATAACTTCTATATATCCAAAATAATATTACATTTCCCAGGTTCTTTGTAACCCATTCGTTTGTTCTTGTCATAATATCAAATATATTACAATCGTTCACCTATACTATTACATAATTAATCTAAGGTTAAGTCTTAGCCTTGCCCTTGTCCTTGCAGAGCCTTGATCCGCTCGATCTTGGCTGTGTTCATATGGTTCAAGCAAGAGTGAGCATGACTAGCTCAGCAAGTACTACAATTCTAATAAACAACATGCTTGAAACATAGAACTCATATATCTTCAATAACTGAACAATAGTTACGAAGTACTATCGATAATTCAAAATAGCACTTCTTTTCCTTCAAAATGTTTTACACAACCATACTCGATAGAATAACAATTATGGCTCAAGTCTATGAGCATATCATAAGTTCTTTTGAAAAGGACAACCCGACACTAAGTCAAGTAAGTCCATCATAGCTTACGAGCACTTACGGTGATCATTCATCATAGTACTACATGTTGATCGACACTATTTCATTAAGCGTGTATACGTTTAAGTTGTAGCAACCTCACGTGCTGTCGTTAAATGACAAAAACATTTTAGCATACTTGGTCTTGATTGAAAACCATGCCAATATAACTTGGTAACATTAATCATGCTTGATAGATTCATAATATAAGTCTAAGCCAGAAAGAATTGGCTTTAGACTTCATCGTTAAAAACTTCATGCGAAAGAATACATGAATTACAAAGCTTGTCGGTGAAGAAGCTGAACAAGGGTTAGAATACTTGCCTTTAGCGTCGCTTCTTGATTAACACACGTACACTTTAAGTCTCTATGATTCTACAATACATAATCATATAACGTACCACATTAGGTATTATACAATCAAGTATGTATACTATTATATCTTACCCTTCATCTCAATGTAAATCCTAACTTAGATTAGTTATTTAGGGTTTTAGGCTTTCATTCGTCATTCACATTCCGCTCATCTTGATTGATTATTAACTCTTAATCAACATGCATTAGTGTCTTACAAGTACCTTACAATGTCTTAACCATGTTATGATTACATCTTAATTCATTACTAACAAGTTCTCTTTTCTTACACTTGAAACTATTCTTCACTATCAAATTTCTTGGATGTAGCCTTGCGGCTTCAAGAATTACTACGTCTCTCGCTGCTTGCGGCGCGAGTTAGCGATGTGCAAGGTTCGACCTCATCTTTGCGGCATGGGGCCTTTTAAACTTGGAGTCGCGCATACTGGCCGCGGACTCTGTGCCTCGAACAATTATCTGATTTTAAATTTTTCTGAACTTCCGGACGCATAACTTCTTCGTTTTAAGTCCGAATTGGTCCGTTCAAAAGCCTACGGTTCACAAATTTCATAATCTCTGGTTCATGCAAGAATTTTATCTATTTGACTTTGTTTGCTAAAATTTCACCTATGAGTTCATTTTTATCGAAAGCGATAAGCGTTAAGTGAGCGTTCAGCGCTTCGTTCTTCGTTTCAAGTCGAAATTCGGTCATTTTGAGTCCGCACTCTATAATGACCAATATGACTTGTCTCCATCGAAAACCAACGTTTCCGACTTCAAACACAAAATCGACTTCCATTCAGGAGAATTTCACGAATTCGACGATAATCGTCGATCGTCGTGTGAATTCCGCAAATCTTCATTCTTAATGATTCTAAATGGATTTCAACCAACATAAGATCATTACAAGTTACTTATTAACCCATCTCATAAACAAGGTAGGTTTTGACTCATTCTCATAAGTCATTAACTTATACAACTTATGAACTAAAAATCTACATGTTCATGACTTATGAACAACTTAAGTCCTTGATCAAAGTTCTCATGCTATAATCAACATACTAATCATCATATGACAACTTATAATAAGTTCTTCATGGCTCTAGCAACTTATTAATGTTCAAGTTGCTTATTCAACTTATTAGAACTAAGTTCATTCCTTATTAACTTATTACATGATCTTAGCATACATGTTCATTAATAACACTTCCCTTATCAACCTATTCTAATAGAGATGAAAGAATATTGAACACAAGATCAATACCTTTGAAGTCTAACTTCTTCTTCTTGGAAATCTAACAAAAGAAGCTTTGGCTTAAAAGTGCTTATTTTCTCTACCAAATAAGTGGCTTATATTTGAGAGGAAAGTTGGATGAAAATAATAACCCTCAAAATGAAATGAAGCTCTTGTATTTATAGGCTAACTAAGGTTAGGGCATTTTAGACATTAAATCACCCACCTCCTTATTACACCTCCTCATTTCCACCTCCTCAATCATCCACCTCCTTACTATTCATTGTGTGCTCATCACTTCACTTGCTCACCACACATTATGTTTGCCCATCAAGCTTACCCATTTCCTACTTGGTTTGACCCATGGATCATGGCTAAATCATTGGGCTTTGATAATTAATCTAGCTTCTCTTCTTAATGGGCTCATGCTACAATAGTTTGGGCTTATGATAATCAAACACTTGGGCTTGATGATCACATACATTGGACTTCTATATTAGACTATCAATCCTGAAGTCCATTACCTTAAATTATATAACTTAACATTTATACCCCATTATAATCTTCATATACTTACTTCGTATATTAATTAAGTAATATATACGTTATTTCATTCTTCATACATAATAGTACAATACATGGTATTATACTTACACTCTTTACTTTCATATAATGTATACACATTATATAATCACAACTCTCTTCCTTTAACGCTTAATAACCTAACGTTCCCAAATTAAGTCCGCATGCGAAATATTACGTTTTCCATACTTAGGTTATTATTACATAATCGATCTCACCTCGATATTATAACGTTACGTATTTCTCGGAAGTTCAAAAATAATTCCCGAGCAGAAATCGATGAATAGTGTTTTTCAGAAAATTTCTCGAAAAACATTTATTTTTGTTTTAGAAATTCAAACACTTTAATTCTCCCACGTAGTTAAAATACTACGACGTTCCGACCTTTCTAGGTTATAGAACGACCTTCATCTTCTCAACACGTAATAATAATAAATAATATTATTTTATTCATTATTAAAAGTAATTACAAAATATTCGATTTTCGGGCGTTACACTCTCTCCCCTTATAAGGATTACATCCCGAATCTAAGCTTAAAAAAAAAAATTACACAAATAAATGCGGGTAATTCTTTTCATCATTTCTTCTAACTCCCACGTTGTTTCTTACGCATCGTGGTTCTTCCATATCACCTTCACGGAAGGTATGACTTTATTCCAGCAGAACTTGTTCTTTTCTATCGATAATTTGAATCGGCGTTTCCTCGTCGTTAAGTCCTTCTCGACATGGATAGGCTCATATTCTATCACGTGCTTATAATCCAAACATAGGGGCGTAACACGGATCGTGAAATACATTATGTATTATTCTAGAGTGCGGAGTAACGCTATCATATAAAATACCTCACCCACCCGTTTTAATACTTGAAAGGTCCTATAAACCTCGGACTTAATTTCCCTTCTTTCCAAAATGTATCTTTCCTTTCGAGGGAGATACTTTTAGAAATCGTCTGAACCTACTTCAAACTCTCGATTCTCTCTATGCGGATCCGTAAACTTCTTACATGCATGTTTGAACGCTAGAAGGCATCATCGAATCTTCTTGACAATATCCATTATCATTTGCACCAATTACGGTCCCAACATTGGCGTTCTCCTACCTCATCCCAATACGGTGGCGTTACGCATTTTCTCCCATACAAAGCTTTATGGGTGGCATACCTATGCTTGCATGATAACTATTGTTATCATAAACTCCACTAATGGTAGATGATCATCCCAACTACCCTTGAAATCCATGGCGCAAGATCTTAGCATATCTTCTAATGTCTGAATTGTCCTCTCGCTCTCATCCATCCGTACATGGATGATCGTTGTACTCGACTTCAAGCTGCGTTCCCAAGCTGCTCTTGTAGACTCCTCCAAAAGTTCGGCGTGAATCGTGGATCACGATCGACCTGATCGATCTTGGCACTCCATGTCTAGAGATTATTTCCTTAATATAAAGTCTAGCTAATTGGTCTAAGTTATACTTAACCCTAATTGGCAAAAAAGTGAGTAAAACTTAAATCAATGGGTCCACTATTACCCAAATCGCATCATACCCCTTACGAGTAGTCGGAAGTCCTACCACAAAATCCATCGTGATATTCTCCCATTTCCACTCCAAAATTTCTAATGATTGTAACAAGCCACTTGATGCGTTGATGTTACGGCCTAACTCTCGACAAGTTAAGCACCTACTAACGTGCTATTCGGCTATCTCTCTCTTTCATGTTTAAATACGAAAAACTTCTGTGAAGATCTTGATACATCTTAGTGCTACCGGGATGAATCGAAAACCTTGAACTATGAGCCTCTTGTAGAACACTGCTCCTTTAATTACCGTCTCATTGAACCCAAATTCTTCCTTCAAATCTCAATAACCCCTCGTTATCAAGGCTGTATTTACTATCTTTTTCATTGGTAATGCTCCTTTATATGGTCACACTCATCCGTTTTGAGTTGCACCTCCTTGACTCTTTCTCGATGGTAGATTGCATCTCCGTTTGCAAACAACATTTGTCCCGTTTCACTTGGCAGCTTCACTTCCAACTCCATCCTAGCCATCTCTGTTATTAACTTTCGGTTTGAGTAGTTAACAAAGACAACTTTTCCCGACCCTTCCTACTTAGGGCGTCGGGCAACTACATTGGCTTTTCGGGTGATCTGAGTTTCACGATCGTAATCCTTTATCAACTCCG
Source organism: Panax ginseng (assembly GCA_020205605.1). NCBI lineage: Eukaryota > Viridiplantae > Streptophyta > Magnoliopsida > Apiales > Araliaceae > Panax > Panax ginseng. Next base: position 50,972,187 of record CM035143.1, on the reverse strand, counting down.
ACCATCTCCTCTGCCTCATATTCAACTCATACGTGTGAAGATATATTTTAGACTTTTGTGGTCCGTGTATATCTCACATTTTTCTCCATAAAGATAATGTCTCCATATCTTTAGAGCAAAAACTCTGCGACGATTCGAGATCATGAGTAGGATAAACTTTCTCATAATCCTTCAAGCTTTAGATGCATCTGTAATGACCTTGCCATCTTTGCATGAGCACGCATAACCAAGTCCTCTGTCTGAAGCATCGCTATAAACTACAAAATTTCACGTGTCATCGGGTAATGACAAAACAGGTAGCTTCACTCGACCTCTTCTTCAATTCTAAAAACTATCCTCACATTTCTCCGTCCATCGCGTACTTCACCGTCTTCCTCGTCAAGTTAGTCAGCGGAGTAGCTATCTTCAAAAATCTGGATAAATCTTGATAGTAACCCGCTAACCCTAGGAAACTCCGCACCTCGATTCGGCATTTTGGGTTGTTCCCAATTCATCACGGCTTCCACCTTATTTGGATCCACTGAAATCCCCTCATAGTCAATGACATGACCTAAAAGCGCACCTTCTCTAACCAAAATTCACACTTCATGAATTTATTACAACTTCTCCTTCCTTAATGTCTCTAACACTAATCTTAGGTGTTGACATGATCTTACGGCGTCTTAGAGTAGACTAGAATATCATCTATAAACACCCTGACGATGAATTTGTCCAAGTATTGTTTGAACACTCTGTTCATCATATCCATGAATCTATTTGGTGCATTTGTCAACCCAAACGACATCACTAAAAACTCGTAATGACCATATACTTGAGTCCTAAATCTTTGTCTTTGGCACATCCTCCTTCCTAACCTTCAATTGATGATACCCGATTCTTAAATCTATTTTAGAAAAATACTTAGCCCCTTTCAATTGATCAAAGAGATCATCGATCTTGGGCAATGGGTATTTATTTTTTATCGTTAACTTGTTCAATTCTCTATAGTCGATACAAAGTCTTAACGATCCGTCCTTCTTCTTGACAAATAATAATCAGGTGCTCCCCACGGTGAGACACTTTCGGTTGAATGTACTTCTGTCCAGCAGTTCTTGCAATTTGCACCATCAACTCCTTCATCTCCTTTGGCGCCATACGATACGGTGCCACAGAAGCTGGTGCGCTCACAGCACAATGTCTATCACAATTACATCTCCCTATCCGTGGGAAGACCGGGCAATTCACTCGAAATACATCGGCGAATTCTCTCACTATAGGTATTTGTTCCATGGTTGCTACCACTCTCTGGGTATCAACAACATAGCACGAGATAACCTCGCACCCCTTCCTCAATAATTTCCTAGTTTGTGTCATGGTTAAACAACCACGAGCGTCCGTGATCTATTCTCGTAAAATACTACTACGAGGTTGTTCTAACGTCTTAATGTCACACATTTCTTTTGACAATCTATAATTGCCCCATGGTTTACTAACCAATCCATTCAGAAATTACATGAATTCTCCTAACTTTATTAGTAATAAATCTCTAGATAATTTACAACCCGTATATCTCTGCAACAACTCCTATGAACATTTTCAATGAGAATTATCTCTTCGTTTGCTACCTTAATATTTAAAGGTATAGGCAACTTTTAGGAAGTAATCCTAATCGTCTAGCAAAATCGCATGCTATAAGCGAACAAGTAGCACCCGATCAAGCAACACATCGCATTGATATCGTTGATCGGAATAATACTGCGACGGCGTCCCCGATGCAACCGCATCTTGGTATCATATTAAAATCGACCCATCGGCCTACCCATGCTTATTTGGACCACTAATAGCTAACTTACCACTATTAGCGCCCCGGTTCCGTCCGTCCCCTTCTTGGGCGATTCTTAGCCATGTGGTCGATTGATCCACACACAAAGCATCCATGGTTCTTCTTGGACTTGGACAATTTGGCGCAATGTGCCCCTCCTATCCACAGATTGTGAGCAGGCCCTTCCCTTGAGGCAGACTCCTAAGTGAGTCTTCCCACAGTCTTATGAGGCCTCCATTCTTCTCTTGGTCTCCTTGCTTCCTCCGGTATTCCCAGAGCTAAATACCTTCCTCTTGACCCTCGCCACTTCCACTTTGGCTCCCTCAATCTTGACTCTCCGTCAACCTTTCCTTATTCTTCTTTTCTTTGTGGTATTGGCTCAACGCCTCACTACCACCTTCGGCGATTATCGCCTTCTCTAAGCGGTTCCAAAAAGTACTTTGAAACACCAAAATATGGTTATAGAGCCGGGGTTTCAAGCCCCTTTCGAACCATCATCGCCTTCCTCACCTCGGTATCCACTTGGTGTGGGCGAACCTCGCCAGTTCATTGAACTTGGCAGCATATTGGGGAACCGTCATGTCCCCTTATTTCAACTCAAGAAACCTCATCTCCATCCTTCCCTGCATGCTCGTGGGAAAGTAGTTCTCGAAGAATATCTCCTTGAACCTATCCCGATTGGCTTCCCACCAAAAGTTGGCCTCTCCCTTCATCATATAGGTCACAAAGGCAACCTTCTGGGCCTCGTCAACATTTGCAATTACAAATGCCTTCTCTATTTCCTTAACCCACGTTTGGGCTTCGATCGGGTCCGTAGTTCCTTTGAACTCCGGCGGACCCACGCTTTTGAAATCCTTAAAGGTCGTAGCTCGTGCTACTCCCGGATTTACGGGGATATTAGCCCCTGTTCTATTAAATGCGGCGGTTATTAAGTTAACAAACTCCTGCATCGGATTAACCGGACCTCCCTCCGGTTGATTTACGTTCGTACCTTGATTATATTGCACTCTTCTCGGCGACATTTTACTGATACAATAAACACATTGCGTTATTATTCCCTTCTTTATTAGTTATCATTAATATTAAATGATAACGTCAACATCCATAACACATTGCTTTCCATAAAAAGATCTTTATATTCATTCTCGTAGTATAATACTACATTGGTTACATACACAGCCTAAGCTGATTACATTACTTTCCCGCTATCGCTTTCCAAAAATTGGGATTTACAAAAGACTACCCTTTACTATACAAAAAGGGCTTTACGTCACTACTACTTACAAAATGTTTACATACTACCTTAAATACCACTAATCTACATCTGCCTCAAGGCATTATCAAAATCTGCCTTGGCAAGACTGACAATGATATCACGGCTAATAGTATGCCGTGTTTGCCCCACCTCTATAGGATATCCAGCTACCTACTGCTGAAAATCCATATGAGAGCTCCTATAGATATAGGACATTCTCCTATCTTACACCTTAGTCTTTAGCTCCTCCTTGAGCTCAAAGACCTTGTGCTTTAAATCATGGACTTTGTCCTTAGTCAAAATCCGTTCATCATGCTCCTGCTCCCACATGGACTCGACATCAGTCTTGTCCTCTCTAACAATTTGGAGCTACGCCTTGACTCCTTAACTTCACAGCGGTAATGGATATTTCTATCCAACAACACATGAACAGAGACATCATCGACCCCGGAGCTATCTCGGTTGCTATAGCCTTTGGGTTAAAGGAGAGCTGTCTCTACCTCCTCCTCTATCATCCCGTCGAAACAACGACATATAGTCGACTTCCTCTGAGTCTCGAGACTCAATAATCACTACTTACAGCTCTGCTTTTATAGGGTTCGGTAAAAACTCTATTTGGTTCATGATTCTTCTTCACTAATGGCGATCACTAACAAACATCTAGTTTACTCTGACATCTACACAACACAATTAAGTTGATTAGTACACGTCGGTAGAATAATAAAACACATAACATAATCATAATGCATTTTTATAAGGTTATTTTCTTCTTGTACTTCTTTGACTCCTCTTAAGGTTATGACTTAAGGTTTTAATTCCCCCTTAAGTTTTATAACCTAATGCTTTGATACCAACTGTGGCCCCCCAAATCAAGGTCTCTTCCAACTTGAGACGAGATGGTGCTTCTGCAGTACTACCATTCATTCATTCATTCACACGAATAGTCACAAAAGGACTAATATAACTTCTATATATCCAAAATAATATTACATTTCCCAGGTTCTTTGTAACCCATTCGTTTGTTCTTGTCATAATATCAAATATATTACAATCGTTCACCTATACTATTACATAATTAATCTAAGGGTTCGTCTTACGCTTGCCCTTGTCCTTGCAGAGCCTTGATCCAGCTCGATCTTGGTACGTGTTCATATGGTTCAAGCAAGAGTGAGCATGACTAGCTCGACAAGTACTACAATTCTAATAAACAACATGCTTGAAACATAGAACTCATATATCTTCAATAACTGAACAATAGTTACGAAGTACTATCGATAATTCAAAATAGCACTTCTTTTCCTTCAAAACGTTTTACACAACCATACTCAGTAGAATAACAATTATGGCTCAAGTCTATGAGCATATCATAAGTTCTTTTGAAAAGGACAACCCGACACTAAGTCCATAAAGTCAAAATCATAGCTTACGAGCACTTTTGGTGATCGACTCATAGTACTCTATGTTGATCGACACTACATTCATTAAGCGTGTATACGTTTAAGTTGTGGCAACCTCACGTGCACAATCGTTAAGCGACAAAAACATTTTAGCATACTTGGTCTTGATTGAAAACCATGCCAATATAACTTGGTAACATTAATCATGCTTGATAGATTCATAATATAAGTCTAGCCAAAAGAATTGGCTTTAGACTTCATCGTTAAAAACTTCATGCGAAAGAATACATGAATTACAAACTTGTCGGGATTTGAATTGGGAACAAGGGTTAGAATACTTGCCTTTAGCGTGCGCTTCTTGATTAACACCGCGTACACTTTAAGTCTCTATGATTCTACAATACATAATCATATAACGTACCACATTAGGTATTATACATCAAGTATGTATACTATTATATCTTACCCTTCATCTCGATGTAAATCCTAACTTAGATTAGTTATTTAGGGTTTAGGGCTTTCATTACGTCATTCACATTCCGCTCATCTTGATTGATTATTAAATCTTAATCAACATGCATTAGTGTCTTACAAGTACCTTACAATGTCTTAATCATGTTATGATTACATCTTAATTCATTACTAACAAGTTCTCTTTTCTTCTACACTTGAAACTTTTCTTCACTATCAAATTTCTTGGGTGGCCTTGTGGCTAAAATTACTCTGTGTCTCTCGCTTGCTGTGGCGCGAGTTAGCGATGTCAAGGGTTGACCTCATGTTGTGGCATGGGCCTTTTAGGCTTGGAGTCGTGCTACGGCGCGGACTCTGTGCCTGAGACAATTTTGCAGTTTTTAAATTTTTACCAACTTCCCGGACGCATAACTTCTTCATTTTAAGTCCGAATTGGTCCGTTCAAAAGCCTATGGTTCACAAATTTCATAATCTACGCGTTCATGCAAGAATTTTATCTATTTGACTTCGTTTGCTAAAATTTCACCTATGAGTTCATTTTTATCGAAAAGCGATAAGCGTTAATGAGCGTTCAGCCTTTCGTTCTTCGTTTCAAGTGTCGAATCCGGTCATTTTTTGAGTCCATGACTCTATAATGACCAATATGACTTGTCTCCATCGAAAACCAACATTTTTGACTTCAAACACAAAATCGACTTCCATTCCAGAAATTTCACGAATTAAGCGATAATAAATCGATCGTGTGAATTCCGTCAAATCTTCATTCTTAATGATTCTAAATGGATTTCAACCAACATAAGATCATTACAAGTTACTTATTAACCCATCTTATAAACAAGGTAGGTTTTGACTCATTCTCATAAGTCATTAACTTATTCAACTTATGAACTAAAAATCTACATGTTCATGACTTATTAACAACTTAAGTCCTTGATCAAAGTTCTCATGCTATAATCAACATACTAATCATCATATGACAACTTATAATAAGTTCTTCATGGCTCTAGCAACTTATTAATGTTCAAGTTGCTTATTCAACTTATTAAAGCTTAAGTTCATTCCTTATTAACTTATTACATGATCTTAGCATACATGTTCATTAATAACACTTCCCTTATCAACCTATTCTAATAGAGATGAAAGAATATTGAACACAAGATCAATACCTTTGAAGTCTAACTTCTTCTTCTTGGAAATCTAACAAAAGAAGCTTTGGCTTAAAAGTGCTTATTTGCTCTACCAAATAAGTGGCTTATATTTGAGAGGAAAGTTGGATGAAAATAATAACCCTCAAAATGAAATGAAGCTCTTGTATTTATAGGCAACTAAGGTTAGGGCATTTTAGACATTAAATCACCCACCTCCTTATTACACCTCCTCATTTCCACCTCCTCAATCATCCACCTCCTTACTATTCATTGTGTGCTCATCACTTCACTTGCTCACCACACATTATGTTTGCCCATCAAGCTTACCCATTTCCTACTTGGTTTGACCCATGGATCATGGCTAAATCATTGGGCTTTGATAATTAATCTAGCTTCTCTCTTAATGGGCTCATGCTACAATAGTTTGGGCTTATGATAATCAAACACTTGGGCTTGATGATCACATACATTGGACTTCTATATTAGACTATCAATCCTACAAGTCCATTACCTTAAATTATATAACTTAACATTTATACCCCATTATAATCTTCATATATTTTTATATTATATTAATTAAGTAATATCGTTACCTCATTCTTCATACATAATAGTACAATACATGGTATTATACTTACATTCTTTATTTTCATATAATGTATACACATTATATAATCACAACTCTCTTCCTTTAACGCTTAATAACCTAACGTTCTCAGATTAAGTCCGCATGTGAAATATTATGTTTTCCATACTTAGGTTATTATTACATAATCGATCTCACCTCGATATTATTATAACGTTACGTATTTCTCGGAAGTTCAAAAATAATTCCGGAGAAATCGATGAATAGTGTTTTTCAAAAAATTTCTCGAAAAACATTTATTTTCGTTTTAGAAATTCAAACACTTTAATTCTCCCACGTAGTTAAAATACTACTGACGTTAACGTTTCTAGGTTATAGAAACGACCTTCATCTTCTCAACACGCATAATAATAAAAATAATATTATTTTATTCATTATTAAAAGTAATTACAAAATATTCGATTTTTTTAGATCTTGCTCATGTGTTATGTTTTGGTCTAGAAATTGTTATGAACTTGTACTATTACATGTATACTATAATATTTGATTAATAGGTAGCCCAGAAATATTTTATGCAGTGAATTACACATGGTCAAACATAGCCCCTCGATAATTGCTTATGCATGTTCTTGTTGCTCAAGAACACCTAAGGCGACGCTTTTTGTCTCCAAAGGCTTTAGCGACAGACTTAGTTAATTTTAATTAATTAATTTCCAAAAATCATTTAAAAATAGAAATTTATTTCTGAAAATTACAAAAATAATTTTAAAAATAATTTTAAGTTATAACGATTAACTTTTAATAATTTGACATATTTTTCATAAATATTACTACCTCCGTCCCACAATGAGTGATTTTTTAGGTTTAATATTTTTTCCCAAAATAAGTGATGTGTTAGAACTCCAATACAATTTTTAAAATATTTTCTCATATATGCCCTTATGCATCCAATGGTATTTATTGCATCTTGCAGTCACTACAACTAAATGACACTCATTAACTCTTCAACTTCAAAGAAAATATATTAAGGATATTTTTGCCATTTTAGCTTGTGTATTGGTATGTGTGATTTCAGTTAAGAAATTACTTATTATGGGACAGAGGTAGTAGTATTTATTTGAATATTATTGATATTTAATTTATTTCATAAATGCATTAAATAAATTAATTAAAAATAATTTTATTATATTAAAATCATTTTAAATGATAATAAAGTATTTAAAAATATTTGAAGTTATAAAATATGACTTTTAATATTTTAAAGCAAATTTAATTAATTATTTAATATTAATGATATTAAATTTATTTAATAATTATATTAAATAAATTAATTTAAAAATGATTTTAATATTAAAAAAATCATTTTAAATAAAAATAAAGAGTTTAAAAATATTTCAAGTTATAAAATATAACTTTCAATATTTAGAGGTAAATTTAATTAATTATTTACTATTAATGATATTAGAGTTATTTAATATTTATATTAAATAAATTAGTTTAAAAATAATTTTAATATTATAAAATCATTTTAAATGAAACTAAGGTGTTTAAAAATATTTTAAGTCATAAAATATAACTTTCAATATTTAAAAGTAAATTTCATTAATCATTTAATATTAAATGTTATTTGATTTATTTAATAATTATATTAAATAAATGGTTATAAAGTGGTTTTATTAATTTAAAAATCATTTAAAAAGGTTATAAATGAATTAAAATATTTTAAATTATATTTAATGACTTTTAATAATTTGATAAATAGTGCATTAATATTTAAATATTAATTGTAATTATTTAAAAATGATTTTAAATGTTTTAAAAATCATTTAAGTGTAATATTAATACTTTAAAAATATTTTGAGTTATTATATATAACTTTAATATTTTGGCAATGGGTTTATTAATAGTTTAATATTAATGATAATAGAATTATTTAATATTTAAATCATTTAATAATGATTCCGGTGTTTGAAAATTCATGATAAATTATAATAATTATTTAAAATTTATTATAAGGCTATGAAAAATTATATGACTGATATTTAAATTATTCAAAATAATATTAAAGATACAGAATAGAGTTTTAAACTCGAGAATTATCAGATAAAGTCGTCGGTACACCAAATTAACTTTAAAATTGATCCAGACTTAGATAGTTTGACTGTATTAATGTTTGTTTGTGATCCAATGACTATTAAATATGTGTGACAATGTGATTATGTTATGTGTTGACTACAAATAGCAATACTATGTGTTATAGTATGTTATTCTAATCAAACAAATGATAGGTCTTGATATAAAAGTAAAACTAAGTTTCGTAACTATAAGCAGCAGATCAAACAAGTATCTTACATTTGCATTTACTTTATGCAATGGACATGTGTAAGAAAGTTTTAGAATTATATTATCGTTGTACCAGATTATTAACTCTATCGGTATCGATTATGTTTCCAATCATTTGTATTCATATAAGTTCTTAAATTATCCGATTATTGTTTATCAACACAGTATTATTGTATAATTCAGATATTTATTTTGTTTGTTAATTTCTAAATATGGTTATACAAGTGTACCCACTTGGATAATCATTGTATTTAATCACATGTTGATGCATACCTATTAATTTCTAGTATGTATACGTTGACTTAAAAGTCGTCTAAGCTATTTGACCCAGATAGACACAAATTTAGAAATATCGTTGAACATGATCGAACTTTATTGTAACCAACCAAATTGTTTTAGTTTAGATTCCCGACTAAGTATGAACATCCCGATTAAGGAAAACTTTTATGTGCCTAAGGCGGATGTGTTGAATGAAGATATCGTTATTATATGTAGTATTGATCAATACAAGGCACATTGGGCAGATCACCCTCGCTCCCGTAAGTTATGACAATTTGAGGATGAAGTTATGTTAAACCTTATCGAAAATTTAAAATAAAGTGTTAGTTCCTAGAGGCACAATAGTTATCTAGAAGGGGGGGTTGAATAGATATTAAAAACTTTTCCTTGTATTATGACAGTTTTTTATAATGATCTTAAGCACAGCGGAATTAAGGTTTCTTAGAAATCCCTTTTAGATAGTGAGTTAATGAGAGAGGCAGTTATAATAGTTATAGCAATTATAACAAGAATGAAATAGACACAATTATTTTTAAGTGGTTTAGAGCACTTAAAGCACTTAGTCCACTCTTCTACTCCTCGAGTAGGAAATCCACTAAGGATGTCTTTTACACTTTCTGAATCTCACAGATTCCTTCTAGACCAGCAGTCTAGGCACTTCTAAGTTCACTCTTGAACTCTTCAAGTCCAGCAGACTTGGCTCTTCACAGTTCACTTAGAACTCTTCAAGTCCTTCTGACTTGGAACTCTTACTTCAGTTGATTGATAGTTGTTGAGTTGTGATTGAGGCTAATCAGTTGCAGTTAAGCACTTGTTCGAAAGAACTAAGTAGTTGAGCAAGGTTCCTCTTTTTCTCAGATCGTAGAGTTGAGCGTTGAGTGTTCTTGTGCATTTTTGTTCAATACTTGCTTGCATCTTTTCATCTGCATATGTTCTGCATATATGTGATTCTTGAAATCTTTCCATTGAAGCCTTTTGTTGAAGCATTAAATACGTTTGACATTTCTAAACGTTGATGGAGACTTTTCTGCACATCTTCTGAATTGCATTCTGGCCCACTGACACAGCAGCCTGCTTTCTCACCTAACACCTGAAAAGGTTTTTTTCCTCTGTTCTATGGTCCTTTCCTTTGCTTCTTGAATACGTTTCTTTTGTTGAATACTAAGGATATCTTTTGTACCGTTGGGACTGGAGAGGACTTCAACGTTTCAAACCCATTCCACTTTTGTTTGAATTTTGTCTTTCAATAAAAGTAGGGCTCGATGCTTCTGACATAAGGCATATGACACTCTACGATCCATATCGTGGTGTCTTATCACATTGGTGCTTGGTCTAAAGAAAACACTACGATTTCTCTCAAGGATTTGCATACTACGATCTTTTCACACTACGATCATTACTTTCTCGTCTTGCAGACTCTACGTTTTCGAGAGCACACTACGATCTCTGAGTTAGCTTCGGCAAACGTCTGGACCATTCTATGATTTCAGAAGAGGTCCTTCAAAGCAGATACACTACGATCTTCTAAGCTCTATGATCCTGTCTTGGCTACTGCAATCTATTAATCAGCTTGGTAAACTACGATTCTTGTTGAAGCCTATCTATACGCTACAAGTCATAGATCAACCTAACATCTTTGATCTCTTTATCTATACATTCATTTATAGAATGATGAACATTAAAAGCTAAGATCAACCTAACAAATTTGATCTATCACTAAGCCCTTGTACATATATTCCTTGAAGGGCTTTACATATAATCATGAGCATTTACTTTAAACATCAAATCAAAATATGTATTCTTCCAAAAATCTCCCCCTATTTGATGTTGACATAACCAAGGAGATTTGTTTTCATGATTATCAAATTCTATATGTAGTTGCAGCAAAGTAAATATGACTTAATATTTTATTGAGCAGCTGAAATTTCTAGAGAATAAGCATGAATTTATTGATGTATGAAGACAGATATTATGTGACGCCCCCAAAATTGGTATACAACACCCATTCTGAGTCGCCAAATACATGGTACAGAAAGCAAACTATAATTTCAATAATACAAATGTCGTGTAAAATACGACAACACATACTGTGAGTTTAAATACAAATATTGTCTTCTAGAAATAGTGAGGACTGCTAAAACATCTTTCTAGAACCATCACTCCATACCCCGACTTCGATCCTCTTTATGTTCTCACCTCCTCGAGAAGAAAAATGGAACAAAAAGGAAAACAATGAGCTCAACTAGCCCAAGAAAGAATATTATGACTAAGATAATACACAAAAAATTATCATTAGTCTTCAACAGGAAAAAATCTGATAGAATATAATAGACAACAAGTTTTAGATCAACAAATGCAGCGAAAATAACAATCCATTAAAAGAGTCACGTAGAGAATGAATTCTACTATCTTCTAAGATTTAAGAGTTCATCATCAATATTTTATCCCTGTAACATCAATAAATATACATCTTTTAATCAAATATTCATCTTTGCTCTACAGGCCAAAGATATTCATTTGTATCACCAGTTGGTCATGTTCATCTCAACACCTATTCATCTTTGCACTACGGCCAAAGATATTCATCGATTAATCATTCATCTTTTTACTCTGAGCCAAAGATATTCGAGAATATCATCATTTAAGACCGAGGATGATGAAAAATATTTTAAAGAAAATGAATCCATGAGACGAGAAAGGGCAAATATTAGGGATTCGTATAATAGTTTATCCAAGATCAATAATACTTCATAATAACCAATTGTGAAGCAGAATTCAAAAATAACGATCAAAACATGGATACAATCAAAGATAGTAACCAAAATAGACATCTTGGACAAAAGGAAAATTTTTATTTTTCGGTGAATAGTGCCGTATACGTGAATAATGTTGTATACGTGAATAGTAACCCCGACACAAAAAGTTCCAAATTTGTCTAAAAAGTTCACCAATATTTTGGCATAATGATATTGAAGAAAATAATATCATTTAAGAAGAAAATAACATCCCTTACCTCAAAATAACTAGATTTCCGATCGGAATATCGGATATAAAAGCGAAGGAAGCTTATCTTCGAACAACAACTCTCAAAGTATATAAATACTCACAAAAATACGCTCGATAATCTAGAGAGAAAGAAAACTTGTTTCTGGTGTGATTTTCAATTCTAACCTAAGCGCCTATTTATAGAAAAATGCTAAAACGCCATAAGAGACTAAAATAATAAAATAATAATTTATTTTATTTTTTCTCTTACGCAACCTAAGTTGCCAACAAAGACCAGCCACCTTTGCACCAAAAATTAGCAGCCCACATGTGTTAAAACAAAAGTGGGTCCCACCCATAATTTAATTAAAATTATTTTATTTTCCGAAACTTCAGTAATTCATAGAAAATAACACGTTTATCAGAAAAATACGAATTTTATGTCCATTCCACACGAAATAGAATTCTCTACAACTTTGCAGAAGAACTTTTTTCCAAATACCTAACAAAAAATATCCAAAATTCACAAACTGATGATTTTTAATACCTCCATTCTGACAAAATACTGATAAAACACCTCAGTATTAATTCCTTCATTTATAACCACATAAAATAAATAAATACATCATTTATATCCACATCAAATAAATTTTTCCTTATCATATAAATCAATAATTAATTATTCACAAATAATATTACAGAATCACACTTATGACAACCAGGCAGTTCCCAGGAAAGAGGGGACTTTCCAATAAGGATTTCTCCTTACTGGCGCGCAATTAGGTGACCAAACCTTTCCTTGACAGAACTTTTTAGACATTGCCAATAATGTTATCTAATAATATTATTCAAATAATATGAATTATTGATCTGATAATGGGAAATATTGTGCAATGACAATTATTGAAACAACAATAATATAAACTATCAACGCAGCAATTATTGAATCAATACAATAAAATATTGAATAATAACTACTATAACAATTATTGAGTAGTGCCTTCTTATGTATGAATCAATAATTCAACAATATTGTGCAATCTGTACCTTCTTTGTGCAACCACACATATTCATTGTATTTTAACCACGTGTAACCCAACAGTGTTAACGAAACAATTACGTCGTTATTCATAAAAACTCATACTTTGTCGTTTTCTTCATCCGACAGTTATTCCGTTATGGGGCCCACAATTGACTGCGCTGTCGTACGAATATTCCCGACAAAAAGAATATTCCACGACCAAACGAATATTCCCCAACAGAAATGAATATTTTATAACCACTTGCTTATTTTGTAAAATTTTCACATTTCACCCATAACCAAAGCATTATATCAAATTAACAACTTATTAATTTAGAATAATGAATAGAGGAAAAAATTTAATTTAATTTCTAATAAGTTGGGGTCTTATAACCTCCCCTCCTTATAAAATTTCATCCTCGAAATTGACGTACGTACCTGGTGTTTCTAACAGGTGAGGGTACCTCACTTTCATTTCTAATTCTAACTCCCAGGTCATTTCTTCAATAGCATGGTTCCTCCACAAAACCTTAACTTGAGGTATAACCTTGGTGCGTAGGACATGTTCTTTCCTATCCAAGATTTTAACAGGTACCTCCTCGTACGTTAAATCTTCGACTATTTCGTCTGGTTCTAACTCAATAATATGGTTCGAGTCTTTCACATATTTACGAAGCATAGATATGTGGAAAACATTGTGAACACGAGACATACTTGGAGGTAATGCGAGTCTATAGGCCACATTTCCTATTCGGTCAAGAATCTCAAATGGACCAACAAACCTTGGATTGAGCTTTCCTCTCTTTCCAAATCTTTTAACTCCCTTCCATGGAGTAATACGTAACAGTACATGATCCCCAATATTAAATTCCACGTCCTTTCGATGAAGAACAATATAACTCTTTTGTCGATCCTGTGAGGTTTGAATACATTGTCGAATCATTTGGATCTTTTCTGTAGTCATGCGTACCAATTTTGATCCCAACAAAGTTGCTTCACCCACCTCATCCCAGCATACTGGAGAACGACACTTTCGTCCATACAACACCTCAAATGGAGCCATGCCAATACTTGCTTGATTACTGTTGTTGTAGGAGAATTTCACCAATGGGAAATACTTATCCCAACTCCCTTTGAAGTCTAGGACACCGAATCTTAATAGATCTTCAAGAGTTTGAATAGTCCTCTCTGATTGTCCGTCCGTTTGAGGATGATATGCGAACCAATCAGAATAAATCTGTGCCCATAGCTTTCTTAAGCTAACCCAAAATCTTGAAGTGAATCTTGGGTCACGATCCAAACTATGGATACCGGCATGCCATGCAATCTCACAATCTCATTCCGCGTATATCTGAGCAAGGCGCTCAAGGAATAAGTTTCTCGTATCGGTAAAAAATGAGTAGACTTGGTTAATCTATCAACAATAACCCAAATCGTATCTACGCCTTGAGAAACTTTAGGAAGACCTGTAACGAAATCCATGGTAATGTGTTCCCACTTCCAGTCCGGAATCTCAAGTGGTTGCAATGAACCTTTTGGCACTTGATGCTCCGCCTTTACTCGCTGACAAGTTAAACACCTCGAGATAAACTCTGCGATCTCTCTCTTCATATTGTTCCACCAAAATGTATGTCGAATATCATGATACATTTTGGTACTCCCAGCCCACATGTGTTAAAACAAAAGTGGGTCCCACACACAATTTAATAAAAATTATTTTATTTTCCGAAACTTCAGTAATTCATAGAAAATAGCCCGTTTATCAGAAAAATACGAATTTTATGTCCATTCCACGCGAAATTGAATTCTCTACAACTTTGCAGAAGAAAGTTTTTCCAAATTCCCAACAAAACATATCCGAAATCCATAAATTGATGATTTTTAATACATCCATTCTGATAAAATACTGATAAAACACCTCAGTATTAATTCCTTCATTTATAACCACATAAAATAAATAAATACATAATTTATATCCACATCAAATAAATTTTTCCTTATCATATAAATTAATAATTAATTATTAACAAATAATATTACAGAATCACACTTATGACAACTAGGAAGTTCCCAGGAAAGAGGGGGCTTTCCAATAAGGTTTTCTCCTTACTGGCGCGCAATTAGGTGACCAAACCTCTCCTTGATAGAACTTTCTAGGTATTGCCAATAATGCTATCTAATAATATTATTCAAATAATATGAATTATTGATCTGATAATGGAAAATATTGTGCAATGATAATTATTGAAACAACAATAATATAAACTATCAACGCAGCAATTATTGAATCAATAAAATAAAATATTAAACCGTAACTACTGTAACAATTATTGAGTAGTGCCTTCTTACTTACGAAACAATAATTCAACAATACTGTGCAATATCGTGCACTACTGTGCAACCACACATATTACTGTATTTTAACCACCATGTAACCCAACAGTGTTAACGGTAACAATTATGTCGTTATTCATAAAAACTCATACTTTGTCATTTTCTTCATCCGACAGTTATTCCATTATGGGGCCCACAATTGACTACGCTGTCGTACGGATATTCCCGACAAAAAGAATATTCCACGACCAAATGAATATTCCCCAACAGAAATGAATATTTTATAACCACTTGTTTATTTTGCAAATTTTTCACATTTCACCCATAACCAAAGCATTATATCAAATTAACACTTTATTAATTTAGAATAATGAATAAAGGAAAAAATTCAATTTTATTTCTAATAAGTTGGGGTCTTACATATTACATTTAAGTTTGACTACATCAATACAAATTAAAAATTTAACTCATCTCTATTTCTTTGACCTTTTTCTTCTCGAAGGATTTGCATATTCCTTAGCTCTCTTTTTTTTGCTTGCTTCGTCTCTCCTGACTAGATCTTCCAGCTCACTTGGGCTTAGTCCTGGATTGTGATCATGCCTATTCATGAATGCAGGATCTTCAATTGACATTCTTAGGCCTGTTGTTGTCACCTTATGAGAGCTGGTAGTTGGCCCTAGACTCCTTAAAGGTTGAGCCATTATTACTTCCTGCTGATTAGATCGTTGGGTCTGGTGGGTGGATCGTGGAGTCTACTGGTGGATTTGCGTTGTAGGAGGATTCCTTGAGGATTGAGTTTGGAATTGACCTCTGCTTTTTCCTTTGCCTCCCTGATCTCCTTTCCCTTTATTCTCCCCCTTTCTGTCAGCATCAAGGGTTCGAATGTCCTCTGAAAGATGAGTTACTCCTTGGACAAGCTCATTGAGTTGACTCTGAGTTTGAGCAATATCCTCTAGATTTTCTTGAATCAGCGCATTAAATCGAGCATCCCGTTGTTGAAGAACGACCAGTATGTTATTAGTCTGATGTCATTGGCTGATGTAAAATTGTTGGCACTCTTTTACAGCAGTTTGCAGATTGAGGAAGTTCTCCATCATTATTTTATTCTAAGCTTCCTGAGTATTCTGCAAAATAAGAACAACATCTCTGTGTCTTTTGACTGCTAGAAAATTAATGTCATCCATGTCCTTTATGCTTTGAATCATTTCATTGATGAGGTCTTTAAGTTTCTTAGTGAGCGTAGAGCTTAGGGAGCTTGGGAGATTATTTGTAGCATTGATCATTGCAGTTAATCTCATCTGAATGAGTTCAGTGTGCTCTTCAAGACTCTCATTGAGTTCCTTGATCACTTTCTTGGACATGGCTGACAAATCAGCTTTGGTGGGCAGCTCTGACAGAAGTTCATTGAGATGGGGAATTTGTGAAGGAGGTGGTGTGCTCTTGAATTGATCTTGCAATGAGTAGAGGGCAAGATCAAGATTGAAGTATTCATTGCTAGATGAGGAGGGAATGTCTGATGGAGGGGCCTGTGTTTGAGTGTGTGTAGTAGGTAACTCTACGATTTGAGGTTGAGACTCTACAATTGGGCAAGAGTCAGTGGTCGTAGAGATGATGGAAGGTGGGAGCAGTATAGAGTTGGTCAGATTAGGTTTATCAGTTACAAAATTTTGGGATTCTATAACTGGGAATTGATTTAGTGGATGTAAAATCACTTCCAACCATCGTGGAAATTCATAAAATTGACTAAATGAGGATGATGACAAGTGATTAACTCTGGAAAGGGTTGGGATAGATAGTACCTCATGTTCATTCTTTGGAGAGGAGTTATTTGTAAGTAACATCTTGGCAAAGTTGAATCTTCCTGGGAATCCATTGGCTAGCACATAGATGGCCGGATATTCTTTGAAGCTCCAAAACATGTGATTCTGAGAGTATAGAATTTGAGCTTGATGGAAAGGCATCATGGGTAGATATGAAAACAATTGCTCATAGTTAGCTCTTCTGTACCCATTTATGCCCACAGTTGTGATCTCGACCTCAATATCTTCTTCCTCTTCTCTGTCTTCGCTCGCAGGGTCCACTATATCAATGGCTTCATTTGGCTCTTTCTCAGGTTCTCCCTTATTTTTTGTAGGAACCACTTCTTTAGACATGGGGATGTCATGAACCTCCCCCTCAACTTGATCATCTTCTTGAAAGATTAATAGCTCCCCCTCAGCTGGAGCATTTTCTAGAATGAGAGCCTCAGGCATCTCCCCTTCAGCTGGTGTATTTTCTATCATAAAAACTTTAGGTGTCTCCCCCTCAGCTTGAGCTTTGTCTCTTTGGCTTTCTTTGGCTGGTTCTTTTTCAGCAACCAATTCTTTGTCTTCCCTCTTTAGTACTTTCTCATTGACAAGAATATATTTCTTGACTAGTTTTCTTCTTGGGTTTCTAGGCTGAGCTACAGCCTCGGGACTTTCTTGAACTTCAGTTCTGTCCTGTTGATAAGCTAAAATGTTTGATGAACCTACTTCTTTGCTTGATGTGTTTGGTCTGGTCTCTACGATCGGTAGAGACTCTACGATCGAAGAGATGGATGGCCTTTTTTATTTGTGGCTGATTTTATTCTTCTTCAGCAGCTGAGAGATGGTAGCTCTATCTTCTTCTGCCTCAGCCTATTGTTCCTTCCTTCTTAGGGTCCTTATAGTCTCAATGTCTAAGGACTCTACAGGCTCATTGGTAGTGGATCCTTGAGGTTCTTCAACCATTCTGTCCTTAAGCTTTCTTTTTCCCTTGCTTTTTCTGACCAGAGCAATGGGTTCTTCATTGTTAGCTTCTTCTTCTTCTTCAGTTTCTCTGACAACTGACATATTTCCTGGAATCCCTAATTATTTTATATCACTAGTTGTTCTACTGGACTCAGACATTATTCGCACATTTTCTGCTGGATTCCTTTTCTAGTTCTCGAACAATTGCTGGGTCATTCGACGGTTTGGATTAATAGCCTCTCCATCATCGTCCTTAATTTTGACACCCAGAGCAGACTGTAGGATGATGCTTATAAATCATCCTTAGAGTATCTTTTGAGAGCTCTTTCACTTCTTTGAGTTGGTGATCCATTTTCCAATCCATTCAAGCAATAGGGATCCATAGTTAAGTTGTATTCCATAACATATGGCAGTCATGAGCTTAAGTTACACTTCATTCACAGAATCATGACCAGAACTCTTACAACATATGCATTTTCCAACAATATCAGCTAGAAATTCATACCTCTATGGAAACTCATTCTTGTATCCTTTGACAGAGGGGGTTTTCTTGTGGTTTATCTTTTTGAGTCCTTTATGGAATTCTATGACATCTATGGATGGATACCCTTCAGGTTTGAGACCTAGGGCTAGATTGATGTCCTCGGCCTTTAGTCTGATTTCCACGTTCCTGACTTTCGCAGTGATGGTGTTGTTTTCAAACACACCATTGTTGTAGAATTCTTTTACCAGCTTCGGGTAGATCAATGTGTCTGTACCCAAAGCTTCTTCGAGACCCGCTTTCTTCAATAACCACATAGTCTTGTGAAATTTGGGTTCAGCTATTTTGAACTCGTCAAAGCAGAGTTTGTAGCCAGAGATAACACTGGAAGCTACCATTGATTTTCTTGTAGGATGTGTGACTGACTGAGCTTTCTTTTGGGTTAAGGTTTCTGCTTGAGAGAGAAAGAGAGAGATGATCTTTTGAACTTCAGATTTTAAAAAGACGATTCTAATTTGTACTTGTAACTTCCCTCTCTCTATTTTGCTTAGTGGGACAGGTGTCAAGTTTTGCTTGGTTCTACAAGTCTGACTCAGGAGGATTGTACTAAATTGTCCTTAACTTCTCCTGAGCTGATTTATTTATCAGGAGGACTACGATCATTGAGATGGTCCTTGGAATCGTCGAGTCTATTCAACAATCGTTGTATCTGTTCAATGTTCGTTGAGTCTACTCAGCTATCGTTGAGTCTGTTTTCCAATCGTCAAGTCTGCCCTACGATCGTCGAGTCTGACTTATTCTCTGTGATGAAATTTTTGACTTTCCATTCTTCTTGGTTCAAGGTAACTCAGGAAGGGCCACCTCATAGAGTGAATCAAGGGTTAAGTTTGTTCATGAGGTGTTTGTTTAGAGAAATTGCTTTGTTTTGAATTTCATCATCACAAAATGCTTCTTTGTTCTGATGGAACTCTGCTATAGTTGAGTCTGCACGGCGATTGTTGAGTTTGCACTGCGATTGTTGTCTTTATGACACTTTGGCTCTATGATCGTGGACTTCCTTTCTCATGTCTATGATTTCGAACATAACCTTTAAATCTGTATGGTTAGCACAAACTAGAGCATATTTTTCATGGTTGCAAGTTAAGCATGCCTAGCTCACTTATTAACTTGTTAAATCTGGATCATCTAGAGGTTTTGTAAAAACTTCAGCAAGTTGATTTTCAGTAGGGATATATTGTAAAGATATAGTTCCATTTTGCACATGATCCCTAATGAAGTGATACCTTATTTCTATATGCTCAGTCATAAGAAGCATAACAGGATTATGAGTTATAGCAATTGAAATTATGTTATCACAATGAATAGGTATGGATTTGAATTCAAACCCATAATCTGCTAGCTGATTTTTCATCCATAGGATCTCGAAACAAAGAATTGCTTGCGTGATGTATTAAACCTGCGCATCGAAGTGGATCTTTGAATTTTGCTTCTTGCTAAACCAGGACACAAGTTTGTTTCCTAGCAATTGACAGGTGCCACTGGTACTTTTTCTATCAATTTTGTAGCTTGCAAAATCAGCATCTGTGTATCCTGTTAGCTCAAATGAGGACTCCTTGGGATACCAAAGCCCCAAGTGGGGTGTACCCTTGAGATACCTGAAAATCCTCTTTACAGTAGTTAAATGAGATTCTTTAGGACAAGCTTGGAATCTAGCACAAATGCATGTTGCAAACATTATATCTGGTCTACTGGAAATTAGATATAAAAGAGAGCCTATCATACCTCTGTATTGAGTTATATCAATAATTTTACCCTTTTCATCTTTGTCAAGCTTGGTTGTAGGAGCAATTGGGGTTTTCATGGGAGAGGCTGACTCCATGCCGTACTTCTTAAGTAAGTCTATAATGTACTTGGCTTGGTTGACAAAGATTCCTTCATCAATCTGCTTTACTTGCAGTCCAAGGAAGAAGTTCAGCTCACCCATCATGCTCATTTCAAACTTGCTCTGTATAAGCTTGGATAATCTCTTGCATAGCTTTTCATCAGTAGACCCAAAGATAATATCATCAACATATATTTGAACTAATAGGACTTTATCTTTATGCTTTCTAAGGAATAGTGTGGTATCTACTCTACCTCTAGTGAATCCATTTTCAATAAAAAAAAGTTAGTGTTTCATACCATGCTCTAGGTGCTTGTTTAAGACCATATAAGGCTTTGTCTAATCTAAAGACATAATTAGAAAGAGATGGATTGATGAAACCTGGAGGTTGCATTACATAGACTTCTTCTTGAAGTTCCCCATTCAAGAATGCTCTTTTGACATCAATCTGAAAGACCTTGAATTTCATGTGAGAGAAAAAGCAAGGCAATAATATTTGATGGCTTCTAGTCCGCAACAAAGCGCAATGTCTCATCAGAGTCAATACCTTCTTCCTGAGAGTAGCCTTTGGCCACTAATCTAGCTTTATTCCTGGTTATCACTCTATCTTCATCCATCTTATTTCTGAAGACCCACTTGGTTCCAATGACAGGATGATTCTTTGGTCTTGGAACCAATCTCCATACTTTGCTCCTTTCGAACTGATTAAGTTCTTCTTGAATGGCCTCTATCCAGCTGGAGTCTTCCATAGCATCCTCTACCTTCTTTGGTTCCATTTGTGATAGGAAGCTTAGATAAAAGCGCCTCATTTTGGGTAAAGCAGCTCTTGTTTTGACTCTCTTGCTCTGGATCTCCAATGATTAGATCTTGAGTGTGATCTCTTGCCCATCTTCTTCCTGTTGGTACATCAGTTCTTATGCCTTCTTGTCTTAGATCTTCAAGATCTATTTCTTCATCTTGATGTGGAGGCTCGTTGTCTAGCATAGGCCTCTCTACGATCTCATTTCCTTGCTCAACGATTTCACTGTCTAGTACTACGATCGTAGTGTTGAGCTCAATAACCTCGTTCGTAGTGTTTGAAGTATTAGTCGTAGTGTCTTGAGGCATTGTTTTGTCTAAGTTTGTCTCATCAAAGATGAAGTGAATCGAGACTTCAACACTCACTGTCTTTTTGTTGAGCACTCTGTAGGCCTTACTGTCTATGGCATATCCAAGAAAGATTCCTTCGTCTGATTTTGGTTGAAATTTGTCAAGTATTGCTTTCCATTATTGAGAATGTAGCATGCATAACCGAAAACATGAAAGTAGCTGACACTTGGTTTTCATCCTTTCCATAGTTCATAAGGAGTCTTCTTAATCGTAGAGTGTATGAGTGATATGTTCTGAGTATAGCATGCAGTGTTGACAACTTTTGCCCAGAAGTACTCAGGGAGACGGGCTGCTGCTAGTAGAGTCCTTCCAGCTTCTATTAATGTCCTGTTCTTTCTCTCAGCAACTCCATTTTGTTGAGGAGTTCTTGGAGCTGAGAAGTTGTGGGTAATGCCATTGCCTGTGCAGAACAGGTCCATTTCTGAGAAGTCGAATTCTCTGCCATGATCACTCCTTATAGCCTTGATTTTCTCTCATTTCTCGTTCATCACCAGCTTGAACATCTTGATCAGCTGGGAACTTTTCTCATCTTTTGAGGTTAGAAAGAACACCCATGTAAATCTGGTGAAGTTATCGACTACGACCAGAGAATATCTCTTTCCTCCAAGGCTCGTTGTTGGAATTGGCCAAAAAAGATCCATGTGTAGCAACTGCAAAGGCTTGTCAATTGAATTGGCAGTTTTGCTCTTGAATGTGCTTCTGGTCTGTTTTCCAAGTTGAGAGGCATTGCACGACCTTTCTTTAACGAAGTTAAACTTGGGTAGGCCTACAACTAGATCTTTTGAAGCTAATTTGGACATGCTTTTGAAGTTGAGATAAGATAATCTTCGATGCCATAGCCAGCTCATTTCTTCAGATGCTTTAGCCAGAAAACATATTATCTCGTCTGAGCTTAGTTTTCCAAGATTTACTATGTAGACATTTCCTTCTCTTGTTCCGGTTAGCTTCACAGCAGATGTCTTCAGGTCTCTAACTTGACATTGATTGTTGATAAATGTTACTTGTTGACCCTTGTCGCAGAGTTGGCTAATTCTTAGAAGATTGTGTTGTAGTCCTTCCACATAGACCACTCTACTAAAGGATATTGACCCATATCCTCTTGTTTTGCCAGAGATGTTGTCACCAAAGATGACCTAGGTACCCTCCATCTCTATGTAGTTAGACAAAAGGGCTTTGTTTCCAGTCATGTGTCTTGAACATCCACTGTCCAGATACCAGGTTGTGTTTGTGGAGCTCTTTTCCGGAGGCAACATTAAACCTTCATTTTGGTACCCATACTTGCATGGGCCCTACTATCTTAGTACCCTTGGGGACTCAAATCTGCTTGATTTTGGGTGGGTCTCACATGCATGGAATTATAATAACATTTTGCAGCCTTGTGGCCAACTCTGTAGCACACAAAACATTTGATATGATGCATGTTTGTGGGTGTGTGAAAGTTCTTCCTCCATTTGGACTTTTGTGGGTCATTGGTCATCCTCCTGCTAGGCTGATATTCCCTTTTCCATGTGTTCTCTTGTTTCATTATTTGTGAGGAGTATATCTTACTTCTACTGTATCTTCTTGGTTGGTTCGTAGAGTTGATTTTATTGGATTCTACGATCCTTCGAGGCTGATGAGTAGTAGCTAGATTACTCTTCTCTTTTCTGAAACCTAGACCAACATGAGATCCCTTACTCCTGGGAATATGAATTGAATTAGCTAGGCAGGGTTTGACAGGCTCATTCTTCTGTGAGGATTTCACAAATATAATTCCTCTACTAAAACCTGAGGCATTACCAGTGCTAATTTCCTTTGATTTTTCCACACATGACTCTGAGGTAGATTTCCCAAAGCCTAACCATGTTCTATCAAAGACACTACTCTGGTTAGAGATTAAGGAGTTCATGGATAAAGAGGATTTATTCCATGTAGAGATTGTCTTTTCTAGATCCTCAATCTTGGAGGTTAGACTAGACTCTCTTTGTGCACTGAGCTCATTTGTTTGGCTCAAGAGCTTATTCTTAGCTTCAAACTTGGAGAGAGAATCAGTACTGAGAAGGGATGTTTCCAGTTCCTCTTGAACTTTTTCTTTCTCCTTTTGAAGAAGTGAATAGTCTTTAGACAGAACTCTAAACCACTTCATGTATTGGTTTTGATCAGATGTTATACCGTGTAATGCAGTTCTAAGGTAATCAATATCTACATCAGGAGAGTTGAAGTCAAATACCTCACGATACTTACTTCATGTATGTTGGAGTTCTGTTTGTCCCTTGCATTTTTGTCCATCAGGCAAAGATTTGCCATTTGAGGATCTTCATCTTCTCCAGATTCCGGAGTTGAGTCATTGTCTGAGTCACTCCACGATCCTCCAGCTACAAGGCCTTTGTCTTTCTTCTGTGGCCTTTTGTTGCCTTTGTATTCCTTCTTTGAATGTGATTTCTTCTCTGAGAGGCTTGTTGCAGTTGGCAATGAAGTGACCAGGTCTCTTGCAATTGGAGTATAGGTCATTCATTTCCTCCCATTCAGTGTAGAAGTCTTGACTTTCTTTGGCTTGCTGGTTTTGCCTTGTCACATGAACCTTCTTAGTCTTTTCACCAGCATTGCAAGGTCCTCATCATCATCTTCATCGCAGTCAGAATCAACTTCATTACTTACATTGGAGGTGTTATCAGTTGCTTTGAGAGAAATACCTTTATCCTTCTTTCTTCCTTCAAACAAGGTTTCTGCTAGTTGAGTTAGCTCCAGTTCATATGTGAGAAGGTTTCCATATAACTGTTGAATAGTCATTTCATGTAGATTCTTTGACTCTCTAATGGAAGTGGTTTTGGCATCCCACTTGCTTGGTAAGGCTCTCATAAACTTTATGATTAGATCTTTGTTTGGATAGATCTTTCGATAGGCTCTTAGAGAGTTGAGCAGAACATTGAATCTCTCGTATGTGGCGGTGACGTTCTCTCCTTGAACGTGAGCAAACATCTCATATTGCTGAGTCAAGAGAGATTGTGTGTTTTCTCTGACTTCTTTTGTTCCTTCATGCATGATGAGTAATGCTTCCCAAACCTCCTTTGCTGTTTTGCAGTTGACCACGTTTTCAAACAGATCAACTTCTATGGATTGAAATAAGATATTCTTGGCCTTTTTGTCAAGCTGGATAGCTCTCTTCTCGTTTTTTGTCCATTCTCCTTTGACCTTGATCTGTATTCTGTTTGGGTCATCTGTAGTTGGTGCAAGCTTCTTAGGAACATAGGGCCCATTCTGAAGAGTTTTAAATAGATCTTCATCTATTGAATCCATGTAGGTTTGCATCCTAACCTTCCAGTTAGCAAATTTATCTTTGTTGCACATAGGTGTCTTGCTGCCTCCTCCCGTCTTTGATTCGTTTGGTAAGTGTGCCATTAGATCTACTCAAGCTTTGTAGGCTATATTATAGAACCTTCTCTGATACCAATTGTTAGTTCCTAGAGGTACAATAGTTATCTAGAAGGGAGGGGGGGGGGAGGGTTGAATAGATATTAAAAACTTTTCCTTATATTAAGACAGTTTTTATTAATGATCTTCAGCACAACGAAATTAAGGTTTCTTTGAAATCCCTTTTAGATAGCGAGTTAATGAGAGAGGCAGTTATAATAGTTATAGCAGTTATAGCAGTTATAACAAGAATGAAATAGACACAATTATTTTTAAGTTGTTCAGAGCACTTAAAGCTCCTAGTCAACTCTTCTACTCCTCGAGTAAGAAATCCACTAAGGATGTCTTTTACAGTTTCTGAATCTCACAGATTCCTTCTAGACCAGCAGTCTAGGCACTTCTAAGTTCACTCTTGAACTCTTCAAGTCCAGCAGACTTGGCTCTTCACAGTTCACTTAGAACTCTTCAAGTCCTTCTGACTTGGAACTCTTACTTCAGTTGATTGATAGTTGTTGAGTTATGATTGAGGCTAATTAGTTGCAGTTAAGCACTTGTTCGAAAGAACTAAGTAGTTGAGCAAGGTTCCTCTTTTTCTCAGATCGTAGAGTTGAGCGTTGAGTGTTCTTGTGCATTTTTGTTCAATACTTGCTTGCATCTTTTCATTTGCATATGTTCTGCATATATGTGATTCTTGAAATCTTTCCATTGAAGCCTTTTGTTGAAGTATTAAATACGTTTGACATTTCTAAACGTTGATGGAGACTTTTCTGCACATCTTCTGAATTGCATTCTGGCCCACTGACACAGCAGCCTGCTTTCTCACCTAACACCTGAAAAGGTTTTTTTCCTCCGTCTATGGTCCTTTCCTTTCGCTTCTTGAATACGCTTTTTTGTTGAATACTAAGGATATCTTTTGTACCGCTGGGACCGGAGAGGACTTCAACGCTTTCAAACCCATTCCACTTTTGTTTGAATTTTGTCTTTCAATAAAAGTAGGGCTCGATGCTTCGACATAAGGCATATGACACTCTCACGATCCATATCGTGGTGTCTTTATCACATTGGTGCTTGGTCTAAAGAAAACACTACGATTTCTCTCAAGGATTTGCATACTACGATCTTTTCACACTACGATCATTACTTTCTCGCCTTGCGGACTTCTACGCTTTCGAGAGCACACTACGATCTCTCGAGTTAGCTTCGCAAAACGCTGGACCATTCTATGATTTCAGAAGAGGTCCTTCAAAGCAGATACACTACGATCTTCTAAGCTCTATGATCCTGTCTTGGCTACTGCAATCTATTAATCAGCTTGGTAAACTACGATTCTTGTTGAAGCCTATCTATACGCTACAAGTCATAGATCAACCTAACATCTTTGATCTCTTTATCTATACATTCATTTATAGAATGATGAACATTAAAAGCTAAATCAACCTAACAAATTTGATCTATCACTAAGCCCTTGTAAATATATTCCTTGAAGGGCTATACATATAATCATGAACATTTACTTTAAACATCAAATCAAAATATGCATTCTTCCAACACAAAGTTCATAGTTCATCTACTACTCTCCATTTATAGTCAATACGTAGTTTCAAAAATTTGATATAGAATTGTTATGTTGTTATTATTGGTTCAGCTTACTTCACAACTATTGATTTGTTGTAGAAGTGTCATTCAAAGAAAACATTTAATTCTTTAAGCTAATATTTATTATTGCTATTACTTGCTGGGCACTCAAATGCTCATTCTTACTTTAAATTTAAATGTTTTCAGCTATGCGTGATCAACTTGAAGGTCCAGGCAAGAACAAGGAAAGAGGAAAGCAAACAGAATAAGTTTAATGATATCTTTTGTAATAGTTAGACATTATTAAGATAATGATAATTATTATCCATCATGTAATGAAATGTAGTAAAGGTCGCGTACCTGGGATTAGACTTTGATATATGTAAATTAAGTTTGATATTTATATTAGTGTTATTATTATTAGCATTATTCCGCTCATATAAATGGTATCGTGAAGCACCGAGTTCGGGTTTCAAGTACCTGAATTTGGGGGCGTCACATGTTGGTATCAGAGTTATAAGCATGAATTTGCGAAGACCACCGAGCCTCTCGCTGGTGACTTCCTTGTGTGGAATGCACCGAAGCCAAACTCTCCGTAGGGGACACCGAGCCAGTCCGTGGCAAGCTGATAGGTACCCTTGTGAGGTGCTATGGTTGGAAGCACCATGAAAGTCATAGGTTGGTATCATAGCTTTAGGGTTAGAAACCTTAGGTGGGATAGACCTTAGGCTATAACCTTAAAAAAGAGGGAAATGTTGAAAATACAAATAACTCATACAAGTTTTATAAGGAGATGAATTGAATAAATTCATCGAAAAAAAAAATAAAAGATAACTTATATAAAACTATTATTCGTTATGTGTATATACTATATGCTATCAGGATAATTTATGTGTGTAGATGTCAGATAAAAAAGGATTAGGATACCTTTGGATCGTAAAGAAAGAGTCAACCTCCATAACCGAGCCAATATCAAAGTCAATAGCTGAAATAGAGGCTCAGTTTGAAAGCAACCCTGTTAAATTGGATATTGTGGAAAAGTGTAGTACCGGACCCAGAAACGATAGTATAACTGATAAGTAGAGTACAGTTAAAAAATATATGGTCAAGCTCGAGTTCTTAAACTCATATGAGCGTGGTAAGTTTGACGAACTTGGTATAGTCAGGTATGAATGGATTATTGGGGATAATAGAAATATATAGATTACTAAGCAATTGATCCTTGTTGAAGGAGTAAGAAATAGGTAGTATTAGTATTACTTGAATTTATGTGTTCTATGATGTGTATAGGATAGGTATATGGGTATAATGTAATATTCTTAACTTTTGTAAAAGTTGTAGCAGCGAATCCCGACTTCTGTGTCACAAAAGAATAGTGGATGTTTAAAGCAGTATGTGCTATGGTATGTCAAGTGCTATGAATATGAATCTATGTTGGATTAATGAAATAAGTTGGTATAATGATAGTAATTATTTATCTGAACACTAGTTAGTAAAGTAAACTAAATTTTCAAAATCCAATAATTTGAATACATGATTATTTGAGTAGAAAATTTTGCGTTATATGTTAAATGTATACGATAAGGCTTAGAATGTAATTTAATAAGGAATAATTTATGATAATGCCGCCAAGACAAAAATGAAACCAAAGGGCGTAAGAACTCACAACAAAGTCGGAAAACAACCGCATCTGATATCAGAAATTTTATGAATATTATCGCCAAGTTATGCGAGAAAGTAATATCATCCGTGGGAAATCAGCCATATAATCAATTGGCGAACTTCAAAGACTTCAAGGTAGTCGGACAGCCAAGATTTAGAGGATCAACTGACCTTGTACACGCGTTTGTGATAGCTAGGGTAGTGGCGGGCCAAAAGACAGCTTTTGTCACATATACGATAAAAGGGGAGGCAAATTTTTGATGGGAGTCAAATCAAACTAGAGCCGGAGAAGAGAGTAGTAGTAGTAGGACTGGAAAAAAAAAGAAAGGAGAAAATTTTGGGAATACCAGAAATAGGCCAGAAGGTGGAAAGAAACAGGTTATGCAGTGTGTGAATTTCGAAAAGAATCACTCAGGAGAGTGTCTTAAAGATAAGTTTGTGTGTTATAAGTGTAAGGTAAGGACATATCTCTCCCAACCGCCCAACCTAGGATGAACAAAAGGAGTGTTTGATGATGGGATCAACGGAGCATAAGGTGAAAGACTGTCTAAAAAGGAGAATGGAGGCAGGAAGCGTAAATACGAGGAAAAATAGCGGGACGCTGGTGACAACGGGACCAACTTCAACAAACAAACCAACAGAATAAACTGCAAGAGTTTTCAACATGATTGTTCAGGATTAGGTAGCAGCCGGGGATGGAACTCTAGGTATTATTCAAATGACTTTTATTTTCTTATATATAATTTTCCTATATATAGTAAATTATTTTATAAAGAAATTTTGAAGGAGGAATTTGAGTTCTATTAGAAATCAAATTTCATTTAAGCAGATAAAGTAAGCTTTATCTTTGAATAGTTAAAGATCTGCCTCGATCAATTATGATCGAGATCTACTTGCAATGACTGTGTATGCTATGTACCCTTGTATGTATAAGTTTTAAAACGGTGATTCCGGGGACGGAATCTTTATAAGGGAGGGTGAATATAATAACCCGATATTTTCTATATAATTAAATCAGAAATTTTGCGTATAATTTTTATTTATTTATAAAGGTAGAAATATATGACAGGTAATGTTTGTGTATATATATATATATGTGTGTGTGTGTGTGTGTGTGTGTTTGTGTGTGTGTGTGTGTGTGATAAATAAAATTTATTTATTACATTAATTATTATAAATAATTTTTTTTAGAATTATTGATCATTATAAATTATATTCTTATAACAATTAATTTTATATACTAAAAATATTTTTATTATTTATTTTCCATGAAAATATGATTATTATATTATTTAAATAATATATGAAAGGATTATAGAATTATTATAATAACTATTTTATTATATGAATTTATTTCAGATTAATTAAGTTAATTATTTTAACTTAATAAATAATGCTATATATGCCAGATAAATCAGATATAGAATCCAAACCCTAATTTTGGATTTTGATCGAGGAATGAGAATATTAATTATATTTCAGTGCTATAAATATGTACTGTATGTACGTATTGATAATGGTTAGCCAATTATGGTACAGTAGTACAAAACCTTAATATCAAACTAATAAACCCTAATACATAAGTTAATTACGACTGTAAGAATTGTTAAGTTATTATGTTATGTGATTTATGTCGTGTAATATAGAATTTAAAGTTAATTATGAAAACCCTAATTATACTTAGGAAACCTAAGTAATTAGAAACCCTAATTAATATTTAGAAATCCTAATTTTTAGAAACCCTAATTTTTAAATTATAAACCCTAATTTGCTAATTGTGAACCCTAATCGCTAATTGGAAAGCTTAATGCTAATTAGTGGGTCTTAACCTAATTAGCAAGTTCTAAATAATTAAAAACCTAAACTATTTTAGAAAACCTTAAATTATAATTTAGAAACTAAAATTTTTATTTTAAACCCTATATGGAAATCCTATAAATTATTTGTGCTAAACCTTAGGGTTAAACCCTAAGGGTCAAACCCTAAGGGTTTGTCAAGATTACAAGTTTGCCATTAAAATTTCAAGGCTAATGACCTAAATGCCTTTTTTGTCACATTCTTGAATTGGTTTCTTGCAAATCTTGCTGTATCTTGGCAAGTCACCAACTCTAGATAATATCACATGCACAATTCTCCAGCACATCAGCCCTTTATCAGCCAATTCACTGCATCTAAATAACATATATAGAGTAAGAGAGAGAAGTGATCATATTTTTCATTTGCATACAAACACACCTCCAAGACTTTCTCTATCTAAAACCCACGAATTATCGTAGTGTATCAGTCCCTAAATAAAGCCCCACTATCACCTATAGTAAATCAGAAGTAAGATTCAAGCATTAATCAAAGTGAGGTATAAAACCTAAACCAAAAATCTTATCCTTGATCCTTTGTTAAAAGTTATGTTTGAGTGTTAATATATGTTGGTTATAGTGTATATTGATGATCTGGGTTGATAGATGTTAGATCAATAACATCTATAGGCTCAGATTTGAAGTTTTTCAAAATCTCAAAAACTAGAATTTTGTGTCTGACAATCGAATCTCAAACCCTGTAAATCTTTGTATGTTCATAATTTTGTTTGTTTAAAAGCTTATAGTTGTAGTATGTCATGTGGGCTTTGATCTGAAACTTCAATAAAGTCCAGATCATGCACAGATTTCATGTTATTGATGGTCAAAGACCGTTGACCGAGCATGACTGGGCAATTCCAGGTAACCCAGAAACTGCCGAGATCGTGTCTCACAAGGTTTTTATGGCTCCTGATCTGTCATGTTTTTGTTGTGTTGTTTTTGTTGATGTAATAGGATTGTAGTATGTTACATGCACTTCAAAATCATGCCTTTAGATCACTAAATAATCAAGTGGGTTGAACACAGTGGATGGTCAAACTAGCTGGAATGATCACGAAAACATTTTTTGGAAATTCTAGAAAATCAAGAACACTATCTCTAATAGGGTTTGACCGGACAATAGCTGCTTGATGTGTTGTTTTTATATGTGTTTTATGTAATAGATATGTACCCCTACATGTTGGCTACACACTGGACCCATTAAATCACTAAATCATTACACATATTTCAAGTTGTGGAAGCCCAAATATGGCTACACGAATTGTTCTTCATTTCTTGGTAACTCAGAAAATGAAGAACAACTCTAACAGCCTTTTCAATGGCTTGGATCTTTTTGATTAATGATGTTTAGATTTTACTATTGTTCAACACATGTTCTATGTTAGTTTCTCTACACAACTCGACGTCTAGAACACCTTTACCATAAATAGATTGCATGTTATAAGGCCATCTATAGTGGTGACTGGCCATGACTTTATTTTCTAGGCAACCCAGAATCTTGATTAACAGCCCTGACAGCATGTTCTGATCCTTAGATCTTGCTCATGTGTTATGTTTTGGTCTAGAAATTGTTATGAACTTGTACTATTACATATATACTATAATATTTGATTAATAGCTAGCCCAGAAACATTTTATGCAGTGAATTACACATGGTAAAACATAGCCCAACTGCTTATGCATGTTCTTGTTGCTCAAGAACACCTATATGACGCTTTCTCCTCCAAAGGCTTTAGCTGATGCATTTAGTTAATTTTAATTAATTAATTTCCAAAAATCATTTAAAAATAGAAATTTATTTCTGAAATTTACAAAAATCATTTTAAATTATAAAAATTAACTTTTAATATTTTTACATATTTTTCATAAATATTACTACCTCCGTCCCATAATGAGTGATTTTTTAGGTTTAATATTTTTTCCCAAAATAAGTGACGTGTTAGAACTCCAATACAATTTTTACAATACTTTCTCATAAATGTCCTTATGCATCCAATGGTATTTATTGCATCTTGCAATCACTACAATTAAATGACACTCATTAACTCTTCAACTTCAAAGAAAATATATTAAGGGTATTTTTGCCATTTTAGATTGTGTATTGGTATGTGTGATTAAAACTAAAAAATCACTTATTATGGGACGGAGGTAGTAATATTTATTTGAATATTATTGATATTTAATTTATTTAATAAATGCATTAAATAAATTAATTAAAAATGATTTTATTATATTAGAAAAATCATTTTAAATAAAAATAAAGAGTTTAAAAATATTTTAAGTTATAAAATATAACTTTCAATATTTAAAGGTAAATTTCATTAATTATTTACTATTAATGATATTAGAGTTATTTAATATTTATATTAAATAAATTAGTTTAAAAATTATTTTAATATTATAAAAATCATTTTAAATGAAACTAAGATGTTTAAAAATATTTTAAGTCATAAAATATAACTTTTAATATTTAAAAGTAAATTTCATTAATCATTTAATATTAATGATATTTGATTTATTTAATAATTATATTAAATAAATGGTTTTAAAGTGGTTTTATTAAATTAAAATCATTTAAAAAGGATATAAATGAATTAAAAATATTTTAAGTTATATTTAATGACTTTTAATATTTTGATAAATAGTGCATTAATATTTAAATATTAATTGTAATTATTTAAAAATGATTTTAAATGTTTTAAAAATTATTTAAGTGTAATATTAATACTTTAAAAATATTTTGAAAGTATTATATATAACTTTAATATTTTGGCAATGGTTTCATTAATAGTTTAATATTAATAAAATATTAATGATAATAGAATTATTTAATATTTAAATTATTTAATAATAATTTCGATGTTTGAAAAATCATGATAAATTATAATAATTATTTAAAAATTATTATAAGGCTATGAAAAATTATATGACTAATATTTAAATTATTCAAAATAATATTAAAGATACAGAATAGAGTTTTAAACTCGATAATTATCAGATAATGTTGTCGGTACAACAAATTGACTTTGAAATTGATCCGGACTTAGATAGTTTGACTGTATTAATGTTTGTTTGTGAGCCAATGACTGTTAAATATGTGTGACAATGTGATTAAGTTATGTGCTGACTGCAAATAGCAGTACTATGTGTTATAGTATGTTATTCTAATCAAACAAATGATCTTATCAATTACAAGTCTTGATATAAAAGATAAAACTAAATTTCGTAACTATAAGCAGCAGATCAGGCAAATGTCCTACCTTTGCATTTACTTTATGCAATGGACATGAGTAAGAAAGTTTCAGAATTATATTATCGTTCTGACAGATTATTGACTCTATCGTTATCGAATATATATCCAATCATTTGTATTCATACAAGGTCTTAAAATTATCCGATCATTGTTTATCAACACAGTATTATTGTATAATCCAAATATTTATTCTGTTCATTAATTTCTAAATATGGTTATAAAAGTGTCTCCACTTGGATAATCATTGTATTTAATCACATGTTGATGCATACTTATTGATTTCTAGTATGTATACGTTGACTTAAAAGTCGTTTAAGCTATTTGACTCAGCTAGACACAGATTTAGAAATATCGTTGAACATGATAGAACTTTATTGTATCCAACCGAATTTTTTAGGTTCGGATTCCCGATTAAGTATGAACATCCCGAATAAGGAAAACTTTTATGCGCCTAAGGTGGATGTGTTGAGCGAAAATATCATTCTTGTATATAGTATTGATCAATACAGGGTTATGACGATTTTTATGCGCCTAAGGCAGATCACCCTCGCGCCCGTAAGTTATGGCGATTTACAAATGAAGTTCTGCTAAACCTTATTGAAAATTTAAAACAAAGTTCATAGTCTGTCGACTACTCTCCATTTATAGTCAATACGTAGTTTCAAAAATTTGATATAAAATTGTTATGTTGTTATTATTGGTTCAACTTCATAACTGTTGATTCGTTGTAGAAGTGTCATTCAAAGAAAACATTTAATTCTTTCAGCTAATATTTATTGTTGCTATTACATACTGG
The DNA here is from genome assembly GCA_020205605.1 of Panax ginseng. Lineage (NCBI taxonomy): Eukaryota > Viridiplantae > Streptophyta > Magnoliopsida > Apiales > Araliaceae > Panax > Panax ginseng. The sequence goes on along the minus strand of CM035143.1, from coordinate 50,937,776 downwards.
GCACTCAAATGCTCATTCTTGCTTTAAATTTAAATGTTTTCCGCTAAGCGTGATCAACATGAAGGTCCAGGCAAGAACAAGGAAAAAGGAAAGCAAACAGAATAAGTTTAATGGTATCTTTTTTAATAGTTAGACATTATTAAGACAATGATAATTATTATCTATCATGTAATGAAATGTAGTAAAGGTCGCGTACCTGTGATTAGACTCTAATATATGTAAATTAAGTCTGATATATATATATATATATATATATATATATATATATATATATTGTTATTATTATTAGTATTATTCTGCTCATAGAAATGGTATCGTGAAGCATCGAGTTCGGGTTTCAAGTACCTATATTTGAGGGCGTCACATCGAAGATAACGATACATTTTAGTACTCCCATGATGGATTGCAAACGGTGTGTTGTGCGCCTCCATCATCATTTTATACTTTAAATCATGGTCGTTAAGGACACAAAGTCTAGAGTTGACTCTTAGTATTCCTTCTTCATCGATTCTTGCTTCCAAGATATCACCTTCTTGCACTTTCTTTCTCATACGCATCAGCTCCATGTCTTTAACTTGAGCAACTTTAACTTTATCGATTAAAGTCGATTTTACTCGTATGTTTGCCATCATTACGTGGGTCCCTGGAGTCTTTAACTCTATCTCTATCCTTTGCAAGTCATACAAAATGGGCCTTTGCGGTGACAATAATGCACTCATACTTGCATATGAACTTCTACTTAATACGTCATCTACTACGTTCGCTTTTCTAGGATGGTATTGAATGGTATAATCATAGTCTCTCAATAGTTCAAGCCAACGTCGTTGCCGCATGTTGAGTTCTTTTTGAGTGAAGAAATATTTGAGGCTTTTATGATCCGTATAGATATCCACTTTCTTCCCATACAGGTAATGCCTCCAAATTTTAAGTGCGAAGACAACAGCTGCCAACTCCAGATCATGAGTAGGATAATTCCTCTCATATTCTTTGAGTTTTCGAAAGGCATAGGCTTTGACTTTCCAATGTTGCATGAGAACACATCCTAACCCTTTTCCCGAAGCATCATTGTTGTTGAAAAATCCCTCCGAACCAGATGGTATTATCAGAACACATGCTGAAATGAGTCTCCTCTTGAGTTCTTGAAAACTCTTCTCACATTCCTCGTTCTAATCGAATTTTGTATCTTCTCGAGTCACCGAAAGTTAATGGAGTAGCAATTCGAGAAAACCCTTCTACTTAATCTCCGATAATAACCACTTTCAAATGAGAAAGCTACGTGACTTTCTGAGAATTAATTTAGGTTGCTCTTAGCTTTGAATTGCTTCAATCTTTGTTGGGTCAACAAATATTCCGCTACTTGATATCACGTGCCTAAGGAATGCTACTTCCTCAAGCCAGAACTCGCATTTCTTTAACTTGGCATAAAGCTTATTTTCACAAAGCTTTTGGAGTATCAGCTCTAGTGTTGCTCATGATCTTCACGGCTTTTGGAATATATGAGAATGTCATCAATAAAGATAACCACAAAAATGATCCAAATATTCCTTGAATACTCGGTTCATCATGTCCATGAAGGCAGCAGAAGCATTACTCAATCCAAAAGACATGACTAGGAATTCATAATGCCCGTACCGAGTTCTGAAAGTCATCTTTGGAATGTAATCAGTTTTAATTTTCAATTAGTGATATCCGAAACGGAGATAAATCCTTGAAAAGAATTTGGTGCCTTGTAACTGGTCAAACAGGTCATCAATGCATGAATAGAACGGGTATCTATTTTTTTATAGTGACATGGTTCAACTCCCGATAATCAATACAAAGTCGCATACTCCCATCTTTCTTTTTCATGAATAGAACATGAGCACCCCAAGGAGACGTACTAGGACGAATGAAACCGATGTCTAACAATTCCTGCAGTTCGGTCTTTAACTCCTAAAGTTCGATAGGAGCCATTCTATATGGGGCTTTGGAAATGGGTTTTGTACCTGGTTTAAGGTTGATACAAAATTCAATTTCATGCTCTGGGGGTAGGCCAGGAGGTTTTTTAAGGAATACGTCAGAAAATTTATTTGACAATAGAAATATTATTCAAAACTGACGTATTTTTGTTTAAATCCGTGACACGAACTAAGAAAGCTTGACATCCATTTTTCAATAAAAAAAATAGCTTTATGGCTTGAGATGATAATGATTGATTTTAATGGTTTAGTTGCTTGAATTCGTATAATAGGTTGGTTAGGAATATGAAAGCTAACAACCTTACGAAAATAATTAATTTTTGCATGATGAGTAGTTAACCATCCCAGCTAGACTTGGCTTCCCTGAACGATAAAATCGAGTTAGGTGACCTTCTCTTCCACAATTGTAACACATTTTGGACTGCTGCGCACAGTTTGGACTGATATGTCCTCCCCTCCGCATTTTAAGCATATGATAGGTGGTCTTTCTCCTTCCTTAATAACGGGTGCTGGTGCTGACGTCTTTCTATCATTGTTGAATCTCCTCTTCTTGAAATGTCCACTTTTATTGTCTTGGCCATGATTACCACCGAAGTGGTTACTATTTCTGGCATGTTGATTACCTTCACATTTGTTGTCACCGCTTCGATGACCGCTACCACTGGTATTATCGACTTGTCGGCTGATCTCTCTTGGTTGGGTTGACTCATTATTGTGCTCCAATAATTGAGCCCTATTTATAACATCTGAATTCAAACACAGTTTGTGAGAGATAAGGTTTTGACGTATCTCGAGTTTTAAACCTCTTAGAAACATCCGCGTCATTCTCTCCTCGTTATCAACTAAGTGGGACGCAAACCGGGATAACTCGACAAACTTGGCTTCGTACTGCGACACGGCCATATTATTTTGCTCCAACTTGATGAACTCTACCTCTTTCATGTGACGAATACTTTTGGGAAAGTATTTGTCGTTGAACAATTCATGGAACTTCTCTCAAGACATTTTGAGTGTGGTAGGCTGGGTACGCTTTACAGATTTCCACCAGTAATCTACCTCTCCTCGCAACATGAAGGTGGTAAAGGGAACCTTTTGCTCCTCGGAGCATCCCAAGACATCAAATATCTTGATGATCTGGTTTATCCACGTCTCCGCCTTAAGTGGTTTTGGCTCTTCGAAAAACTCTGGTGGTCCTAGCTCCTTGAACTGCTTAGCGATGACCATCCGAGAGTTGTCAGTGTTTCCACCTGTATTTTGGACAGGAGCCGCTCTCTCCTGATGTTGCATGAATTACATAAAACCTCTGATCATCCATCGTTCATCATTTATTCGGTGTTGTTGTTTACCTGATGATTATTGTCTTCATGTTGCATATTATCCTGGGTATTGATCTGTGGTGACTCAACGGTCTCCTATGCTCCATTGTTATTCTAAACATTCTCGGATGTTATTTTCAAATACTTCCATAAAATAAGGGTTAATTAACATGCCATATATTATCCCTATATTATGACCGACCAATTAAATGTCAAATAAACTTAGGTAGGTCATACTAGCGAAGGAATTACCCATCTCTCCCCCCTAAATCTAGTCTCACATCTCAGCCAGGGATCATATCACTAAGCTTTGATACCAACTGTGACGCCCCTAAAATAGATATACATCACCCATCTTGGGTCGCCAAATACACGGTACAAAATACAAATACAAACTTAAATATGTAACATGAGCTGTGAGTTTTAATACAAATATTATCTTCTAGATAGTATTCAAACTCAAAATAAGTCCTCAATACGTTTATTATCACACTATTTCACAGAATAGTGAGGACTACTAATGCAAATATATGGATCAGCTACCCGCTCCCCGACTAGTCCCAAATATATTCTCATTTTCTGAAGAGAACATTGAAAGAAAAGGGTGAGCTCAACTAGCCCAGTAAGAAATATTATGACTAAGATAATGCAAAATAAATTATCGTTAGTCTTCAACAGTGATAAACTGATAAAATACAATAGACATCAAGTTTAATTATAGCGGAACAAGCAATCCATTTGAAGAGTCAAGTAGAACATAAAATCTACTATCTTCTATGATTTAAAAAGTTTATTAACAGTTTTATCGCTGAGACTCAGCTTAATAAATAATCCACATCATCGAATCATCCCTGCACTACGGTCAAGGATATTTATTAGTATAATGACCACAAATTATCCATGCACTACTAGCGCAGTAAGAAATATTATGACTAAGATAATACAGAATAAATTATCGTTAGCCTTCAATAGTCTCAAACTGATAAAATATAATAAATATCAAGTTTAATTGCAGTAAAACAAGCAATCCATTAGAAGAGTCAAGTAGAGTATGATATCTACTATCTTTTATGATTTAAAAGATTTATCATCAATTTTATCGCTGAGACTCAGCTTAATAAATAATCTGCATCACTGAATTATCCATGCAATACGGGCCAAAGATATTCATTATTATAACAATTGGTCATGTTCATCTCAAAAACTGTCCAATAATGCACTACGGGCCAATGACGACTTTTACCACATCATTTGTAACATTACATGTCATGATTATACCGAATGAATCCTGGTCATAACCATACCAATCAACAGTCCATTTATGCACTACGGACCAAAGATGACTTTCATAACCATATAAACATAAGGATGATGACAATGATATAAGAATTCAATAAAGTCCAAATTGTCAACATGATACTGCTTTGTGAAGTAAAATTCAAGAATAATATCGTATCAAAAATGATTTGGACATAAAAGAAATTAATTTTTATCATGAATAGTACCCCAGTATGAAAAGGTTAAAACTTATCAAGACTGTTCAAAATAATATTTCCATGAAAAGATACTGGATGAAGCGCAAATATCAAAGAATTTTTGATCATTTCAAGAATTATAGAAGAAATACTTATCATAGTAAGTTTAGAGTTAGGAATTTGAAATGAACAATATACGAAACTGCAAATGGATTTTCAACTGTCATGCAGTAGTCCGCGTAGACAGATCCTTTCCATAATTTAATTCCAAATGAATACGAAGGGTTATTCACCAGGCATGCGGTAGTCCGCGTAGACAGGTTATTCCCACAGAATAATAAAGAATGGAATAACAACATTATTTCACCATGCATGCGGTAATTCGCGTAGACTGGTTATCCCAACAGAATGATAAAGAATGGAATAACAACCCTTACGAGTATTGAAAGAAATATCTCTCTTCATGAATATGAAAGAAATAATACCCCTTACCTTAGTAGGAGATTGGATACTGTAATAGTGTAGTAACATAATACTCTTCTTCTTTCTCTCTTATTCTCTCTATACTTTCTCTCTCTATAGCTTGAATGAATTGGTTAAAATAATGAAGAAATAGGCTTCTATTTTATAGAAGATTTCTAGCTTAGCTATTGCAATGTGAAAAGGCAAGTGGCTTGACGACTAATGATGTGAAAAGAAAAGTGGTTTGACGCCTGTAATGTGAAACAACAAGTGGTTTGACGTCTGGTAAAGGCAATTTCTATTGGCCAAAGTGACTCTTAGACGATGACATATGGGCCCCGATAGAATAAACCAAACATACCATAAACGTCTCATAACAGACTTCTTATTTATATCAAAGATTAAATAAATATTACCACAAATTATTTTATCATCAATCAATATATATTTAATCTTTCAACAATTATTCATCATTAATATTTAAAACTCACAATATTTAACAACCAGATCATTCCCAGGAAAGAGGGGGCTTTCAAATAAAGATTTCTTCCTATTGGCGCGCAATTGGGTGACCAAACTTCTCCTCGATAGAACTTTCTAGACATCGTCAATATTGCAAATAATAATATGAATAAATGTATCATCTCAATTATTGATTTAATAATAATAAAATATCGACAATAATTGAATCAAATAACGTGAGATACTATCGTAAAGAATTATCGAGTAATAATTGAACAAAACTAATGATTTCTCACGTAAGCATCAATAATCAAAACCGTGCTACTATGCAACCAATGCCAGATTATTATTGTTCTTTTATCATCGAGGATTTCTGTAACAATCCGAAATTTCAAATTTAAATTTTAAATATTTATTGAATTATCTAAATATTTATTTGAGGTGTTTATTATTGAATAAATATTTTAATTGGTGTTAATACGGTATATGTATTAAATTAAATAAAAATTTTAATTGATGTTGATGTGATTATTGTTATTAAATATTTATTTTGGTGAATTTCAATATAACTTGAGATGTTATATTGTTGTTTTAATTTAATAAATTATAGTGGTATATTAAATTATTAAATAAAATTATAATTTTGTAATATTTATTTAAGTGAGTATTTATTTAAAATATGGAACGTAGTAGTTAATTTATTTGATTTAATGTAGATATGGAAATCTAAATAAATAATATGTTATTATAATTATAAACTAAATTGTTTATTAAAATAATTAAGGTAGTTTTAAATTGATTTAACCCAAACAAGGCTTAAAATATTAAGTCTTTATATTTTAAAGACTTTTTGCCAAACAAAGCCTTATGACTTTTGGATTTCTTAATATTTGAATTATAATAATAAAATAAAATACATAATAAATATAATATATTTAAAACTATACGTTTATTAGTTGTAACTGATATATTTAGTATAAGGGTTATGGCTATATCAGTTTATTTTTTTATGTTTTACGCATACTGGCTTGGGTTTTGTTAAGCCTAAGATTACAGAGAAACTTGAGAGGCATTGAGAGGAAACTTAAGAATTTTTCAAGGTGATTATCAGTTGATTGCAAGGATTTTTAGCAAATTGAAGGTAATTTTTCCATAATCTCCATATTATACATATATGTATATATATAGATGAATTTATGACATGAAGCTTCAAACTCTGTGAATTCTATACTTTTCGAATTGTTACTATATGATTGTATTATCTCATTTGTATGTAATTGTGATGGTCGAATTTGTGTAAACAAGGAATTTGTATGTTAATCACAATGAAAAGTAGAGAAATAATGTCAGTGCATATTTTCTCACATGGCTTATGTAAGTACCAAATTTGGTGGTTAGTTTGTATGTTAATCGATGAATTGAGTCTTGCATATGTTAATTCGGTAAGAAACGAAGAGAATGTAATTTGAACGAAGCAATTTGGCCAAGTATAGATATCATAGTGGTGATTTTTGTGAAGAATATCAAAATTTGAGTTTTTATATGAAAATGAGGAATTTGAGAAATTAAACTAGTTTAAATTGTTGTTAAATTGTTGTTAAATTGTTCTATATTGATATATATGTGAAGAAACATGTTTGTAATAGTTTTATACCATTTGTTTGTGTTAATTTCACTGTTTTGTGGGTGAAATTCGTGTTAGTTGGGCTAAAGTCGGCTACTATTCATGTCATTTCTATTGTTTTTATTTGCCAAGCAATTACTAGCTTAAGTGCAAGGCAAAAACGCTAATACCGCATTCTAAGTGTTGTGTTTATGTATGGCGCAATTGCCATATACAACGATATGAGGCAAAATGACTTCGCTGTCATTGTAGACTGGATAATGCACTATAACTTGGTCTAATGATGTGTTAACTTAATAAATATGGGATATGGAGGTTAAAACAGAACCATGTCATGTCATTGATAATTTCAAAGTTGTAAAAGGTTTTATAAGATAGGAATGCGATATGTTAGGGACTTAGTGTACACATCAAGGGTGACTAAGTCTTGATGTTAGCACTTGTGGTTTTTAGAGATGAACATTAAGATATGGAAGGTGATTAATAAAAAACCAATGAGTCTTGGGAAGACTTAATCATTTGATTGAATTTCAAATTCGATTAAGGAGAAATGTAGTATTAATTTGAAATATGATTTGGATGCTAGAAGTCTAATGTATGTGTTACTGAGTTTTCAGATTCGGGTTATGTGGTTTATTTATATGGTTAGACCTTAAACTAAAGGTTATAACGTAACTAAGATAAGAAATGAATCTACGAGGTTAATGTATATGTGGCTAATTGATGTGATGATCCTAATGGTATGTGTAGGATATTGGAGTACGTGAGTTATAATTGTATAGCTTACGCAAGAGGCAAGTTTCCTAACCTTTGCTACTTTATTACTCAGCAAGGTAACTTTTCACTGTTATGTTATACTTATGCAAATTCTCTATCTCTAATCTCTTTTTTAATGATTTATTGTCATGCAAGTTCTTTAACCCTCATTTATTGTTGAGCAAGTTAGTTAATATTTGTTTCTTTATTCCAATCGAGATTACCGTGGTTATTCAAATTCTGTAATTTTATTGTAAAAAGTGTGTTTATTCAGCTACTAATAACTGTTGTTTGATCTTCGTTCTTCAATATCATTGTACTACCTTACATTATTGTATCAAACTCTAAGTTTCTTAGCGATTCTTTATCAATTCAACTAATCCTTAATTGATGAATGTTCTAAACTCTAAATTTCCCTTGAAGCCAACACAACCCAAACCTCCTTTGGTTTGTTTATGTACTCACACAACTTTGAAAGCATGTTGTCGATGATAACATTTGTTAACTTAGAAATTGTTAATACTCTAGCTCTTACTGATTCATCAATATACCTTATTCATGAAGATGAGCATTCTAAAAATCTAGACTTCCTTTGAAGCTAATTCCCAACCAAATTTCCTTTAGTTCGGAACCTGATAATCTAAGCTGAGATGAAAAACCCTATATCAGGGGATTATTTTAAAGTTACGCAATATCGTTAAAATGTTTGCGCAATACATAGTACAAAGGGCTGATCACCTGGAGTACGGAATGATGGTCCATATAGTCGTTTAGACTGTTAAAGGTTACAGTAGAAACACCTGTGAACCTAGGACATAGATGATGATTATAGTCTTTTAGACTGTTAAAGGTTAAAGTAGACATACTTGAAAACCTAGAATAGAGTTCGTGGTCTTGTGACCCTCAGTGTATTCTTTGATGTTATTATCTATTGTTAACTTAAACTTTCATTATTCCTTTGAACTCATAGCTGTTGAATTAAAGTTTATTGTTCCGGTAAGAACACTTTACCATTGAAAGCTCAGTTAATTGTAATTCATAAAACGTTATTGTGTACTATCCTTCTTCTGGGCAATTATTTGCTCACTCTTGCACAAAACAATGCAGATGAAGTTAAGAAGTTTGAAGAGCTTTCTATAAGCAAGGGCAAGGACAAAGTGCTTGATTAGATGAAAATGTTTAATTTATATTTTATTTATGAAGCTTGTGTAATAGATTTATTTATGAACATGTTTTAAATTTTCTGCTGATGTTTGTAATAAAGGTTAGATGACCTGGGATTTATTTGAGATTATGTAACCCTTTAATGGGAGATTTATTTTTTAAACTTTTGAGTTTAATTATATCCTTTGTTTATGGGTAGTTAGTTATGATTTTTTTGGACAGTGAACACCAAATCTGTCGGATTGAAGTGCCGGATTTGGGGGTGTAACAAGTTGGTATCAAAGCTTTAGGTTATGAACCTTAGGTGGGGAAACCTTAGGCTATAACATTCTAGGAGATCGAAAATACAGAGGTGATAAACTCTTATTGAGTTCTAAGGAATTAATTGAGGGAAATTCATTGAGGATAAAATGATAAAAGACTTTATGTGCTTATGTGTTAATGACTTATGTGCTCGTGAGTATTTAGGAGTAGCGATTATTATACACATCAAGTTGTGGGGTTGTTTAAACTTTGTTGTCAGAATGACTGACGAAGGAAGATAGGGATTAGGATCCCTGAGAAGTTCATACAGTCTAAGTATGGTTTGTATTGGGAAAACCATACCCGTTGTTTTCTAATGTAGCACGTGTGTATGAGCTTGAGTTTGAACGCAAGGATAAATGTGAAGTTAGCAAGGTGAAGGATGAGTGCAAGGAGGGGAATTTCTCAAATGAAGTGTATGGTCATAACATTGAGTTATAAAAGAAGGTCGAGAAATTAGAAGGTCAAGCCGTAAAGCACCAAGCCACGTTAGCGCAATGAGATCTCACGACTCAAGACCTTACTACACAACTTGCGGATGTAGAATGGATATTAGCACAGTTAGAGTATTAAAGAAGATAGTTATTAGCTAGGAATGAGATTGCGCAGGAATGACTGGGGAAAGGAGTCAGCAAAGCGGGTGAAAGCTGAGGACCCGTGGATGAAGGCTTTTAAATGCATAAATCGTGTTGAAGATAAGTCAAAGAGTGCGAAGCGAGCGCAATGCAGTTGTACAACGTGGAATGTTCTTATAGATTGCAAGAAAAACATTAAGATTATATATGTAAATCACGATGAAATTAATAGGATGTAAATCCTGACTTTTGAAATATATAGTGGGATATGATGAAGTAATCCTGGAATTTAATTATTACAGGATAAATAATATAAATAGCAGTGAAACTGTTTTGCTATGTATTGTATGATAAATGAATAAATATATCATTGTTTATTAAGATATGTTATGTGTGGTTTAAAAGTGGTTGGGATAAGCTTGAAAATTTTAATGTGTGGATGAACGATGATCTAATAGTTCGAGTTTTAAACAGTAAGATGTGTCTTAGAAGAAGACAACAACATCAACAAAGACCCAAGGAATATGCATACAATAGGGAAGCTAACGCAAATCCAGTGCCACAATTGGTGAATTTTCTGGTGGGAGCACTGGCAAATCAACTGAATTTCTTGCTATACAATCAAATCTCGATGTTCCAACCAAATTCATTCACAACAGAGCTGGAAAGAACGATTGATGTAGACAGGTAAGGTAATACGCTAGCATTCAACCAAGAGCAGAGGGGAAAGAAGAGTGAAGATGATAAGGTGGAAGGTATTCATACCGATAATGCTTGGAAAAGAAAGTGGGACAATAATATTAACGTTGAAAATCAGTAAGGGAAGGAAAAGAAGAAGGTGGAGGCGTGTAGCAACTGCGAAAAGAAACATGTAGGTGTTTGTTTGAAGGGAAAAAGGGTGTGCTTTAATTGTGGTTTGAAGGGCCACATTGCACCAAAATGTTTACAACCGAGGAAGGGAGCCTGCTTCACGTGTGGATCGAAGGAGCACTTGGCTCGAGGGTGCCCAAAGAAAGCGATAGGAAAAGCAAGTGGAAGCAGAGGGGGCAGTGGCAAAGTGGTTATTATAGAACCAGCTCCGCCGAGTCGACCAACCGAACAATCAACCAACATGATGATCCAGGAAGTAATGCAAGGTATGGTTCCGATCAGTTATCTATACGGCTGCGTGTTATTTAATTCAAGTGCCATTTGTTAATTTATGCCTGATGAATTCATTTAGAAACTAGATTCGCTTCGGGAAGAGTTAGATTATTCCCTAAATATGGAAAGTGTGAATATTGATTCTTTTAAGTTGATGCGTAGAAATTCTGTGTAGTATTAAAGGCCACGTAATGTCAATGGATTTATTTTCGATTTGGTTTATGAGACTCTAAGGAAGTCAAAGGTAGTATTTTGTTCTTTTTCAAATAAAGACGTCTCAGACGCAGAGAGTTATCTATCGATGCTGTAAAACAAGAAGTTATTAAGAAAATATCGTGAGTGATACGCGAAGTTCAGGATAGTCACTTCATTAGCTAATTGAACGAGAAAATCAGTGGAATTTATATGGGCAGAAAATTATAAGGTGAATTTTCACGAATTGAGGAAGAATTTAGTGTGGCATCTGTGTTGTCTCTGCAAGATAATACATGAAATTTTGTGTTGTATAGCGACGCATCGTATAATATACTAGGCTGTGTGTTTAGGCAGAACAATAAGGTCATTTTATATGCATCGCGTAAGTTAAATATTTATGTGAAAGGGCATTTGACTCACGATCCAGAGTTAGAGGTAGTAGTGATTTTCTTAACTATGCAAGATGGGTTCATAACAGAAATGACAAATTTATGGTAGGAGGTGAGATATATGATAAGTCAGAGGAGAAGCTATTCAGATGGAAACCGTACAACTTTGTTGGATAGAGTAAAGGAAGGGTAGCTCCAAGATGAAGGTGTCAAATTCATAAACAATACTGAAGGATAGTTGAAATTAGAAGGAATAAACTAGGTTTCGCTAATATCAGGAATTGAAAATAAAGTTTTGCATAAACGTATATGTTGAATCAACTAGGGAGCACGAAATTATATATTTCCTTCGATAATACTATTTGTGGCAAGATATAGTGATAGAGTTTGTGTTATGTCAAAGTTAGCATATTACCTATCGATCAGTGTGCGATGTTATATGTTAAAGAAGTTTTTTTTCAAGGCACAATGTTTCATTGTCAATTGTGTCGAACCGAGATTCCCGATTTACATCGAATTTTCAGAAAGGTTTGCTTGAGCGCGTGGAACAAAATTAGAAATAAGTATGTTATATCGTCTGCTTATCGATTTCCAAACTAAAAGAAAATCCAGACATCGGAAGGCATGCTAAGCGCACGAGAAGTTTTCAATAATGTCATACGAGGAATCCGCATTGAGCAAGTATAGGCAAGTTAAGAATAAGTTAAGAGTAAGATATGCTAGGTGAGATTTTAATTGAGGACTCATATGGTAACTAAGTCGTACAAATCTTTGTATGGGCAGAGGTTTTGTGCATATACTTGGTTTATCACATTGATAATCATTGGAATATCGGTATCGCGCTATCCAGGTATATGTGGTGGAAAGGTGATTCTTTTCTCATGTATATATTGGATAGTTAGATGATATTAGGATTAGGTTCGGTTCTTAAAACTAAAGCATATGGTAAGTTCGTGACTCATAATCATATGTTATGTTTTGAACCCCTCAGCGAATGGATGCCTATGGTCTGACTAGGATAAGTTCTTAAACTAATATGATTATGGCAAGTTCCTGAATTTTCCAAAGTGTGGTAAGTTTGATGAACTATATTGGGTATAAATCGGTTATAGTATAAGAAGCATGGAAGAAGTGAAGAGCTGGTTTTGAGGTAGCTTTACCTCTACGGTTAGAACGCATTCGCAATGTTTTCATGTTTCGGTGATATAATTGAACAAGCTCGACTGCAATTATATGATCAAGTACGAACCATTATGGTTTTCCTACTAGGAAATTTCTATCCAGATAGTTGACAGAAAAGAATAAATGCTCAGGGAAAAGGTGATACCTTCTGTGAAGGTGATATAGAGGAACCACAATGTCAAAGTGACTATGTGGGGACTCGAAGCTGAAATGATGAAAAATTACACTAAGTTATTTGTTTTGTTGTGTCTTCGATTCTGGGGACAGAATCTTTGTAAGGAGGGAAGAATGTGACGATTTGATTTGATTTTTTAAATAAATATTTTAGCTGATGTTGATGTGATTATTGTTATTAAATATTTATGAATTAAATATTTATTTTGGTGAATTGCAATATAACTTGAGATGTTATATTGTTGTTTTAATTTAATAAATTATAGTGGTATATTAAATTATTAAATAAAATTATAAAAAATTATAATTTTGTAATATTTATTTAAGTGAGTATTTATTTAAAATATGGAATGTGTAGTTAATTTATGTGATATAATGTAGATATGGAAATCTAAATAAATAATATGTGATTATAATTATAAACTAAATTATTTATTAAAATAATTAAGGTAGTTTTAAATTGATTTAACCCAAACAAGGCTTAAAATATTAAGTCTTTATATTTTAAAGACTTTTTGCCAAACAAAGCCTTATGGCTTTTGGATTTCTTAATATTTGAATTATAATAATAAAATAAAATACATAATACATATAATATATTTAAAACTATACATTTATTAGTTGTAACTGATATATTTAGTATAAGGGTTATGACTATATCAGTTTATTTTTTTATGTTTTACGCATACTGGCTTGGGTTTTGTTAAGCCTAAGATTACAGAGAAACTTGAGAGACATTGAGAGGAAACCTAAGAATTTTTTAAGGTGATTATCAGTTTATTGCAAGGATTTTTAGCAAATTAAAGGTAATTTTTCCATAATCACCATATTATACATATATGTATATATATAGATGAATTTATGGCATGAAGCTTCAAACTCTGTAAATTCTATACTTTTTGAATTGTTGCTATATGATTGTATTATCTCATTTGTATGTAATTGTGATGGTGGAATTTGTGTAAACAAGGAATTTGTATGTTAATCACAGTTAAAAGTAGGGAAATAATGTCAGTGCATATTTTCTCATATGGCTTATGTAAGTACCAAATTTGGTGGTTAATTTGTATGTTAATCGATGAATTGAGTATTGCAAATGTTAATTCGATAAGAAACGAAGAGAATTTAATTTGAACGAAGCAATTTGGCCAAGTATAGATATCATAGTGGTGATTTTTGTGAAGAATATCAAAATTTGAGTTTTTATATGAAAATGAGGAATTTGAGAAATTAAACTAGTTTAAGTTGTTGTTAAATTGTTCTATATTGATATATATGTGAGGAAACATGTTTGTAATAGTTTTATATCATTTGTTTGTGTTAATTTCACTGTTTGGTGGGTGAAATTCGTGTTAGTTGGGCTAAAGCTTGCCATTTGTTCATCTTTGTTTTCGCTTAATGTCTGTACACCGGCAAGTGCAAAACCGAACCCATCAGCTTGGTTCTTGGCACTGCAAATGTGCACCTATGGATTTCGAAAGCGAAGTGAACATGCTCGCTTTGCAAGAGTAGTAACAACTTGATTCCAGACAATTTTTAACGTATTCATGCACGAAGGTAAACTTTCTAAACAACCTATATCATGGTAATTCATCATACTTGACCTATTAATCTGAAAAACAAGAATCAACAAGACTCAAGTTAAGAACGAAGTAGAAATTATACCTTCTCGAGCTTTAACCTTGATATCTCACACACTGATTTGGTAATGCTTAGCAACTAAGAATTCTTTACTCAGATTTCTCCAACACTCTTATCACTAAAACAGACTGCCCTGGTGGCTTGTATTTAAAGAGAAAACATGGACTAGACACTTTCTTTACCCAATGTTGGGATTCATGATGCAATAGAAATGAACAATGGTTACTTAAGGAGTTGTTCAACCACTCCATACCAGCCACTCAGCTAGCCATGCATGCCTAGGATTAGCAGCTTGAAGTTTGCGTAAAGAGAGTTTAAGCTACTGTTCTTTGTACTTGGTGACCCTAATTTGGGGACAAGAGAGTAGATCTCAGACATAGACAAGGGGCTAGTCGGTCAGGCCCACTGCCCCACGCCACATTTTAATTTAACCAATACCTTGTACTCTCAGTTAACTATTTTGTTGGATTCCTAATCGATTCTAAATATCCCAAGTTTATCACAACTCAAAGGTCCATCAATTAGCTTATTGGGCTAGACTCCCAATTTATTATTTGGACTTTAAACATACAAATACTTAATCATCCTTCACTAAGTCCATCCTTGTCTCACACAAGACATTTCATGAACCTATCATAATTCTCCACATCCTAGCAATCATTAAGAGTTCAATTTTAATACAATTGAGTTACTCCCCTCATGCCACGTAAGCATTTATAAAATAAATAATTCACCGGCTCTATTTAATAATATTATTAAATCATAAAATTTACGGGTATTACATCCTCTCCCCCTTATAAAAATTCCGTCCTCAGAATTGATACAAGGTTATACGAAAAGATGGGGATAGTCTCTCCTCATCCTATCTTCTAATTCTCACGTGGCCTCTTCAACATCGTGGTTTCGCCAAACAACCTTTACGTAAGATATAACTTTGTTTCTTAGCATTTGTTCTTTCTTATCTATTATCCTAAACAGAATTTCTTCATATGCCGATTCTTCTACTTGAATGGGCTCATAGGAAATCACGCGGCTTATAGTCGGACTTGTCTGTAGGTCGTAGAAATGCGGAAATGTGAAACACGTTGTGGATGTGTTCCATTAGGGTGGCAAAGCAATTTTAGATGCCACTCACCCACTCGCCTTCAATATCTCGAATGGCCCTATGAACCTCGGACTCAATTTTCCTTTCTTTTCCGAATCGATCTTTCCTTCAAGGAGATACCTTCAAAACACAAAACTACCGACTTCAAAGTCTCTTGCCGGACGATGCAAGTCGGCATACTTTTTTTGGTGATCTTGAGCTGCTACCAATTTGCCCCTTATTGTTGCTACCACGTCGGCCGTTTGCTGGACTAATTCTGGTCCCAAAAGTCGTTGTTCTCCGACTTCATCCCAACATAATGGCGTCCTGCACTTTCTCTCGTAAAGAGCTTCATATGGCGGCATACCGATACTCGCATGATAGCTATTATTGTAAGCAAATTCTACTAATGGTAAATGGTCGTCCCAATTCCCCTTGAAGTCCATCACGCAAGCTCTCAAAGATGTCCTCCAACGTTTGTATGGTTCGCTTCACTCGCCTGGCCGGTTTGAGGGTGATAAGCGAGATTTCATCTCAATTGAGTTCCCATTCGTTCTTGCAAACTTTTACGTAATTTTGACGTGAACGCGGATCTTGATCGGAGACAATCGACAAGACTCCATGTCGCGATACAATCTCCTTTACATACAAATTTGCTAACTGGTTCAAATTGAATCGAATCTTGATGGGTAGAAAATGAGCTGTCTTTATTAGTCAGCCCACAATAACCCAAATGGCATCATAACCCTTCTGTGTAATCAGAAGTCCAACCACGAAGTCCATCGTAATGTGATCCCATTTCCATTCTGGTATTTCCAGCGGTTGAAGTAGTCTACTTGGCCTCTGGTGTTCTACTTTGACTCTTTGACAAGTAAGACATCTGCTAACACACTCTACAACCTCTCTTTTCAAATTAGGCTACCAAAAATGGTGTCGAAGATCATGGTACATTTTTGTGCCTCCTGGATGAACAAAATACGGCGTATTGTGTGCTTCGTGTAGGATTTCATCTCTCGGGCTCGATTCACAATGGCACCCATACTCGACCCTCAAATCTCAATATACCGTCCTTATCTACTTTGAACCTTTCTTCCTTATCTTCTACTATTCTCTTCTTTATCTTCTCACATTCTTCATCTTTCTCTTGTGCTTCCTTTATTCTATCCAATAACGTCGGGTGAGCTCTCATCATGAGTAATTTTCCTTCCGCTTCTTTTGGTTCCTCCACCTCTAATTCCAAATTTTCCATTTCTCTTATTAATTCCTCTTGAGTTGTCAATTTGAATAACTTCTCCTTCATTTTCTACTCAAAGCGCTTGGCTACAACGCGTTTGCTTTTCTTTCCGTGATAAAGAATTTCACAATCGTAATCCTTGATTAATTCCAACCATCTTCTTTGTAGCATGTTCAACTCCTTCCGTGTGAAGATATATTTCAGACTCTTGTGATCCGTATATATCTCATATTTTTCTCCATACAAATAGTGCCTCCAAATCTTCAATGCAAAGACAACCGCCGCTAACTCCAAGTCATGGGTAGAGTATCGTTTTTCAAAATCTTTCAACTGTCGTGAGGCATATGTAATGACCTTGCCATGTTGCATTAGCACACAACCAAGTCCTCTATGCGATGCATCACTATACACCACAAATCCTCCCGTATCATCTGGTAATGATAATACAGGCGCCTCACTCAACCTCCTCTTCAATTCTTTGAAACTCTCCTCGCATTTCTCCGTCCACACGAACTTCTCTGTCTTCCTTGTTAGATTGGTCAGCGGGGTTGCTATCTTAGAAAAATCTTGGATAAATCTTCGATAGTACCCGGCTAAACCTAAGAAACTCCTAACTTCTGTTGGCGTCTTCGGCTGTTCCCAGTTACTTACCGCTTCCACCTTTGTAGGATCCACGGAAATTCCATTTTTATCTATCACGTGTCCTAGAAATTGAACCCTTTCCATCCAAAATTCACATTTTGAAAATTTAGCGTACATCTTTTCCCTTCTCAATGCTTCCAATACCATCTTCAGGTGTTCGGCGTGCTCTTCCTTCGTCTTTGAATAAATCAAAATGTCATCGATAAATACTACAACGAATTTATCTAAGTATGGCCGTAAAAAACCGGTTCATCAAGTCCATGAATCTTTATGGGAGCATTGGTTAACCCAAATGACATCACTAGAAATTCGTAATGTCCGTAGCGAGTTCGAAACGCCGTCTTTGGTACGTCCTCCTCTCGCACTTTCAACTGATGATAACCCGCTCAGAAAATCTATCTTGGAAAAACACTTCGCTCCTTGATTAATCAAAAGGTCGTCTATCCTTGGCAATGGATATTTATTCTTAATTGTCACTCGGTTCAACTCCCGATAATCGATACAGAGCCTCATCGATCCATCCTTTTCTTTACAAACAACACTTGGTGCTCCCAAGGAGACACACTGGCCGAATGTAACCTTCATCTAGTAACTCTTGCAATTGAATCATCAATTCTTTCATTTCTCTTTGGCGCCCATACGATATGGGGCTTTCAAAATTGGTGCGGTTCCGGTCTAAAGTCTATTATGAATTCAATTTCTCTCGTCTGCGGGAAGGCCGAGCGATTCGCTTGGAAACACGTCTTGGAAATCTTTTACCACTAATATATCTTTCATTTCTATTCTCTTTTGATGAATGTCCACTATATAGGCTAAATAACCTACATCCTTTCTTTAACAATTTCTTGGCTCGCATCATCGTAAGGCAACACGATTGCTTGAGCGATGAGCTACCGTAAAACACTACCTTAGGACCGATTTGAGGTCCGAAGGTTCACACTCTTCTTCCGACAATCGATTATCGCAGCGGGCGGATAACTAATCCATTCCTAATATCACATCAAACTCTCCCGTTTAATCGTAATTAAGTCTACGTTTAGTTCGTGACCTCTAATGTTTGCACAACAGCTTTGATGAAACAAATTCTATGGGAATTACTTCCTTATTCGCAATCTCTACGTTCAATGAGTTTTTCTAAATGTTTAGGAGGTATGTTTAGTCGATTAGCAAATTCTTCGATACATAAAGGAATAGGTAGCACCCGAATCAAATAATACATAGGCATTTATATTATTGATTGGGAGAATACCGACACCACGTCCCTTTCATTCACTCTGCGTCTCGGACGGTCATGTTAAAGGTTCTGGCGATCGATTATTAGGTTGGATTATGTTGGTCCGCCGATCATCGCCTTTTGCCCCCTCCCCGCTGGCCGCTTCCTCCTTTGTTCCCTTTCTTTGGGCAATCCTTGATTTGATGCTCATTGAGCCACCACGCTAAACATCCCTTGCTCCTTTTCGGCTTGGCGGTTAGGTGAAATGTGCCCTTCTTCAGCATTGTAAGCAGATGATGCGCCTTCCAAAGATTCCCTTGATGGTTTTTCTCACATTTCGAGCAAGCTTCGCTTCTTTTCTTAAATCCTCCTTGATAATTTTCTGGTGTTGATGTTTTGGTGGTTGGTGTTGTTGTGCGTTGTTGCGGTTATCCCATTTCCTCTTTCCCAAATAACTTCCACCACCGCTACTCCTCCACGAGTCTCTCCTCCAAAGATTCTTATTCTTCTTCTCCTTGTTGTATTGGCTCAATGTCTCGCTACCTCCCTCAGCAATTATCGCCTTCTCCAATAATGTGGCGAAAGAGTCGATTTGAAGGACCGACACCTTGTTAAACAACCAAGGTTTTAGTCCAAGTTCGAAGCGTCCGAGATTTCTTTCTTCAAAGTTCACTTGATGTGTTGCGAATCGTGCGAGTCATTGAACTTGGCCGCATATTGTGCCACTGTCATCTCCCCTTGTTTTAGTTCTAGAAACTTTACCTCCATCCTATTCTTCATGCTCTTCGGGAAGTAATTCTCGAAGAACAAAGTCTTAAACCTTTCCCAGGTTATAGTCCCTTCTCCCGCTCTCTGTTGATTTGCTTCCCACCAGTAGTTTGCTTCACCCCTCATCATATATGTAGCGAACACGGTTTTCTGGTCTTCACCCACACGAGCAATGGCAAAGGCTTTCTCCATTTCCTTGATCCACGTTTGCGCTACGATAGGATCGGTAGTACCTATGAATTCTGGAGGTCCTACACTCTTGAAGTCCTTGAAGTTTGCGACCGGAGCTACTTGGGGAACGGGTGGTACTTGTTCATTTCTTCCCCTAAGAGCCTCCCCTAACAAATCTACAAGCCTCTGAATGGGATCTACTTGTCCTCTCTCATCATTAACCGACTCTTCTGGTGCAGTTAATCTACGTCTGGGCGGCATTTTCCTACCTCATGACACTTCCATTTTTATTATCTAATTATATTACTTAAACAATTCTCCATAAAAGGAATAAGATTTCGGAATACATTTCAGAACAAGATCATTTATATTCATATGCCAAATTGTTACATTATATGATTATCTCCAAATATACTTCTATAAATGACACAACTTATCCCCTAATATCACAAAAGATGGGGACAACCATTAACATACTACCCCTCTAACATAACTCAAAAGTTTGGGGTTTACAACATCTCACATTCTACATAAAGATTACAATAATAGATAATACACTACACAACGAACTACAACTAATAACTTTTAACGCCTAGACTTAATCTATCATTCCGCTGCTCCCACAGTCATCCGGTACTCCCTCCGAGTAATGTGCACCACCACATCTCTGCTTATGGTGTGCTTGCATCCATCCCTCGCTCTGTCGGGTAGTGGTTTACCCCATCAATCGGGCCCTTCCATGGCTGCATGCAATGCATAGCTCATCCTATTCATCTTCCTCCTTTTGCACCTCACTTCATCTTCTAGATCGTTAGCCCTATCATTGGCCCCTTTCCACTTTTTCTTGAAATGGATCCTATCCATTACTTCCATCCTTAACTGAAAAGCGGATAACTTCCTTCCCCGTCCCCTCGCTCAACTCCTCTCGCTTCCATCTCTTCCAACTTCCCCGCCAGGTTCTACATTCCTAGCCACCGCCTTGTGAAACAAAGCCCCCCATCCGGATTTCGCCTCCTTACGGTGAGCAATCTCTACTTCCATCTCCGTGCATCACTAACTTTCTCCTCGTGGTCTTCGTCCTTGACTTTTGGAATTCGGACTCTCTGCCTTTGGCCTCACCTCTAACTCCTCAACTCGCACCCTAACTCTAAAATCTACTCCTCATACTCCCCAACATCCTATCCTCAAAAGTAGCCTCGTCGGAGTCCCCATGCACTCATCCACCATACGCCCTCTTCCGGATCGACTCTTCTGTATTGGCTCTATCTCCTCTTCCCTCGTCATCATCATCGATAGGAACTATAGTTGATATACGCCCTGCTTATCAATGGTGCCTCATATACCACGGTATGTCACGCGGCTCCTCTTCTACTACTCTCGGCCAGGTCCTCCCATATGTCACCATCCTACAATCACCGATACAAGACAAAACAACCAACAACTCCATTAGAATCATAAGTTCATTGTATAGAATGAAGTTATATTCTCAGAACACGCTAAGTCCATCTCTATGAAAACTCTCTATGAGTTTCATCCCTTTCTATCTTCTCGAAGTTCTCCTAAGTTATAATCTAAGGGCTCTCGCTCCTAAGGTTTATAACTATGGCTTTGATATTAAACTCGTAGCGCCCCAAAATTCGTAGACACCCATATCTCGAATTTTTGGTGCATCACGTATACTACAAATATCTTACAAAATCATTAACAACTAAATAATAGAATAATTTACATTGATGTAATATAAATATTCACGTCCCCAAGGTACCGTAAACCATTACTACAACAATTCTGTGATTAGCTTAACATAGCTTAATCATTCTTGAATACATCATAACAATCATAACAATAATAATAATACTTCTAGTCTTAAGGACTAAGTTATTCTGTCGCCTTGCCCTTTTCCTTGTCCTTTCCTGAAGTACCGCCTTGCTCTGCCTTAACTGTAATGTTTTAGGAAGCAAGAATGAGCAACAAGTTTGCCCAGCAAGTAATATAGCTAGAAGAACAAGCGCTTATAGCATTTGAATCTTTCAAGGGTATAATAATAATTGATAGTTTAAGGATATCAAGAGTATTCAATAGAGTCGTTATAGATGAAGGATATCAACAAAATCTCGTGATTTATCCATTTCGAGGTTCAACACGAATGAGTCTTCGAAAGTACCACTAAGGACTAAGAACTCTTACTAGAATTAACAAAGATTTCACCAGAATCCAATAGAAACGAGTACAACAGTGATCGTACCTCAAAGTACCCTACGCTTATGCATAACATTTAATCATACTCATATGCAAGCACGGTTCCTCGACAATATATAATTTCCTTCTATGAGGGTTGTTCATCTCAAAGAGATTTACGATAGTCCGCACTCAAATCAATCGGTTTGGAAAGCTCTTTAACTCATAATAATAGTCTAGCTTAATCAAGGGCTTAGGCAGTTTTTCATCATGGATTTAGGAATGATAAGTCCAATGCTTATAACAACGTCAAGGTATATAAGTGATTTTCTAATAGAAGCGAGATATTTGCTTGATAAAATATGATTGATATGATAACAATTCAACGTTATAAAGTGTGTGAATTAAGGAACTTGCAACACAATAATAATAGTGTTTCTGATACTTGCTCAATGTAAATTTGAGTGAGGTTCTAGAACTTGCCCAACAATAACAATAAGTTAGGGATAGAAAACTTGCATGATATAAGTAATGTTTTAGGATAGGAAACTTGCATAATATAAGTAACAAGTTTTTAGGATATGAAACTTGCCTTTAGCGTTGATTACTACTAATAGCGAAAATCACCTCAACGAACTATATCTCTGCTCTATTCATGTAAGTATAGGTATTCATTAGCCAAACACACTTGATATATATCAACAACATGTACACATAACACATTTTCTTTCTATCTACTTGTACTCCATCAAAACTCATAACTCGCATACTTAACATGCTCATATTATTGACCACCGCTAGTTTATTCATAATCTTTCTTCCTCGAAGTTCTAAGAGGTTCATTGCTTTAAGTAGACCATAACGCCTATTAATCCCACCGACCTTTTTCTACGCATGTTTGCAAGCATTAGATTTATTTTCCCGGGTTAGTAAAATTCTCTACTTAGAACTTATTCGTGTACTAATAGTTTATTACGTGATAGGAGTATTTATTAATCCATCCTTATATCAAGTTATGATGTCAGCCTCCGAGTCCTGTGACATCTCGCCATGTCCTCAAGATATTATGACTTGTCCAAGACAACATGCTTCGTCCAAGAAGACATCGCACTTTGTCCAAGACATCACGCCTGTCCAAGAAGACATCACGCTTTGTCCAAGACATCGTGCTTTGTCCAAGACATAACGCTTTGTCCGAAGACATCACGCTTTGTCCAAGACATCACGCTTTGTCCGGCCGCCTCCTTCGAGAGACTTCGGTCTACACTATTTCGACAAAGTTTAAGTTCAATCGGGTTAATTTCATTCAGACTTTACTATATGCATACAACCTAAGGGAATTTCTTAATACATGGTCTAACATGACCGAACCCATCAGCTTGGTTCTTAAATGCACGGTGCATTTGCACCCATGGATTTCGTAAGCGGTGAACATGCTCTGCTTTTGCAGAGTAGTCACAACTTGATTCCGCATAATTTTTAACGATTCATGCACGAAGGTAAACTTTCTAAACACCCTATATCATGCTAATTCATCATACTTGACCTATTAATCTGAAAAATGAGAATCAACAAGACTCAAGTTAAGAACAGAGTAGAAATTATACCTTCTCGAGCTTTAACCTTGATATCTCACACACTCGATTTGGTAATGCTTAGCAACTAAGAATTCTTTACTCGATTTCTCCAACACTCTTATCACTAAAACAGACCGCCTGTGGCTTGTATTTAAAGAGAAAACATGGACTAGACACTTTTTTACCCAATGTTGGGATTCATGGTGCAATAGAAATGAACAATGGTTACTTAAGGAGTTGTTCAACCACTCCATACCAGCCACTCAGCTAGCCATGCATGCCTAGGATTAGCAGCTTGAAGTTTGCGTAAAGAGAGTTTAGGATACTTTTCTTTGTACTTGGTGACCCTAATTTGGGGACAAGAGAGTAGATCTCAGACATAGACAAAGGGCTAGTCGGTCAGGCCCACTGCCCCACGCCACATTTTAATTTAACCAATACCTTGTACTCTCAGTTAACTATTTTGTTGGATTTCGAATTGGATTCTAAATATCCCAAGTTTATTGGGCTAACTCAAAAGTCCATCAATTAACTTATTGGACTTTAAACATGCAAATACTTAATCATCCTTCACTAAGTCCATCCTTGTCTCACACAAGACATTTCATGAACCTATCATAATTCTCCACATCCTAGCAATCATTAAGAGTTCAATTTTAATACAATTGAGTTACTCCCCTCATGCCACGTAAGCATTTATAAAATAAATAATTCACCGGCTCTATTTAATAATAATATTAAATCATAAAATTTACGGGTATTACAGCCCGGGTTTAAATGTAATAGTTATATTTAAATATTAATTCTTGCACCCCTAAGGTTTGACCTTTTGGTTCACTTGGTGGCTTTAGTGAACCAAACTAGAATAAAAGTCCATAATCAATCCGGGTAGAATATAGTATTCTATATGTGCATGCTTGTATTATATATATATATTATATATTATGCAAACATGCTTCGCATGTTAATTAATATGACGCGTATTATATACATATATATATATATATATGTGTGTGTGTGTGTGTGTGTGTGTGTGTGTGTGTGCTGTGTATAAACAATATGAGATAAATTAATAACAAACCCCTCAAATTTTTTATATTAAGTTCGTTCAAAGATATTTGGAATATCGAACGTCGCCTTCTAGCATGATAAAAATAATAGAGTATCAATTAATTATTATAAGTTTGTTGTGTCACCACAAGGCTTATCTTAATTCTTTGAGATGTTAATTTTATCACATTTGATGCTTATAAAGAAAATTGAACAATATTGTTTTGTTGTGTCACCACAAGGACAATATTTTTCTTTTTTAATATATGGAATGCTAGGTTGGACTTAACTTAAATCATTTTAGTTTGGATGTGCACACACTTGACCATTATGATCTAAGAGGCAAAATACAAGGAGTTGCATAGTTGATGCAATTGACAAGAGTTGTCTACCTATTTATTTATATATAGTTTGTTGTGTCACCACAAGGCTATATACATTTGAAATGTGATCCTTATTCTCACTAGCAAATCTTTAATTAGATTTTGCCGAACTATATAAGTGAGGGTAATATAGTTTGATAAAACTAGTGGGATATACCAATTTAAAACAAGACCTAATTTATTTTGATATTTAATAAAAGAATGTATGATAAAATGTTGTTAATTACAAATTTATTTACAAAATTTTACAATGTCTAAATTACTATCACTGCGAAGCATATTAGATGATATTTAACCGGACCTAATTAAATGGATTGGTTAAGGAATTTGAGAATAGTTCTCATGGCTAAAAGCTATCTTATGTCCTTAATACGCCTATCCCTGTAATGGTTGCAGACAATGCCTCTAAGAAAGAGATTGCTACTTTTAGAAAGTGATAAGATGATGCACAGTTGGCTCAATGCATCATACTCGCATCCATGAGTAACTAACTTCAGCGTCAGCATGAAACTATGGATGCTCTTACTATATCCCTGCACATCAAGTAGTTGATGGTGAGGAAAGTAGGACTAATAGATATCAAATATCTAAGGAGCTCTTCCGATCTAGAATGACCGATGACACTACAGTACAGATAAAAGTCCTTAACATAATCAATTTGATTGATCAATTAGGACAACTGGTTTTTGTCATGGATGGAGAGTTGAGCCAAGAGTTGATCTTGTACTCACTGCCGGACTCCTTTCACAATTGTTGTGAATTTTTCATATGAACAAGCTAGATATCAGCCTCGCTGATTTGCTTAACATGTTGAAAAATGTTGAGAGTCACTTTCCAACCAAGAAAGACCATGTCTTACTAGTAGGGGCCAAATGATCTTCTGAAAAGAAGAACGATTCAAAGAAGATAAATAGAAAGGAAAAAACAAAGGATAATAAGAATAAAATTGATACAGATAGCAAAGGAGTTTACTTCCACTGTAATAAGCCTTACAATCGAAAGAAATCGTGAGAAGCATTCGCAGAGGCTAACCAAAGAAGCTTAGTGAAGTTTCTATTTACAAATACAAATTTGTTCATGATTTAAAATAAATTTTCTTTAAGTCAAGGTTTTACTTGGGTATTTGATACCGACTTTGGTTATCATAAATATAGATTTTTCAAGGTCCTATGTGTTGGAAATGAAGCAAAGGTTGCCACATTAGCCATAGAAACTTATAGTTTAGCAATGCCTACGGGCAAATCTATTAAGTCAATAAGTTGTTATTGTATTGTAGTTCTTGTTAGACACATTATTTCCATTTTGTTGTTGGACAATGAAATCTTTGGTATTATATTTAAGAACAATTGTTGTTCTATTTATAATAATAATGTTATGTATAGAACTGAAATATTACTTAATGAATTTTGTATACTTGACTTACATGAAAATAATTTTGCAAATTGAACAAACTAGTATAAGAAAAAGGAGATGATCATTCAAAGAGTTGAATGTGTGTATTTGCTGAAATACAAGTGTGAATTATTTGAAAGGTTCAAAGAATTCAGAAGTGAAACAAATTGACAAAGTATTAAGATTCTTTGATTAGATCAATGAATAAATACTTGTGCAATAAGTTTCTAGATCATCTTAAATGGTTTTCTCATAATGGGCGCCTCCTAATACGCAATAATTGATTGATGTATCTGAAAGGAAAAATTCATACCTTGTTGGACATGGTGCGGTCCATAATGATTTTACCGACATTCTAGTATCCCTCTGGGATCATATCCTAGAAATGGCTGCATATCTACGAAAAAGGTAACCTCAAAATCCGGCCCCAAGACTCCATAAAAGTTATGGACAGGGAGGATTCCTAATCTTAAGTATGTTAAGATAAGGAGTTGTCCAACTTATGTGAAAAGGTTTCAAAGGATAAGCTTGGGACAAGATTTGACAAGTGTAGATTTATGGGACATCCTAAAGTAAGTTTAGGGTTAATGTTATATAATCCTACTTAGCAAAAGGTGTTTGTTATGAAACACGCTGCCTTCTAAGATAAAGCTATTTATCATTAAAGGGCTAGTGGGAGGATAATAGATCTTGAAGAGTTCTAGAACCACAAAACACTATAAGTCAAATAAGAGGAACCTGTAGATAGACTCATTGTACCACAACCGAATCGTAAAGCTAGAATAGTATCAAAGATACCTGAGAGGTATGGATTCATCATAGATGATAATGATGAGGTACGCATCATAGAAGATGATGATCCAGTTACATACGATGAGGTAAGTGTTGTAGACACTCAGAGAAATGGATTGAAGCAAGCTTCTCAAAAATGGAACATTCGTTTGATGAAATAATCAACAGAGTTTGATTTTATCAAAAATAAGAATGAACCTAGTGTGTACAAAAGGGTCAGTGGGAGCGTCATGACATTTCTAATATTATATGTTGATATACTACGGATAAGGAATGACATACCAATGCTACAATCAGTAAAGATAAAGTTGTCTAAACATTCCTCCATGAATGATTTGGGAAGAGTATCGTAATTGGGGATACAAATCTATATTGATAGATTTAAGAAGATGCTCGACTTAATCCAAGAAACGTATATTCATTTGATGCTAAAGTAGTTTAGCATGGAAAACTCCATGGGATGTCTCATGTTGATGAGCCCTAGAGTGTATCTCTCTTAACAGTCCCCATAGCCTCCTGAAAAGAGAGATCGCATGAGTGACAATCATGTATACAACAAAATATACGAGACCTGATGTTGATCGGTCATATTCTGGAGAAGATCAGTGTCAGACAGTGAAAAACATCTTAAAGCACTTAACCGGCACTAAGGATGTGATTAAAATTTATGGTGGGTCTAAATTAAAACTGGAGGGCTTAACAGACTTAAGTTTTTCAGACAGACCAAGACGACAGAAAATCCACTTTAAGG
This sequence comes from Panax ginseng, assembly GCA_020205605.1. NCBI lineage: Eukaryota > Viridiplantae > Streptophyta > Magnoliopsida > Apiales > Araliaceae > Panax > Panax ginseng. Next base: position 50,909,722 of record CM035143.1, on the reverse strand, counting down.
TAAAGCGTTACCTTGAACGATGGTGCAGTAAATTGGAAAGGTTTCAAACAGCAAATAGTTGCTAGTTTAGTGATAAAGACAAAGTATATAACTATAAATGAAGCTACAAGTTAATTGTTTTGATGAAAAGTTCATTACAGAACTAGGAATCGTTCCTAAGTCTCATCTTGGATCTAAACATGTGTTGTGGCACTTTCATTTGATTATAGGAATCATTGAAAGATGGGAAATCACTATAGAGATAATGGACTCTCAAGAAGAACATTAAATATCCATTAACTAAAGCTTATCCAACAGTAGGATAATCATCACTTAGAGAAGAAGGGTATGAGATACCATGACGATTGGCTTTAGTGCAAGTGGGAGATTGAAAGTAGTATGCACACAAGCCAATCATTTTTTATGAAAAAGCATATACTTTGTAATAATCTTATTCATTTATAAATATAAAGTATTAATTAATTAAAGGCTTTTAATTACCTACATGATGTTGTTTTATAATATGTGATAAACCCATAGTTTTAAGCAATGCTTTTAGAATAATGATGATGATCATTCTAATGAGATCTAAATTCTTAGAAAGCTTAAAACTAAAATAGTTCCAAATCGTTGGATTACTAAACTGGGGATTAGTGAATCTAGATAGATTGGTACATACGTTGTTTGCACATTGGATGAGGATGATTGATCTCATGATCATTTGTGTGGAGAGACTAAAGCAAGTATGTAGGTGCTTATTAGAGAATAAATTCACTAAACGTGGCTCGCTAAGGAATACCTAATGGAGTTTTACTTGTCTGTCAATAGGAATTCATGTAGTGCCAAAAACTTGTTGGTCGGAAAATTGATCACTAAACACGCGCAAGTATATGCGATCTAACAAGTAATACAGTAATAAGGAGTGTGTCGTACCCACGAGGAACTATGACTAATATTTACCAAGTACCGACTATGTATCGCTAAAGTCTTAATCGATCAGCAGTAAATGGAAGTGTGGTTAAACTAGTTAAAACTAATTAACAAAGAAACTAAATGGATAACGAATGGTAATCTAGGGAATTCAAGCTAAGGTCACAACTTCACCCCATACAGGCATTCTGTCGAACACCTGGCATGTTATGCTTCATCAAACTAGTTACCCTTATCTCTTTGGTCTTAATGGTCACGATGATCTGTCGATCGAGAACACACAAGTGCCTATGCACCTCTGTCGAGGTATGCACAAACATATCTTCTCCAGATCCATCCAAAAGGGAATAGAACAAAAAAGAACGTCCAGGCTAGATGCAATCCTACACATGTCTATGCGAATTAATCATAACAAGGATTTAAGCATAGGTTCTCAAAGGTCGCACATTGCGCATAGAGATATGTTTATTCTATGCACAACTTATGCAGTCAAAACCCACAATCACATGCCAATATATTTAGGTGTAAATCTACAATTCTTCTGTCGATATCATGTAGATTACCAATATCATCACTAATGTCTTAGCAAGAATCATTAAGCACAAATATATCAATCCAAATCATATGGTGCCAACCAAAGAGATAAAAGACAGTCAATTTAAATAACAAAGGGTTCCATTATAACCTTAGAGCAAATATTCAGTTCATAGCTACTAAACCGAATACAAGTAGCAATAAAGACAACATTTATAGATTACAAAATCAGAGAAGCTAATGGATAGAAGAAACTCTGTCAAAGCCCTTCAATCTCTAAGCATTCTACTCAAATCTAGCTCTCCAGTCCGTGTAGTTCACTGCTCCTGATGCTCCAAAGAAAAGCCAAACTTCTCCCAAATCTACCTAATCTATATTTATAGACATCAACTAAGAACTAGAGAGAGAAAATACAAAAGAAAACTAATTTAAGCTAAGCTATCCTATTCTAAGTTGTGTTCTGAGAGAGAGCTTATGCAGAGGCTGGCTTCTGGTTATCGTTTGCCTTCAAGCTAGGTCAAAAGGCATTTGGCTCTGCATTGGTCTTAGGAGCTTTCGCGTTGCGGACGATAGCAATATGCCTAATTATTTATGCGGTGCCACGTTAACTTGAAAACACGAAGCTCAAGACCTTGTGACGCGAGTCTACATAGAGTCGATGAATATTTGCAGGCCATGGTGATGTAAGCTAACCCAAGAAGGTGGCGGCTGTGCATGCACCCATAAAATGGGCATTATGCCATGACGAAAAACATAAAATATTACCAATTTGCCCCTGAATGCTAGAAAACACCTGATAAGCCCTGCATTGCATCGATTAAGCACAATAACACTATAATCATATAAAACTATATAAAGTTTACGAATTCAGGAAATTACTTAAGTCATTGAGTATCCGATTCGCGGGTATAAATCTCACTCATCAAATACCCCAAACTTAAGTCTTTGTTTGTCCTCGAGCAAACTAACTAATACAACACTAATAATAAAACACACGCGAAAGAAAACTAAAACAATATAGTAGTATCATGGCTTCAAAGCTCGATCATAGAAACTCCCAGAGATTAGGGCAAACACAGGAATGAATAAGGGTTCATTCAATTTCAAGCATAAGACTGTATTCGATCCATTCTATGTGTGTGTGTGGAGACCAACTGCCCTAACTAATCATAGCTCAAATAAGCTCGCACAGTCGATTACTAATATCAATAAGAAAACTCCGTAACTTAAACATTTAACAAGCATTAAGAATAAGACACAAGTGCAGGAAAAGATCAAAAGACTCTGGCATGACGACAGTAAAATCTGACTCGGACAGTCCTTAATTACCTTAGGCTAATTAGAACTACCCATGAATGAGCTTTTGATCAGTGACTCACAAGCCAGACGACTTTAGGGCACTAGGTGTAGAACACCCTTATGAATCTAATAACTCGAGTAGTAAAGTCCACGTAATCAACATAAGCCACTGAGATTTTATAACAAAAACAAAGATTATTTAGCGAGTGCATTTTATGCTCCATCTCGATATCGGTCATGCATTTATGGGCGAGTGTGTTTTACGCTCCATCTCGACCCATCGCAAAACTTTCGATATAACTCTTCTTTTATATTTTTATTTTTGTTTCATTTATTTTTTTTATATGTCAACATGCCAGAAACCAAGATCCAAAACTGTATAAACGTCTAAGTCTTTTCTTACCTTGTAAAAATGAAAGTTTATAAAAGTGAACAACTCTCAAAGAAATAAACATGCGAACTAATTCAAAAAAATAACTAGCTACATAGTTGGTCGGTGCTTGCTAAGAAGGACATATCAATAACAGTCTAAACTCATCGATTGAACAACCCCTAGCACATACATGCTTGACACGATTCTAAGAGATAGGCATAAATACTTGGCTCTTGTCATCAGCCGCAATAAAAAAAATTAATGATAACTATAACCCTTGCTAAATAGCAGCTCAAAATAGGGTAAAAAAGCCATTCAAATAGCACAAGCATCTAATCTGTATAAGCCCCAAAAATATGGCTATAAACCACAATCATGCTGATAATAATCAAAGCATTAATAAAATAAAAAAAAATAAAACAATATATGGCATTCATAATGATAAAAATCCAAACATAAACCCGCAGTTCAAAATGACTGCACCACAATACTGATAAAAAGTCATAACAAAATACAAAATATTCAACCTAGCATGGCAATACGGAAATAAAACAGATAATAGCTAAAAACACCCCCAACCTTGAGGTGAGTAATGCCCTCATTGCTAAACATAAAGCAATCGTACGCAAGAGGGCTTCCCTAAAGTTCGTTCACTCAGCAGCTGTCTCGTCCTCGTCAGCCTCGGCGGGTGGTGACGGTGGAGGGTATGGTGGGAATACAGGAGGCTCCGAGAACTAGAATGGCGTGAACTCATCATTCTCGCCACTGTACACGGTGTAGATGCACTGCATAGTGTTTACCAGCTCAGCCTGGTACTGCATCGCTATCTCCTGTCTCTGAGCCACTGCTGCTATGTGCCTTCGCTGCCTCTGCGCCTCGGCGTCCTGTTTCTGATGCAGCAGGGTGAGGGATGCCATAATGTCAATCAAGAGTCCTCAGCTTGATTGGTAATGGCGTCAAGTCTGTGGCTCGCTCTGCTCTATTGTAAATGGCGGCGCTGTAGGTGGCCCGTAGCCTTCGCCTCTAACATGCGACTCTGCCCCATCCCATAGAACGAAGCGTGAGATCGTCTGATGGTCAATGACTGACATGGGCGACAGAGTTATCTCTTCAGGCCCCCAATGGATACCTGCCCTCTTGCATAGCATGGTGATCATGGATGGGTGAGGGAGTCCCGAAGCAACTGTGCTCTTGATCGCTTTTATGATGGACTCATGTATGAGCACCCCGATGTCCACTTTCACGCCCGTGACAATAGTAAATAAAAGGATCACTCTATCCTTCGTCACGTCGCTCAGGTGACGGGTCGGAATCATATTCGCACAGATGAAGCTAAACCATGCCTTCGCATAGCGACTGAGCGCTGATGACGGGAAGCTGGTCTTTTCCCCCGTGTAGTCGTTCTTTTTCCATGAAGTCCCGGGCTTGCAGAGCCTCCTGATAATATCCTCTAAGTCATAGTTGTGGAGTCCCGGCTCCATATAATCCTTTCCCTCATAGTTGGGTGTGGCAAACAGTTCGTTAATAGATAGGCTTCCAAAATCCACTATCTTCCCCCCATCTTGGACAACCGACGGACCCTCGGCACTTGCATTGGCATAGAATTCCCGCACCACAGATACAACAACTGACTCGGGTGCCCTTGTGAAGTGAATCCACTGGCGTTCCGAGATCATGGTCACCAACTCGCCATTATTTTTGCTCGGCCTCAACTCCCGCTCGGGAATCAAATTTCGAGCCGCAAAAGAGCTCTTGTAATGTTTCCATGCCTCCTCGCTAACAAATTTGTTGTTATCCCATGGCGTTGGTGCGGCGGATGAGGAATCGACGACGCTAAGGAGTTGTCGCTTTTGTGCCATTTCAGAAATTGTAGCAATTTGTATGAATACAAGCAGAAAACTGAAGCACACACTCCCCTAAACTTAATGCAGATAATCCCCAATGAAAGCCCAGTGAATCCAAGCCAAAATAACCTTAGAGCAAATATTCAGTTCATAGCTATTAAACCGAATACAAGTAGCAATAAAGACAACATTTATAGATTACAAAATCAGAGAAGATAAATGGATAGAAGAAACTCTGTCAAAGCCTTTCAATCTCTAAGCATTATGCTCAAATCTAGCTCTCCAGTCCGTGTAGCTCACTGCTCTTGATGCTCCAAAGAAAAGCCAAACATCTCCTAAATCTACCTAATCTATATTTACAGACATCAACTAAGAACTAGAGAGAGAAAATAAAAAAGAAAACTAATTTAAGCTAAGCTATCCTATTCTAAGTTTTGTGTTCTGAGAGAGAGCTTATGCAGAGGCTGGCTTCTGGTTATCGTTTGCCTTCAAGCTAGGTCAAAAGGCATTTGGCTCTGCTTGGGCACCGGAGCTCACGTTGTGGCGCGAGCAATAGCCTTGTGGTTGGCGATGCGGCGCCATGTGTGCTTGGAAAACACTGAGCTCGCGATGCGGCGCGAGTCTACATAGAGTTAGTGGCGCTGCAGTGCCATGGTGATGTCAGCTAGCCTAGGAAGGTGGCGCTGCAGCGCGGCCCATAAGCTGGGCATTGACGCCGCGGCGCGAGAAACGGAAAATATTACCATTTTTTCCCTGAATGCTAGAAAACACCTGATAAGCCCTACATTGCATCGATTAATCACAATAACACTATAATCATATAAAACTATATAAAGTCTACGAATTCAGGTAATTACTTAAGTTATTAAGTATCCGATTCGCGGGTATAAATCCCACTCATCAATAGTAGTACAAGTGATCCTTGGACTTGAGATCATCATAGTATCTTATGTATGATGAATTATACTTTGACTTATTCCTTAAGACTCTTAGGGTATATCAAAGGGTATGCTTGGGTATAATAAGTTGTACATGTAGATAATGTATGATCAATAAAGAATCTATCACTTCTAGTAAAAGAAGAGAAATGTCTTATGTGATTCAATAAATGACAACCCAGTAGTCCTTGGCCAAGGAAGAATAAAATTAGAAAGGAGTTTCTAATTTGCATTATTTGAAGTTGTGCATTTAAGAGTCGAAATACATATAATTAAATAAAATAAGACTTGACAGTAATTCTATGTCTTATATTTAATTGGGACATTGTATGGTGGATGGATTGAATTGTACCGTAACTATTTACTCAAAGGTTCTTTTATGATTAATGTTGAAATCTATATTATCTGGAAAGTCGTTAATCGCTAGGAAGGCTTATCCCTATTGTAGAATAAATATTATTTATTTAAATAAATTAATTGTTTAATTTATTTATTTAAATAAGATTAGAATTGTTCTAATTGATTTATTCACAACCTATTTAATATTTTATGAGAACCTAAATGGTCACACCATTAAAGGAAGAATAATTATTTAAGAAGCAAATGGTATAATTGTAATAATAAGTTAAGTATATTTAATTTAATCTATGGTGATAGAATAAATTAAATAGCTTAATATTTATTATTTAATATTTTGAAAATATTAAATATAAATTAATAAGAGGAGTCCTATTATTATTATTATTATTATTATTATTATTATTATTATTATTTAATTCCTAAAGGAGTTTGGGAATTAATTAATAAAAGTACTCTAATATATCCTAATAAGATTAGGAGGCTAATTAATTAAAAGATTTTAATTAATTATTTCTAATAAGATTGGGAACATAATTAATTAAAGGATTTTAATTAATTAAAATAAAATCAAATTCCTTAATTGTTAAGGAGGGTTGCCTACATCTATAAATAAGAGGAGTCTTATTATCGGTGTGAGTGAGTTGTTGACTTTTCCACAACAGACGTAATTTCAATAGTTGGGAGAGTACACCCTTTTCTATGAGAGAAAGAAAAACTAGGGTTTTGCCAAATACCCATCTTCTTGAATCTTTCTTCTTCCTTGGTGGATCACCTCTAGAGGCCAAACACTTGGGTGGCTAACGTTGATTAAAGGAAGGAACCAAACCTGGTGGTTTCATGATGAACGCAAAAAAGATTTGGAGGTGAACTTGTACTTGAGGAAGCTCGAATCTTCAAGGGTATGATTCTTGTTCTTTATCTTCTACCTATGCTAGTTTTTCAAAATTTATTAACTTCGTGTTGATGTTGCACTTCTGTGTTTTTGAAAAATGTTGGAACAGATGATTGAATCAATAGGTTTTGAAAATAGTTCTATTTTTATTGTATCTATGCTAGTTGTTTCAGTTAGACAAAAATGATTTGAAATTCAAAACGTGTTTTTGTGATCATATGCATCGTTTGATATGGTGTGGAAATAATAATCGAGAGAGTCATCAATGCAATTGAACCTAGTGTTGGATGTGATCATAGGATCGTTAGCCTACTATGGTATGTAGCATGACTAAATCCTTAACATGCCATCAAGACGGTACGATATCGTGATATAAAAAGGATTTTTGATTTTCTCTAAACTTTGTAAAGATATACTATTGGAGATGCTTTTAAAAAACAAAATATTTTGGTTTCCTTTAAACTAAGAAGAGTATATTAATTGAGTTTGGTAATATATATATATATATATATATATATATATATATATATTTCGATTGACGTCCGAATTATTGCTAAGAATCTAAGCTATTTGATTCAGTTAGCCGATTACTTAAAGATGTTTATGAAATTCAAGTGTTCTTGACAAACTATACCAAACCAAATTTTTTTGGGGCGAATTCAGATGTTAAAAACTAAGGTTAACAACCCTATAAAGGGGACATGTTATCGGAGATAATGGTTCCAAAAGTAACGCATATAGTCGTTACGATGTTAAGATGTAATACGTTGTGCACGACGTAGGGGTACGATAGGCTGATCACCTAGAATATTTGCAGAGAGTGTTTTCAGTCTGTGTGATTGCTAAACATTCTGTTAAAAATGGTTTTCAATCGTGATGCACTATTAAACCTGGAGAAGAGTTCAAGGTCTTATGACCCCTCAACATAATTTGAAATCTTTCAAATTCAAGAGTTATTCATATAGCTTCTCAATTATTAAGCAATTGTGGAAGATTCTTATTATTTTGAAAGGTGAAAGTGGAAAGGAAGATATTCCTTAGAAGGAGGTAAACTGTAGAATGCGACATGTAATGATGAGAAAATTAAGCAAAACATAATAATTCCTAGAAATGAAAGAAATTCTGATGAGAGAAGGGATGAAGTTATCGAAAAGGATAATGTAAAACTTTTAAAAGAGAAAGATATAAAGAATATGATGATTTTAGAAAGATCTTAAGAGAACGAATCTACTTATAGAATCCAGTGAAGAATAAAGATTAACGTAAAATCCATTTTGATAAATTGAATTGATGGAGATTTGTAAATTAAAATTTCGAGGACGAAATTCTTAGAAGAATGGGTGAATGTAATATCCCGAGTGTTTATGAGTTAAGTATATGATAATGATACTTAGAAAAAGATAATGAACGGGTTAAAGAATATATAATACTCAAAATATAATTGAGTTTAAGTGAAGTTTATAAAATAAAGCTTGCGAGAATTTATTGAGAAAAACAATGGAATAGAAAATATAAAATTCTTATTATTAAGGTAATATGTTGAAGTTATTCAACGATAAATTTTTAAAAGATATTTGATGAAAACCTGAGTAAGGGAGGGTTTCGGTGATTCCGAGGACGAAATCCTTATAAGGAGGGAAGGATGTGACAAACCAGATTTTTGGAAAATTATTAAAATAAGAATTTAATAAATAAAATTCTTATTATAAGATGTTTTGAGTATGTTTATATATGTGTTATATATTGTGAAATATGTGATTTGGTGTGAAGAGAAATATATATTCATGTATTGGGAAAAAGAGGTTTAATAGTTGATTAAACTATTGAAGAAATTAAATGTAATTGTTATGAAAAGGAAATTACCTGAGTATTATTAGTTAATTTGATTAAGTTAAAATTATATCATAAGAGAGTATAATTTAATTATTATTGTGACGATGGAAATTATTATTAATTAAGATTCATAAATAATGTGAGTGATTCACTTAATTAAAATAGCGAAATAATGCGAATATATTTGTTTTAATAAATGGGAGATTAATATATATATTACATATAAATGTAATATGTTAACGTAGTAAAATTGTGAGTTTTGTTAATAGTTAAAATATTTATGGGATTGAATAAACATTTTAATTAGAATATTTATGGAATTGAATAAATATTCAATGAAGAAAGTTTTGAAATATTCTAATTTAATTAAATAATTAAATTAGAAAGGTAATGATTTGTTAAGTAAATTATAATTGTTTTGGTTCAATGATAAAATAAAATAAAGTGTGACATTTGTGAACCATATGATAAGGGGATTATTAAAATAAATTAGTAAGATGTTGTTAGGGTTCTAGTCAAACATGGCCTAGAGACCCTTTGTATTTGCAACTGCCGTGTAACTGGCCAAGCCACGTATAAGTTGAAGTTCAGTTTATGTTTATGCTATATTTCTAAGGCTAAGAATTAGAAAAAAAGAGAAGAAGAGAGGAAGAGAGAAATTGAGAGAGAAGAGAAAAAATTCTCTGTAAATTGAGAAGGTGAAGGTTTTGAGAATCAAAGAAGGAAGAATAAGAAGATTTCTCTGTTAGGTTAGTAATATTCATGAACACAATCAAATTTCACAAAATAAACGAAAACGTGGAAAATTAGAGTTTTAAAATTTTACAAACTATATACCCGGATCATCCTTTATGCACAATTATTAATTAAATAAAAATATAAAGAACAAGAATCATACCCTTGAAGATTCGAGCTTCCTCAGGTACAAGTTCACCTCCAATCCTTTTCGCGTTCAACTTGAATCCACGGGGTTTGATTCTTTCCTTTGATCAATGTTAGCCACCCAATGGTTTGGCCTCTAGAGGTGATCCACCAAGGAAGAAAAAATATTCAAGAAGATGGGTGTTTTGCAAAACCCTAGTTTTTCTATCTCTAATAGAAAAATGGTGTACTCTCCCAACTATTAGAATTACGTATTCACGTGTTTTGTGAAAGTGTCCACCAACTAACCCATAATAAGACTCATCTTATTTATAGATGTGGGCAACCCGCCTTAACAATTAAGGAATTGAGTTTTATTTTTATTAATTAAAATTTTTTAATTAATTAGGCTCCTAATCTTATTAAGAATAATTAATTAAACTCTTTTAATTAATTAGCCTCCTAATCTTATTAGGATATATGAGAGTACTTTTATTAATTAATTCCCAAACTCTTTTAGGAATTAAATAATAATAATAGTAATAATAATAATAATAAGACTCCTCTTATTAATTTATTTTAATATTTCCAAAATATTAAATAATAATATTAAGCTATTTAATTTATTCTATCACCATAGATTAAATTAAATATATTTAACTTATTATTACAATTATGCAATTAACTTCTTAAATAATTATTCTTCCTTTTATGGTGTGACCATTTAGGTTCTCCATATTAAACCGGTTGTGAATAAATCAATTAGAACAATTCTAATCTTATTTCAATATATAAATTAAAATATTAATTTATTTAAAATAATAATATTTATTCTATAATAGGGATAAGTCTCCCTAACGATTAACGACTTTCCAGATAATATAGATTTCAACATTAATCATAAAAGAACATTTGAGTAAATAGTTATCATACAATTCAATCCTTCCACTATACAGTGTCCCAATTAAATATAAGACATGGAATTACTGTCAAGTCTTATTTTATTTAATTATATGTATTTCGACTCTTAAATGCACAACTCCAAATAATGCAAATTAGAAACTCCTTTCTAATTTTATTCTGCCTTGGCCAAGGACTACTGTGTTGTCATTTATCGAATCACATATGACATTTCTCTTTTTTTTACTAAAAGTGATAGATTCTTTATTGATCATACATTATCTTTATGTACAACGTATTATACCCAAGTATACCCTTTGATATACCCTAAGGGTCTTAAGGAATAAGTTAAAGTATAACTCATCATACACAAGACACTATTATGATCTCAAGTCCAAAGATCACTTGTACTACTATCACTATAGGAATTCCTATTGACAGACAAGTAAAACTCCATTAGGTATTCCTTAGCGAGCCACGTTCAACATACTTATTCTCCAATAAGCACCTACATACTTGCTTTAGTGTCTCCACACAAATGATCATGAGATCAATCATCCTCATCCAATGAGCAAGCAACATATGTACCAATCTATTTGGATTCACTAATCCCCAATTTAGTAATCCAACGATTGGGAACTATTTTAGTTTTAAGCTTTCTAAGAATTTAGATTTCATTATAATGATCATCATCATTATTCTAAAAGCATTACTTAAAAATATGAGTTTATCACATATTATAAAGCAATATCATGTAGATAATTAAAAGCCTTTAATAAATTAATAATTTTTATTAATAAATTAATAAGTTTGTTACAAAGTATATACTTTATCATCAAACATGATTGGCTTGTGTGCATAGTACTTTCAATCTCCCACTTGCACTAAAGTCAATCACCATGGTATCTCATACCCTTCTTCTCTAAGTGACAATTATCCTATTGTTGGATAAGCTTTAGTTAATGGATATGTAATGTTATTCTTGAGAGTCCACTATCTCTATAGTGATTTCACATTTTTTAATGATTCTTATAATCAATGAAAGTGCCACAACACATGTTTAGATCCAAGATGAGACTTAGGAACTATTCCTAGTTCTGTAATAAACTTTTCATCCAAACAATCAACTTGCAGCTTCATTTATAGCTATATACTTTGTCTTTATCACTAAACCAACAACTCTTTGCTTTTTGAAATCTTTCCAATTCACTGCACCACCGTTCAAGGTAACACTTTACGTTAAAGTGGATTTTCTATCGTCTTGGTCTGTCTGAAAAACTTGAGTCTGTTAAGCCTCTAGTTTTAATTTAGAGCCACCATAAATTTTAATCACATCCTTAGTGTCGGCTAAGTACTTTAAGATTTTTTTCACTGACTCACATTGAACTTCTCTAGAATATGATTGATCAACATCAGGTCTCGTACATTTCATTGCATACATGATAGTTACTCATGTGATCTCTCTTTTATGTGAGTCTATGGTGACTATTAAGAGAGATAGACTCCAGGGCTCATCAACATGAGACATCTCTTGAAGTTCTCCATGCTAAATAACTTTAGCATCAAATAAATATATGTTTCTTGGGTTAAGCCGGTCATCCTTTTAAATCTATCTATATAGATTTGTATCTCCAATTAAGATATTGTTCCCAAATCATTCATGGAGGAATGTTTGGACAACTTTATCTTTACTAATTGCAGCATTTGTATGTCATTCCTTATCCATAGTATATCAACATATAATACTAGGAATGTCACGACGCTCCCATTGACCCTTTTGTACACACTAGGTTCATTTTTTGTTTTTGATAAAATCAAGCTCTTTTGATTGTCTCATCAAAACAAATGTTTCATATTTGAGAAGCTTGCTTCAATACACTTCTCAGAGTGTCTACAACTCTTACCTCATCGTATGTAACTGGATCATCATCTTCTATGATGTGTACCTCATCATCATCATTTATGATGAATCCATACCACCTAAGTATCTTCGGTACTATTCCAGATTTACGATTCGGTTGTGGTATAATAGGTCTATCTAAATGTTCCTCTTATTTGACTTATAGTGTTTTGTGGTTCTTGAACTCTTCAAGATCTATTATCCTCCCACTAGCCCCTTCAATGATAAACACATTTATCTTAGAAGGTAGCGTGTTTCGCAACAAACACCTTTTGCTAAGTAGGATTATAGAACATATACCTTAAACTTACTTTAAGATGTCCCACAAATATGTACTTATCAAATCTTATCCCAAGCTTATCCTTTGAAACCTTTTTCACATAAGCTGGACAATCCCTTATCTTAACATACTTAAGATTAGGTATCCTCCCTGTCTATAACTCTTATAGAGTCTTGGGGCCAGATTTTGAGGTTACCTTTTCATAGATTTGTAGCCATTTCTAGGGCATGACCCCAGAAGGATACTGGAATGTCGCTAAAATCATTATGGACTATACCATGTCCAACAAGATACAATTGTTTCTTTCAGATACATCAATTATTGAGTATCAGGAGGCGTCCATTATGAGAAAACAATTTGAGATGATCT